>VZTY01006135.1:21218-63263 GCA_013400935.1 Turnix velox
CCCCTTGGTTTTTGCATCACTTTCCTCTGCCCCAGTTTGCTTTATTCTGGGCAATCCTGATTTCTCTACCCTTGCTCCAGAAATAGCCTCCTATTTCACCTCCTCTACTATCAATAAAATTCAAACACAATTGTTTTACCTGTTGTACAAAACTCAGTATATCCGGCTTGTTCTGTAAAGCTAAACTTTTCCCCACAGCACAGAGGAAAGTGAAAATGGAAAATACATGGAATATATAACCTTGCACACAGGTTATGGATGTTTTGTAGTATTGTATTCTTGAGGAGGGACTGTTGCAACAATAGGATGAAGGGCAGGGATTTCAAACTACAACAGGACAAGTTTAGCCAAGATGTTAGGAAGTTCTTCTCTGTGAGGATGGTGGGACACTGGGACAGGTTGCCCAGAGATGTAGTTGGAGGCCTCATCCCAGGAGACATTCAAGACCTTGATGAAGCTCTGAGCAATAGGATCGAGTTCAAAACCACTTTCCACTGCAAGGAGGTTGGACTAGATCACCTTCTAACTCAACTGATGATGTGATTCTATGAATATTCCAGCTACAGCAAATTGCCACTTCAATTACTCCTCACTATGCTCATATTCATGTCTACTTGACACAGGCTGCTTAGATACAGGTTACTATGACCTAGACTGCACCATCTCTCCTGCTTAACAACTGACAATCACACTGTGTCCCAGAAAATAAGGCTAGGAATGAAGTTGCTGCAGAAGGAACAGTCAGTAATTTTATGCAAGATGATCCATGACTGACTCCAGACAGGAATTAGCTCCATTTTTAATGGGGAGCTTTCCTTCCTTTCACTCTATTTACCTCAAAGCTTCTCACATTACTTACAGGGTTGGGAAAAAAAAAAAAAAGAAATAGATTAGGCTGGNTAAAGGGGGGGGAAAAAAAAAAAAAAGAAATAGATTAGGCTGGTTAGTGCAACAGGTCGTGCAACTTCAAAAAGAGCTTTCAGTATTACAAAAAAAAAAAAAATGGTAAGAAAAAGCAGTGTTAAAAGATCAGTTTTCAAAGCAAGTCATGGAAATCACAAATTCTTTAAAACAAAGTGTGTTCCAGCCCAGGAATGACATGGATACGTCTCGTTGAGCTGCAGAAAGAGAAGCAGCTTGTATGAATGGTGGGGTTTTTTTAGCTATTGCTATATAAGCTTGACTTGTTAGGTTTCTAAATCACAGGCTTTCTGCTTTTTTCTTTGGTTATTATGTGAGACGCATTTGCAGGGTTCTCAAAGAACAGTTGGAATGCTACAGATACAGCCCCTGCCTTCTCCACAATCTCATTATGTATAGATTAACACCCCCCAAACAGGCTCCATCTCACCCAACAGCAGCCAGAAGTAGAGAACAACAACAAAAAAAAGCAAATCCACAGATTTCAGGATGAAAAATTTTCCTTGGCTGAGATTAAGTTTTTTTAGAGTCGAATTCGCAAACGTGGAGAATTTCTATCTTTGGAGTTCTGCCTTTTTAAAAAAAAAAAAACAAACAAATTAGAATCAGAGAATCATTGAATCATAGAATAGTTTGGGTTGGAAGGGAAGTTAAACATCATCTATTGCCAACCCCCCTGCAGGTTGCTCAGTGCCTCATCCAGCCTGGCCTTAAACACCTCCATGGATTGGAGGGCATCCACAACCTCTCTGGGCATCCTGTGTCAATTGCAGATCAATCTTTTACTTCTTATTTCCTGAAAATAAATGAAGATTTTTACCCCATGATTAGGAGCTGAAGAGAGGCACCTGAGAAGATTCTGCAACCACCAATCTACAGTGTTGCCACCCAGAAGTTCACAAAACTTCCACTTGCACTCTCGTTGGAAGAAAGAGCTGAGAAATAATTTTCCAAATAGCAGTATTAGCATTCAAGGGCTGCTGCAGAAATCACATATACACACAGAACCTTGTTTAACTGCACATCCTCTCATTTCCCCTGAATGGAAATGCAACCAGGCTAAAAAGGCAGGTAATTAATGGGCACTGCAAGCACAGAGAGAGAGGCAACACCAGGCTCCCTGACCCACTCCTGTGCATAGACCATCTAAGTGGGGCTCTTTCCTTCCCATCCCCAGCTCCAAAGTCCATCCAAAAGCCATTAATTCAATCTGAAATTTAGGTTTCCAGCTGCCTTTTGCATTCATAGAATCACAGAATATGCTGATTCAGAAGGAACCCTTAAAGGTCACCTTAGCAGCAAGCACGGGCATCCTGCACTAGATGAGGTTGCTCAGAGCTTCATCAAGCCTGGTCTTGAATATCTGCAGAGATGGGGCCTCCAACACCTCTCTGGGCAACTTCTTCCAGTGTTCCTACCACCCTCATGGTGAAGAATTTCTTCTAATACCCAATATAAACTTGCCCTGCCCTAGTTTAAAACCACTGCCCCTCATCCTGTCACTACATGCTCTGGCAATCTGTCCCACCTCAGCTTTCCTATAGGTTCCTTCAGGTAGGGGTAGACCAACAGGAGGTCTCTTATTGAATGTCCTCATGGCTCGTCTCTGGACCCTCCCCAACAGTTTTAGGTCTTTCTAGCACTGAGGGCAGCAGAGCTGGATGAGCATAATGAGAAGTAATTGAAGAAGCACTTTGCTATAGCTGAAATATTCATGGAATCACCAGTTGAGTTAGAAGGTGATCTAGTCCAACCTCCTTGCAGTGAACTGTTGTTTTGAACTAGATCCTATTGCTCAGAGCCTCAGCAAGGTCTTGTGAGACCTCCCATGGAGTAGTACATCCAGCTCTGCTGCCCTCAGTGCAAGAAGGANCAGGACTAGGGGAAATGGATACAAATTGAAGGAGGGAAGATTTAGGTTGGATATTAGGGGGAAGTTCTTTACTAGGAGGGTGGTTAGGTCCTGAAACAGGCTGCCGAGGGAGGTTGTGGATGCCCCGTCCTTGGAGGTGTTCAAGAGCAGGCTGGACGAGGCCCTGGGCAACCTCATCTAGTAGATGTGTTTGTTAGGTGGCCCTGCTAGGCAGGGGGGTTGGAGTTACATGATCCTTGGGGTCCCTTCCAACCCAGGTCTTCTGTGATTCTGTGATTCTGTGATTCTGATGCAGCCCAGGATAGAGTGGGCCTTTTGGGCTGCAAGTTGGCTCACTGTTGGCTCACATCCAGTTTTTCCTCCACGAGTACCCCAAAATGCTTATCCAAAAGCTGCTCTCTATCACATCCCCTGCCAGTCTGCACTGGTAACAAGGACTGGCCTGCCCCAAGTGCAGCACCCTGCACTTGTCCTCATTGAACTAACCCTACTACAGCTCACATTCATCTTACATCACCCCACAGTGTGCTGGAATGGAGAAATGATGCTCTACCTGCTCCTAATGATTCAGCTAAACGTAGGGGTGGGAAGAAGATGAGAGGGGTTTGGTGAGCAGCAGCACCAGAGGGACCTCGTTGCCTATTGATTTATGTCTCAGAGTTGCCCTCCCACTTGCATTTTTGAATATCTAATAAAGGTTGATCTCCTGACTCTTCCTTGTAGTGACTACTTTTTCTCCTCGGAAATGCCTGGTATTTTCACAAAAGTGGCAGAAATTAAATATATCCCAGACCTCCCTGCCTGTCAAATTTGGTTAAAATGTATTCACTGGCGTAAAAAGGCACAGAGACAAGAGGAGGAAAAATAAGGGCTGACAGACAATTCAACTATACAATCTTTGCTTCTTCCGTGAAACAGAGGGGAAGGAAAAAAAAATTGAAAAAAAAGGAGCAGTGACACAAAAACCTCACTCACACAACTTATCAGAAATAACCATACCCCACATTTCTCCTGTGGTCATTCATTCACAGCAAACCCTTCCTTGCAAGGGTCAAAGGATGCAGAGTGAATGAGGGCAATAAAACCAACCCAAATACAGGGGGGTGCCACAAAAAAGCCTTCAAATCCCACAGGAAAACCCAAAAGTCTTTTAAGGCTTACAAATGACATGTTCTGGATCAAGCTGGTGACCAGTCAGCCTATGCTCTGTGCTTCTGGAGGACCACGGAAAGTGTATCATCAAATTAAAAAAAATTTAAAGCAGCTAGTGCAGGTTAAGTGGGAAATCTGCACACCCAAAATGTTCCAGATATTTTATTCCAACTTTGGTTACCAAAACCCCACTGACAGCCCTTAATTTTGTGCCAGAAATGACAACTAGACTTGCTGAATTTCATCTCTCATTCAGCAAAACTCTTAAGCATGTGGTTAACTTCAGGCACGTGGCAGACATGAAGGAGAGAAAGAAAAAAAAGAAGAAAAAAAATTTAAAAAAATCTCCTGAACTTAAAAGCTCCTCAGGTGTTAATCTTGCTGCTGCCTCTGGGCTTTTGTGAAAGGGGGAAAAAAAAAATCTGAAAGGGAAAAAGAAACCCACCAGTTTTATTTCTAAGCTTCTCTATGAATAATGAGTCCATTACTTTGAATCCTGTCTGGAATAATTACATTTAAAATATCTAAAAATGTCCCCCAAGTGATGTGTATCACTTTATTCCCTCCACCTGCTGCAGGTTTGAGCAGAGGATCCACTCTCTGGATGGAAACACTAGGAAATCTCCCACAGCAGCAAGGTGCAGCACCACTTTTGATCAAAGTGGGCCAGCAGGGTGCTGCAGAATAATAATAATAAAAAAGAAATTTAAATTCCACTATTTGAAATCCAGGATAGATCACTGCAAGTATTCACCTCCATTTCAGAAGGATTTGCCAAACAGGCTGCTCATGCCTTGGTGCAGCATCAAACACCTCAGTTGGGCCAAGACACTCCATCTGCCTGCTGGGAACCTCACTGAGGTCTGTGGGAGTTATGTCTCCAAAGTGACAGCATCCCCTACAAAGCTGCTGCCTACTCTTTTAATGGCTGTCATCTGAGGTAGGAATTTGAGTCAAAATGTAAAAAAAAAAAGAAAATTAAATAAAATGAAAATAACTAAGTGAATGCAGAACTGGAATTCAGGCTAGATAGAAGAAAAAAATTCTTTACATTGAGGGTGGTGAAACACTGGAAGAGGTTGCCCAGAGAGGTTGTGGATGCCCCCTCAATCTCTGGAGGTGTTTAAGACCATGCTGGACAAGGCACTGAGCAGCCTGATGTAGTGGGAGGGGTTGGAATTCAATGATCTTTAAGGTCCTTTCCAAACAAAACTATTCTATGATTCTGAGGATTTTATCTCATTCATCAACCACTGGATTTCCCAGAGACAGACCATGCAGCCACTTGTTTCTCTTTTCTCTTTCCTCTCAGAAGGGCAGGAAGCAGAGGGAGAAAAGGAAAGCATTTTAAAAACCTTGTGGGTTAGTTGAGATAAAGACAGTTCAGTAGCACAATCACAGAATGTCAGTGAATGGAAGGGACCACAAAAGACCATCTAGCCCAATCCAGCTGCCAGAGCAGGTCATACAGGAAGGCATCCAGGCAGGTTTTGAATGTCTCCAGAGAAGGAGACTCCACACTCTCTCTGGGCAGCCTGTTTTATCACCCTCACTGTGAAAAAGTTTTTTTCTTATATTTCTGTGGAACCACCTGTGTTCCAGCTTGCCCCCATTACCCCCAGTACTATCATTGGAGGCTCTTCTCAGAGCCTGGCTCCATCCTCCTGAAAATAATAGAAAAAGGAAAATAATAATGGTAAAAGATATTCAAAATAAAGCAACACAAGTGACAAGTATCTGTGGTATGGATTCAAAACAAAGCAATACAAGGATATAAATTGGAGGGGGATAGATTTAGACTAGACATAAGAAAGAAATTCTTTACAGTGAGGGTGGTGAAATACTGGAACGGGTTGCCCAGAGAGGTTGTGGATGCCCCCTCTCTGGAGGTGTTCAAGCCCAGGCTGGACAAGGCACTGAGCAGCCTGATCTAGTGGGAGGTGTCCCTGCCTATGGCAGGGGGGCTGGAACTTGATGATCTTTAAGGTCCCTTCCAACCCAAACTATTCTATGATTCTATGATTCTAAGGTCATTGTATCTGTGGTATGGATGCCATTTTTCTGACTTTGCTCCTCTTCTCAGCTTCAGTGAGAAGCTGAAACAGGTCCAGGAGTATAAACATCAGCTAGCAACAATGACAACAATGTAACATCATTGACATCCCATTCCAACTAAATCTGAAACACAGTAACCAGTAGAAAGTATTCTGAGTTCAAGTCAATTGAAAAGCAGCTGAAAACATTTGTAACGATTCTGAACTTTCCCCACAAAAGTTTTGCATCACTGTCTGGTGTGTACCTGCATTTTCATTGGTACAGCCCTCTCTTCTATTCTCTGGCAGAAGGGAAAACTCAAGTCAGATGCATTGATAAGCAGAGAGATTTAAGATGTACAGCTCTCTCATCATGCTGCAAACTTCATAAATAAGCTACAAATATTTCAGCTGGCTAGAAAATTCCCAGCCATCATTTTGTACTTATTTCCAGGGAAGTCTCCCCAAAGGGGAAGGTTAGAGCATACAAACATATATCTACCCAATATCGATTATCGATCTCCTATTAGATCGATTTCTAAGTCTGTTTGAACAGTATAAATTGTTTCAGCACAGTATACATCATTGCAAAACAACTGGTGGGATTTCCTGTACACCTAAAGCCAACCACAGGACAAAATGCCCAGCTTGTTCTTGCTTAAACAGCTTGAAGTTAAACTCTTTTTTTTTTTTTTTTAATTTTAATTTATGCTTTGCCATATTCATTACTGCTTCCCATCAGTGCAGCTGCCATGGGCTGCTGCCTTACATATGCCAACAGAGAGATTCTTACCTCTTACAGACTGCTGCCTACGTCCTACAACTGTTTATTATTCTCAGTGCACAAAGTGCCAGCTAAATCAATAGTTCAAAAGCCTTTTTCAATTCAAATGGACTTTCCAAAGTACAAGAGAGTAATAAACACGTGCAGGCAGACTGTTTCCCCAATTGCTTACATGACACAACTCGTGTCACGCAAAGCACTACAACCAGCACAGGTTTGTTTTTTCTCTAGCTATGCAGAGTCCCAGTTAAGTCAAGAATGAAATTATCCCATTAATCACAGATGAATGGGGCGTACTGGCAATGACATAGAGTAAATAAAGTGATAGCAGAGGAATACAGTGACAAAAATCCTCACAGATATCACTCCTCATGCAGCAATTTGGACCAGTCTCCATTTCTTACTCGGCAAAATTTCCCACATAAGTGGTTTTATAGGTTGCAGATAGCTGAAAGAGCTATCAAGAGAGAAACTGCCTGCTAAATTGCAACAAAAGTAATAAATACACTTCTCCTGTGCCTAGGAAGGACATTAGGTCTTCTCTGTAGCCCCACTAATGGTCCTATTTCACACACACCATGCTGTCAACTTCCATAATGTTTAACTAAGACCAAGACTAAAGATACTCAGTGTCAGGATAAGCCTCACCTGGATGGAATGAAGGAGCCACCAAAAGGGTGACACTTTTAACATGACCAGGAGTCTAGTCAGTAGGGCTAATATACACAGAGATGATAGGAGGTCTTCAAATTTTGCCCCTGAAGCATTTTATATCATATTCTGAGCTCAATCCAGAATGCAGAATGGATCACTGAGACCCTTAAAACTCAACAATTTGCTCAAATTTATTCAGGCTTTACCAAAACTCATGGAAAGTAAGAATAATAATTATGACAGGGTGATTTATCCTAATGTTAGCAGAAGTTAAATCAAAACAGAGTAAAGATACTGGCTCTCAAAAAAAAAAAAAGAACCCTGAAAAAGAGTTATCAGCCAAAGAGGGGATTGTAAATACCAGCCTGTCCACTTTCTATCAATCTGATACCACTGGCAGAGCAATAAAGAAAAGGTGAGATAAGAAGGAAACACCTGTCAGGCAACATCCCAAGCAGGGGAGAAAGAAGGAAAGCAGAATGGGAAAAGAAGAGGATAACAATAAAAAAAATTACAGGTAAGTAATTTCCCCCAGTGTCCTACATTCCTTTTCTTCCACTCTATGAATAGAAACAGTCCAGGCAGTGAGTCTCAGATTTGAGGCAACTCCTGGCTGAAAGGATTTCTTTAGTGACAGATGATGTCCAGGGAGAGAAGCTCTGGCTGGTTTGACAGCTCTCAGGGCAGTTCACAGCACTCCAGCCACTTGAACAAGTCCTGACACTTGACATTTACAACTTACACAGCAGATAGCAGCAGCCAAGCTGATGAGCACAAACCACAGGTCTACCCACTCAAGAGATGAAATAGTCTTTGAGGCTTTGGTCACTCCACTGGGCACTTGAAGCATGAGAACAATTATGCCCTTTATACAAAACTGAAGAGACAATCCCAGAATCATCTAGGTTGGAAGGAACTTTTCAGATCATTGAGTCCAGTCATCAACCTAACACTGCCAACTCCACCACTAAACAATGTTCATAAATGTCATGTCCATGTGCCTTTTACATACCTCTGGGGCTGGTGTCTTAAACAACATTCCTGGCCAGCCCCTTCCAATGCTTGATAACCCTGAAGTTTTTCCTTAAATCCATCCTTAACCTCCCCTGGCACAGCTTGAGGCCATTTTCTTTTCTATTGCTTGTTTCTTGTGAGAGGAGAACAACCTCTATGCTCATCTTTCAGGTAGTTTTAGAGATTAATAATGTCTCCCCTCAGCCCTCTTCTCTCCAGGCTGAACATTCCCAACTCCCTCAAGGACTTTTGTTAAGACTTAGTTCTCCAGACCCCTCAGCAGCTCAGCTGCCCTTCCCTGGACCTGCTCTTTGGATGGTGTTTGGGGATCTCCTTAACAGTTGTGTGTAGAAAGAAAAAAAATAACTAAGAGTTTATTTTCTTGAGTTTGTTGTGGAGAGCCATAGGATGAGCAGGCTGTTGAAAACAGATGTTAGTTACTGTGCAACATCTTGGATGGAGGGGGGGCAATGGGAGAAGAAATTGAGCTGCCCAACCACAGAGATTAAATGTTGAGAGATTAAGAAAAGGAGGCAAACTTCATCCTGATGTATGAGAAAAAAATAAATGCAGGAGAGGGCCACAGAAGCATCCAAGTGATTAGCAACAGTCTTTGTATTATCAAGCTTATTTTCCTCAAGTTTATTAATTCTCACAAGCAGCTGCATGGAACTGAACTTGCCCCAGCACAGGAAAGATGGGTCTGAAAAATTGAGAGAACTGTGAGGGCTGCCTTTTTTTCAGTTGTTCTTGACATGTGTATTTTGGAGTTACCAGATAGGGATTTTTTTTTTAAACCAAAAAGAAAGTAAAATGAAATAAACAACTAAATTAAGTAGTAGTTAAATCTGTTAAACGCTAAATTTCCATCTCCTACAGTATTTTCATTCTATCACTGCTCCTGTCTTAACCCAGGAAAATAAAAAAACCCATCCCAAGTAAAATCAGCACCAGAACCCACCCTGCCCTCTTCCAAATATCACTCTGACCATTTATAGATGTTGATGAGAATAATCTACAGGAGGACAGAAGGGGCATGGGATTACCAGCTCCTACACTTTGAACTGCACGTCTCTTTCCTTAGCAGGATGCTTTTTTTTTGGTTGCTTTACAAACACATTTCTAAGCTTCACTTTAATGTACATTAAAAATAACAACAACAAAAAGAAAGCAAAACCAACCAACCAAACAACAACAACAAAAAAAAACCCCTAAACCCCAACAACCTCATACAGCTTTATATACCTTAAAGCATCTGAAAGACCATCTTCCTTGTTTCTTTTGAGGACCCATGCTATAAGTTGTGATGAGGATCACTTAAAAGCAGCCCATGGCAGGGGGGTTGGAACTAGGTGATCTTTAAGGTCCCCTCCAACCCAAACCATTCTATGAAATACCTGATTACTTCCTGCTGGGATGATTGGATCCCAGTCCTCATGCAGACAATGCCTGCTTTACTCATCTCCATTTTTGCTGTGCCATCATTTGGATTAAAAAGAGCCAAATTTCTTGAACCCTGAACAAAATCCATCAGCAGGTTTTCAATGAAACAGAATCACAGGCTGCACTTATGGTGTTAAACCAACAACTCTGGATCTGAGGTGCCTGGATCCCACCTCACTGCAGAATGGGAGTTGGAGCAGAAATGGAACCAATTCCAGCCTGTATTTGCTGCTTGCTCAAGAGTTTGGGAGTGTAGTAAGCCACAAACTGTCCCTTAAAACACCCATGGCTCAGCCTTTGCTAAGTGCAGATTGCTCCACTGTTCTCTGTATCAAGGATTTGCTTGTTTTGATCTATTTCCCCCCCAAAGGCAGCAACTGGGAAATAAAACATCCACTGGGAGCTCCCTCCCTGTCCCACTCTATCTCCTCACACCCTCTTAGAGAGAAAAGGAAAGTACTGTGACCACCAAGAATGTTTGTGACCCCAGGTCCTTCTCCTGGTGTTGAGCTGTGTTATGGGAAGTGGCAGGGTTTATTTTCCATGAGGAGGAAGCACATTGCTATGCATGGAAGGAATTAATTGCTTTCATTTCATTACCTAAAGGCTGCCAACCTGTGGGTACGATCTGCATTGTTTTCCTCTCTTGATGTAAACAAGAAAGTAATTGAAAGCCTAATGTACACCCAGTAAAAATCCAAGAAAATAAAGAAAAAAACAAAACAAAACCAAGCCCATAGCAGAGCACTTTGGCTGGTCTTATCCTTTCCAGTTACTAGAGATAAAGGAGTTAATGTTTGAAAACAAATGAGAAGTTATCTTACAAATTGTAGTTGATCTCAGTTATCAATTTGGCATTATGTTCTTGAATTTGTCTGAATAAATCCATCATTCCCAGACTAATAAAGTCAGATTTAACCACAGGCAAGTGGCAAAGCTCAGCCCAAATCCTTGCTCACTGACAACCCAAGCAGGCTGAGTGGAGCCTCGTGCCTGCACCTGATAAAGGGTAAATTCACAAGCTTTTCAAAACTTTTATCAAGTTTTTACAGCAGAAATTACATTAAAGCCCTGATGAACTGTAAATTATAAATGGACCACAGGGGATATTAGAGAGGAAAGCCTATAGAAGCTGACACCAAACGTACTCACTACAATAAAGAGAGTAAATCTGTAAGGTGAGAAAGCCAGCTCCATTTTCTTCCAGGCTCCAGACACACACCCCACTGCCCAGTCAAATTGAATGGTAAATTTAAACAGATGTTTTGTGTCAATCTTCATTCTTATTAAAAAAAATACAGTCTCTACACAAATCCCCCACAAGTATTTACTGCCAAGGATTATTTATTCCTTGAAGGAACTGGCTGTGTATAGATACAGTATCTCAGTCCTGCCATCCCATCTACTGGACAATGTATTTTCCATGCAGTGGGAGAGTCATGAAAATATTCTCATGTGGAGATTTCTTGGGAGAAAGTCAATGTGTCTGGATACACGGATAATGTCTGAGCAACAGCAAAAATCCCATATCACAGCTCTTTTGTTGTCTCATCAGCCAGGCAGATGGGCAGGATCCCTCAACATCTTCTGGATGCTCTTTGTGAGCTTTTAGTTACATCAACAGACTCAGCTTCCAAAACAAAGCTGTGGGCACATGACTCAAAGTTTTGCAATACAGTAAATTCAATGCAGAAACACTGAAGATAAATCTTGTCCAGATGGAGGGTAATTTATTTGGTTTTGTTACAGGTCAGACTGACCAAAGGTCCTAATACACCCAAGCAGTGTGGACATGGTGAGAAGATGCTGTTTTGCTTTGGAAATTACGTAAAGAGGTGAGAAAGAAAAGGTGGAAAGACCACCTTGATCACAGGAAAGATAAACCCAAAGTCTGTGCTATCATATTTATACAGTCCAGTAGGAAATGCAGATTTTTATTCCATTTAAGTAACTTTAACTTTCAGCACAACACCCTTTAGCTAGTGCTTCTGAGGTTTCAGGTGCCAAATCACCACTAAGTGAGGAGCTAAGTAGACAGAGCTCAGAGGACAGCAAGGACAGTCCAAGTTTCAGGTGCTAGGACCTACAAGTACTGGCAGGAAGAACAATTGGGCTTGGTGGGATGATATGGAGAGCAGATGCCCAAATTTCAGCATCTAGAAATCATAAAACATGTTGAGTTGGAAGGAACCTTTAAAGGCCATCTAGTCCAATGGCCCCTGCAGTAAGAAAGAACATCTTTAACTAGATCAGATTGCTCAGAGCTTCATCAAGTCATCAAGCCTGGTCTTTAATGTCTCGAGGGATGGGGACCCCACCACCTCTCTGGGCAACCCATTCCAGTATCTTTTCACTCAGTTGATCTATTGTGCCCAGAGAGGTTGTGGATGGCCCCTCAATCCCTGGAGGTGTTCAAGACCAGGCTGGACAAGGCACTGAGCAGCCTGATGTAGTGGGAGGTGTCCCTGCCTATGGCAGAGGGGTTGGAACTTGATGATCTTTAAGTTCCCTTCCAACCCAAACCATTTTATGATTCTATGAATTACTTCAAAGCCAGATCCTTTAGCTAAAACAGAGCCAAAGTGAAATTATCTGGTCCTGCCATTCCAACAGCTGCTCATTCCAGTTTTGCTGGGGAAGGTGGAGAGGGGAGAAAAACCTGAGTGGTTATCTGCTAAAGGCAAGACACCGTACAGATAAGAAGGACCTTCAGCAAGCGTGGGTAAGTCTCTTATACTTTCTGGGAAACAATCTAGTGACAGGTCAGTGAATCAATTTTTTCTTCATAGAGGTCAACAGTGAGCAGTGTAGTGTTGGTAGAGGCAATGAGGGAGCTGATTAGATGCAGTGGTGATCACTAATGCTTAGCTATTTACCTTTGAGTGACTGCTTAGGGAGAGTTGCAAATGCTCTCATGTTGGGAGGAACCACAGGGTAAACTTCTTTTTAAAAAATACCCACCTGACACTCTCCACTTAACATAAAAATACTTTCTATATTTCAGTGCTTGAAACTCCAGGATGAAACAGATTTTCATTCCCCTCTGGGCCAGAAACTCAGAGAGAGGTAGTATTTTAATATGCTGATGTGATTAGAAGAAAAAGAAATGAGCAAACTCTGAGGCAGGAGTTATTTGAATATATTTGAAGTTTGCCTCACTTCCATCCCTACAGAGCAACAAAGGCATCCTGTTTAACAAATCAAGGTGTAAGGAGCACCCTCTGAGATGGGGCTATGTTGTGGCTGCATCCAAAACTGGACAAACTGAGGCACAGGAAATTAAATTATAGAATCATAGAATGGTTTGAGTCAGAAGGGACCTTAAAAATTATCTAGTTCCAACCCCCCCCCATTACATATGATGTGGAAGCTGGACCCTGAGGCACTGGCAATGGGACAGGATATATAAAGTGTATATCTAAAGGGTCCGATAAGGCTGGAGGTGCTTAGACAGAAGGATCTCCTCATCCTTAGAGGAGAATGACTGTTCCTGGTAATGCCTGTGTCCAGTTTCTGCCCCAAGATCAGTTACACTCAAATAAATGACCCCTTTAGTGAGACACATGGAGTAGAAAGAGTTTAAAAGAAAATAAGCCTGTTAATGGAAGGAAGAAGAGGAGACAAAAGCCATCCCATAGCACAAGAAAACAGAACAATTAAGTTTTACAGGCTCCTTTTTCCCCTGCACTCCCCCCCCATCCATGATTAATGACTGTGCTTTACTCCCCTTAAGGAGTGGGCCCAAGGCTTGTGTATCAGTTTTTACAATCTGTTTTTAATGTGGAAAGATAATAACTGTGCAAAATGGAACAGGCTGTATAAAAATTCTCTCTGCAAATGTGATTACACATAAAACCCATAAAAATTGTACAAAGCGATAGATGAACCAAAACTGAACAGCTGTACTTTTTCATTATTTTGGAACTGAGCAGAAAGAGTGGATGTATAGAGAATGACTTCAATTTTTTTAATCTTCTGGACTTAATTGAATTATACATCTGCTGGGAATTTAAAATTTCAGAAGGAATATCACATTTCTGCTAAATTGAATTCTGTATTGCTGAAATGAAGAACCGTCTGTGAAATATTAGCAATAAGGTTGATGTATTTCAATAAACCCCTAGCACTATAGCTCAAAATAATGTGGCAAAGTGGTTTATATATATATACATACATATAATGAAAGTTATTACAACCAAGATCATTGGTAATCTCAAGACATCTTTATGTTTCCTTTCGGGTTGATTTTAGACAAATAAATTAATGGCTTAACCACTTTGTGGCTTCTGCAGAAACACTTCTTGCACTGCTCTCATCTCAGAAAGTATTTTTGCTTCCAAAGAAGCCACAAAAAAACCAAAACAAAGAAGAAATAACACCCAAACCATGAAGAAGCACACCAGCTCTAATGCACATGGAGACTTCACTATGGTCTAGGTGAAAAAAAAAAGAAATAAAATATATCTGAGCTGTTCTCAACCAGTGCAGCACATGGATGAAAATGAAAGGATGGACTTCACAGGCTACACACAATTTTGGATACAGAATTCAGTGCTACCACAACAACTTCTTCTGATAGATGGACTGAGTTATCTTGTAGTGCAAGGATGTCACTTAGAAGCTGCTTAGTTTTATTTAAGCAAGACATAAGTTAAAAATAGAGAAGACAGATGAAAACTGCAGTGAGATATTAACAACCTACTTAAGATGACAGAAATAATCTCCTGGATGTGGCTGAATCAAACACTGCCTTTGCTGCTCAAACAGGCTCTTGGTGGCTTCCATGGCAGCCAGTCCCATCAGTAGTACACATGCCTTAAATCTCATGGTTTTCATGAAACCTTGATAAATCACACCAGTTTGAGCTGTGGTAGGGTTACTCAAAATCCTGCTGCTGACCATTTTAACCCTGCAAAAACACCTGGGTCAGGGAATTACTTCCCTGTTGTGATTTCAGAAGTAGCATCTCATGGTGTGTATTGGGAGCATCTCCAGGGTGGGGACATCTGTGCCCAAGACCAAAATGCTGTTTGCTTGGGGACAATACAGTACATGGCCTGATTCAACAGGTACAGCAAGACACACATCAAATTAACTAAAGATTTTATGATGTATGATCCATTCCTGGAGATGTTCAAGGCCAGGCTTTGAGTTACCTGGTCTGGCAGGAGATGTCCCTGCCCCTGGCAGGGAGGTTGGATCTAGATGATCTTTATGGTCCCTTCCAACCCAAACCATTCTATAATTCTATGGTCTTATGGGTATCAGCTGAATTAATTTGGCTCCTAGCTTGCATACTACAGCCTATAACCCACAGGAACATCTAGAAAACTGGGTTAAAAGAAAAAAAAAACAAGGCTCCAAATGGCAGATTATCTGCTCTGCGTCAGTATGGCTGCTACAAACAGCCTGAATTGCAACACATCTTATTAAACACCCTGGACAAAACCCAGTTCTCTTATCATGTCATGTGTTTAAATAGAAGATGTCACTAAAAGGCTTGTGTTTACTAGCTGAAGAAAAGGCAAACAAGTAATGCAAGAGGTTGACAACACTATTGTTAAACATGCCCTTCTTTTTTTTTTTCCAAAAGGGTCAAAAAATCTGGCTAAACTCTCCCCCAAAGACACGCACACACCAAAAAGAAATTGCTATTGCAAAAGAACAACTTAATTAATAAACATTGATTGTGCTCATTGACTGCTGCAAATTGTATTAAATATTAACAATAACATTTTGTATATTTTATATTACTCATGAAAGTTTTATACCTTTGCCCTACAGCAGCCATAGACTTTATGGAAGCCTGCAACAGAAGTGACTAACTATTAAGCAGTGCAGAGCACTTCCATAAACTTCACGTTGTTATATACTGATGCTTCTATCTATGCACACAAGAAGGCATTATCTATGCCTACAAGAAGGTTGTTTTCAAAGCTGCCTTTAATTCAAATGTATCTGTGCAAGAAGGTTTATTAAAACTAACAGATTTCAAGTGATTTCATCACTGCCTTGCCATGGCAGTGATGGCAATTCCTCAATCTACCAGCTTATGCAGTAGTGGTTTCTTCAGGCATGAGTGTTGCCACCACCAGGTTACCTCTGCAATACCAGCTATGACTTTAGTTTGTCTTGTGTGGTACTATAAAGTCTTAATTGGTCCAGATTATGGCAAACCATGTGTGTGATCATAGAATCATAGAAAGGTTTGGGTTGGAAGATCATCTAAAGATCATCTAGTTCCAACCCCCNCATCCATTATTCCTAGTCCTGCCATCACATAATCTATTAAAAAGTCCTACCCCTGCCTTTCTGCAGCTCCCTACAGGTACTGAGAAGCTACCCTGAGGTCCCCCCTGAGCCTTCTCTTCTCCAGGCTGAACAACCTCAACTCCTTCAGCCTGTCCTCATAAGGGGCTGCTCCAACCTCTCATCATCTTCATGGCCCTACTCTGGACCTGCTCCAACAGCTCAATCTCCTTCTTATGTTGAGAGAACTGGACACAATACTCCAGGTGATACCTTCACTGTTTCATTAGAACCATAAATGTTCTCTCCATAGAATCACAGAATGGTTTGGGTTGGAAAGTCATCTGAAGATCATCTAGTTCCAACCTCCTGCCATGGGCAGGGACACCTCCCACTAATTCTGTATATTCCCTCTAATATTTCCACTAATTCCCACATATTCCACTTTGTTTAACCTTTTAGCTGTGAGAGGATATTTTACCTTTGCAGCCACGTAATCACAGCCCAGGCTGGTTGTGCTGGCTATACAACTGGTCACACATGGGGACAGTTGCCTTTTGATCCCTTTGAAGGAAGGCACTGCACTGTCCTTCCCTGACACATGGACTGCTGAAAGACCATGGAGCAACTGTTGGAAACAGGGCTGTCTTCAGTGACCTTCAAAGAGAGGCAGTTTCCAAGAAAAGATCATTGTTTTGGACAGTGGTTCCCCACTTGTATAATTTTCAATAAAAAGCACTTAAAGGGTTTCTGTGAGCGGCAGGGCTTAATGCATCCCCCTGGGGAGAGGCTGGAACAGCTGTTTAACAGAGCACACAGAAAGAGTTTGCAACAGCAAGAGGAGAAAAATTCTGTATCTAATCCAAATTGTGAGGGAACTGAGATAGGGAAATCATTATCCATTCTGGAGCATGGCCAGGACATTGCAAGTGTGTGTTTGTGTGCTTGTAAGGGTGTGTTAGAGCCTCACTATCTTACCATGACTTTTCTCATTTAAAGGGAGGTTTTTCTCTTCTTTCTATTCTCTTCAGTGTTTCTCACCTCTAAAAAAAATTACTTTTCATCTGTATTTTATTTATTTTTTTTAATACAGTAGCAACTAAGGAATTTGAAACAGGAGGAAACGATATCAATTACAGTTTTATTGAATGAGCACAGATCAGAGTCAAAAGCGTTTTCTTTTCCTTTTAACAGAAAGCAAAGCACAATCTTTGAAAATCAGACATGAAAGATTTTGAAAGGTTCAGGTAACTAGCCAAGGGATATTTCTGACTTTGCATCTTGACTTTAAGTAAGAGCAAGTCTCCTTGTTTTAATCACACTCTTTATCAAGGCACTAATTCTCCAAAAAGCAATTTTAATGGGACATCCTCATTAAGACATGACAAACCCCTGCCTTGGTGATGGGGAGCAGCTCTTTAAGCACTTGTGGAAGCCCAACTTGAGTCAGAAGCAAATGGGTGGTCCCCATCATCACAGCTCAAAGGGTCACACCCACAGCAAGCTTCAGGGCATGCACATCTGAGGGCATCTTTATGAGGATGGCACCAAGTTCTGCTTCAAAATTTTGGCGGAGACAATTGAACATCACCCTTCCAGTCAGAGTGTATCATTTCACAGACTACAGATTAAAAAAAAAAAGAAAAAAGTAATCTCATAATACGTTTACCCCTACAAGAAAAAAACCCCACAACCCATCACAAAAAAAACCCCAAACACAAAAACACATAATAAAAAAAAATCCCCTTCACCACCTCTCTGGACAACCTGTTCCAGTGCCTCACCACCCTCATAAAGAATTTCTTCCTGAAGTTTAATCTAAACTTAGTTTAAAACTATTTCCCCTTGTCCTATCACTCCATGTCCCTGCCAACAGTCCCTCCCCAACTTTCCTGTAGCCCCTCCAGGTGCTGGGTAGGCTGCTGTGAGGTCTCCTCAGAGCCTTCCTCAGGTTGAACAGCCCCAATTCTTTCAGCCTGTCACATTTCCACTACTGTATGTGTGATTCATTGCATCTTTTACCTCCTTGCACAGAAGTACTGGAATATATATTACTCCCTACTGCTGGGGAGCTGAAGGGGAACAGTTTCATACAGGCACATGTAGCAGACCAGAGGGCAGGCAGAGAATTTGACAGGTTCAGTAAACTATTTATGTACCTGTCCACAACACCTCCAGACACAGACAGTGAACCAAACTGATTTGGCCATCTTTACTCCTGGCCTGTGAGTAAATTAAATCTGCATCTTGACCGTGTTGCCTGGAAGAGGTTATTCAATTATTTACAGGGCAATAACAGGTAACTGCACTTTGCAGCAGTTTGTAGACAGCTACTGTACACTTTTGAACAAAGAATATATGGACTGTGGCAGTCAGGATATAGTAAAAAGCAGAGGGAAGGTTAAAAAAAAAAAGAAAGTCTTGCAAAGCCAGAAGTATTTCTAACTATGTTTTTCTCCAGGCCTCCTCGAATCCCTGTATCATAGATATCCTTGTCACATAATTTAGCAAAACACACAGCATCTGAAAACAGGCTGGGATACTAACTGAGCTCAGAATCTAAAAAGTTTGCCCATCTTTTGTCCTTAAATTTTGAAGAGCTCAGGTTTACTTCCTTGTCTGCCCTCCATGGAACATTGATCTCCTTTTTAAGCTTCAGAGTGTGTTCTGGGTTTTAAGCATCAGGACAATTCAGTGTGTACAGCAGAGAGGAGCTGAAACACTGATCAGGTTGGGAATTCAGAATTTGGCAGGAAATCATTTTAGATGGTCCTTCAGCCACCTGAATAAGTCTATTGGATACTCTCATATACTGAATTCTCCAGCTTCCTTAGACCACAGTCCAAAAAAAAAAAAGCAGATATTTTCCCATATCTTCCATATTCTGCCACACTTTCTTTGCTTGAAAGCACAGAATATCAGGGATTGGAAGTGACCTCAAAAGATCATCTAGTCCAACCCCCCTGCCAGAGCAGGAACACCCAGATCAGGTCACACAGGAATGTGTCCAGGTGGGTTTTGAACATCTCCAGAAAAGGAGACTCCACACCCTCTCTGTGTGTTCTGTCACCCCCACTGTGTAGAAGTTTTCTCTTATATTTCTGTGGAACTTCCAGCTTGCACCCATTGCCCCTTGTCCTACCATTGCATGTCACTGAGAAGAGCCTGTCTCCATCCTCCTGACACTCTGCCTTTACATATTTATAGCCATTAATGAGGTCACCCCTCAGTCTCCTCTTCTCCAAGCTAAAGAGCCCCAGCTCCCTCATCCAATCTGCTCCAACCCCTTCATCAGCTTCGTTGCTCTGTGCTGTTCCCACTCCAGCAGCTCTTACTGCCAGAATACACTTTGGGGCAGAGTCAGCATGAAGAATTTCAAGCATTGCTGAGGTAGGTAAGCACCCACATGTACACATCCAAGAGGTGGTGGCTCTCCAGCAGCCAGCTGGAAGGGGCCACAGAGGGATTTACAAAGTGCTTAGCAGAATTAGCAGGCTGCTGGGGGACCTGAGAATTACTCAGGTCTCAGGGCAGTGCAAACTGAGAATGCCCAAAGCTGGAGGAAGGAAGGGAAGGTTCCTGCTGGCCACCAGCCCAGGATTCAGAGCAAGGGAGCAAAAGACGATTAGCACAGCCCTCACTGACACGCGGGGGCTCCTTTTACTTATTAGGGGTTGCTGTCAAACAGCAAGCTGAAAGCAAATTAGTTCAGACATGGGTTGGGACGTTGCTAATTAGATGCATTCTTTGCTGTGCACCACCAGCAGCAAGTCAGCCCAGTGCTCCTCACACCAGTCTCTCCATACAGCTGAGGGCTAGCCCATATCCTACCTCTGCAGCCAGCCATTATGGGATTTGGCTTTCTCACTTTCAATTTTGCAGCTTTCTGTTCTGAAAGTGCCACTGGCTGGTTGTGAACCCTGGCTCTCATTTCTGATCACAGCAGAGCCTCAACCTGGCACGTCCAGTCACCTGCCATCTCCATACAGGGCCTTGAATTAAGGGGCATTGTGTGAAAGAAACAAGCTCAATTTGCCCTAATTGCACAGCAAAATAAAAAGATTATATTCATTGAGAGAAATGGATGTAAAAGCCCTTCCCTCTGGGAGAGGGAGCAAGGGGCTACATCTTAGGGCTCTTTTTTTTTTTTCTTTTTTTCAATCAGGAAGAGAAATAAATGATTGGTAAACAAAGTTCTTGAAGTTCAATTTCTTTCACTTGCAGATAATAACATGCTCTCATTTCTAGATGAGGTTGTACAGGGGGGTTACACTTTTCTATATTGCATCTTTTCAGAAGGTTTATTTGCCATTAAGAGAAAATTATCAGTGGCAAAAAAACCTCTTAGCTAACTATTTGAGAAAAGGCTTTTGGAGTTTCGAGGGTGGCAGCAGGTCCTCTGCTCTTGCTGATTATGCAGGAAACATCACTTCTTTTGCAGCACCACACCTTCATATATTTAAGCCCATATTTATATACACACCTTTATATATTTTATATATTTTTTCACACCTTTATATATTTTATATATTTTTTCACACCTTTATATATTTAAGCTCACACATGCCTGGCTCACCAGATGTATTAGTGACATCCAGAGTGTTTTTTTTCTGATTTTGAACTGGTATTTCAAGGACTTCAACTAGTGGGTATTTTACTTACCTTTGGAAAATATCATCTATCCCCTCATATCACACAGGCCTCCCTCTCCCCTCGTTGGAGAAAGCCTTCTGATCATTATTTGCTTTGACAACAGAGCACCAATATTAGTGTTGTACCTCAAAATTAATTGCAATTAAGTCTCCCTTCGCAGCTCCCATTGCCACCAATTGATTGCAGCTTGGCCCAGCTCCAGAAGTTGTAGTGTGCAATAACCCTCCTTGGTTCAAACAACTTTATTTGGGGCCATTCATCCCAGCTATAAACTCAAATTTTGCACCTCTGGAAAAGGAGAATATAAGTTTTACACTGCATGCACCCTAATCACCAAAGCAGGTGAAGATAAAAGATGTTCTGTGTAAAGCTGTCCTGGTTTGAGGTAGAATGGGGTAAATTTTCTGGTTTGTGTTTGTACTAATATTTTTACTTGTTATTACTGTGTGTAAGATTGTTTACCGTTGTATAATGTTTAAAGAAAAACGGAGGAATTCGTGGGGGATGGAAACCGGCTAGGCTGTTAACGACGCCCATCAAGGAAGACAAAAAGGGTGATCGAAGCCTCAGGCCGACCTTCGGCAGACCTCGCCAGCGTGGGGGAGGTGCCGAAGCACTAGTGAAGAAGGAACTCGTGGTCGGCTGTACCGGGAAGAGAAACCGCAAGGGGAGTGTTCTACATTGATGGATGTAACATGTAACCAATGTATTCCATCCCATCTGCCATCATGCTCTCAGTATAAAAAAGAGGGATCGAACGGTCAGTCGCTCTCTTCCCTCCTCGCCGCTCTTCCTCCTCGGCTCTTCCCTCGTCGGCCGTTCCCCTCCCCGGCGCTGCGCTCTCCTCGGCCTGACCACGTGGAAACGCGATCACCATCCCGGGAGCTGTATTCTCCTCGGCCGGCTCACGTGGGATCGTGATCATCATCCCGGGAGCTGGATTCGGTCTTGTAAATATTGTACACCTTTTTATCTTTTCCTTTTGACTTTGTTTATTGTTTCATTATTTATTAAAGTAGTTTGGAATTCTTCCGAACTCTTAAATCTCCTCCTTCCTTCCTCTCCTCTCTTCAGAGAGAGAGAGGGAGGACCATCTGTCTCTGGGGGGCTAATTTATCAATTTTGGCCCAAAACCAGGACAAAAGCACACTTCTGCCTTCTTCCACCCCCAAAATTCTAATGTTCAGGAGTCCAAAGGACCTTAGAAAAAATATTGAATCATGCAACAACAAGTGAAATAATTTCAGTCAGTTATCATTATACTTCTGGAATCTGATAAGCATTTAAGCAACCCCCTACACTCAAAAATAATCCATTTTGTTTAATAAGATGCTCCTACTATTGAAGCAAGGTCCTCTATAGTATAAGGCTTATCTCAGTTTAGATGATTTGGGTATGAATGATGATAAACAAGAGCTGGAAACACAGTGAGAGAGGCCGGGCACAGAAAAGACTATATATAAATCCACAAAATATGAAGTTACTGTATTTGAAATAAGACTGGTTTATCTGCATGGATTGACAGGACTCTTTCAAGAACTGGATGGGCTTGCAGGTGTTAAACCAGCCACCAGCAGGCTGCTGTGGATTCTCCAAATACAGAGGAAATATTTTTTTCACTTCACAGGAGAAGCTGCACGCATGAGAGATCTCACACCTATTGGATTTATCTGACTTTTCTTCTTCAGTGGCAAGATGGTGATTAAGCAAGCAGTTTCCTCCTACATTTTCACTACAAATTGCTTCTTCAGGCTCAAGTCTCAAATGACTCTCCCATTTTTGGCTGGTCTAATGTTAGAGTAAGTGGATCTGGGCATCCCTCTCCACTCCCTGAAAGACTAAAATTAGATTTCAGGGCTTGAGATTGACTGGATGACTTGGATTCCACTTCAGCTTCTGTTTTGCATAGATAACTTGGGTAATGTTCTTTTCTAGGAACATCCTTTTCTACTTTGAGTTTCTAAAACTCATGGCAGAACTGAAAGTGTACCCTCATATTGAGTGCAATAAGTTGAGTTTGGAGAAAAAGACTGTAAGAACACACAACATTACTTTGCTAAGGACCTACCACTACAATTCCACTGCAGAGTAAGGGCAAAAAAACCAACAGCCTCTCAAATTCCAACACACATTTTAAACCATTTGCCCTCTGGCCTGTTCACAGATGCTCAATGTTAAGAAATGCAGCTACACAAGATAGCCCTGATAAGCAGAGGCTGCAAACCTGCTGATGCAAATCTCTTCAAGCAACTTAAATAGTTCAATTTTTGCTTTTTCAGTACAAAAGCCATGAAACTAGACCTGAAAAGTTAAATAAAATAATGAGGAATTCAATTTTTCTCTCTTAATGATACTTAATTATGACTTCCTCTCTGAACAGAGAACAAGATCTATGTAAGAAGCAGAAAAAGATTTGTTATTAACAAATGCTACATGAAAGTACTCTTTTTTTAATGCTTTTCCTCCCCATCAAGAGTAAGATTCTGTACGAAAGGAACTTTTTTCCTGAAGAACATAAACTACACAATATTATGAGCCTGTGGATTTTTACAAGTGAGCTGTGAACAACCTCAGCTCAGGAAACAAGACCAAACATAATTTAATATTAAATTATCCTGTGCTACTTAACAACTTAAGCACAACTAATTTTAAACCATTATATATAGTCTCCACTCTGTCAGGAGGCGAGTTCATCACTCACTCTTGTATTTCAGATGTAGGTACAGCAGCATCCAGTTTCTTCAAAATCCAGAATCTGCCTCAAACTAGTCCCCCAGGAGGGGACAGAAACTACCTGTAATGGGTTAATGGGGCTCACACTCCTAGGAAACCCCCTCCAGCTACAAAGATCCCTCCTGAAACACCACTAGGACATAGGAACTATCACTTCACAGCAAGATTTTAGCAGCTTCCCAAACTCCATGTATTTACTTATTTCAAACATACGAAACCCTTGCTGAAGATGATTCAAAGTGACAAATGTGATTTATCTCCAAAGCCTTTTTGCTTGTCAGTAATTTCTTTGCACTCATTATAAACAGGCTGAAGGAGTTGGGGTTGTTCAGCCTTGAGAAGATCTCATAGTAGCTGCTTCTCAATACCTGAAGGAGGATACAGAAAGGCAGGGGGAGGACTTTTTAATAAGAGCTGTGATGGGAGGACTAGAAACAATGGATGTAAATTGGAAGGGGATAGATTCAGGCTGGATATAAGGAGGAAATTCTTTAGAGTGAGGGTGGTGGGACTCTGGAAGAGGTTGCCCTCAGAGGTTGTGGATGCCACCTCAATCCCTGGAGTTGTTTAAGACCAGGCTGAATTCTATGATTCTATGATTTTAATTAAATTGCAATATGGAATGAATTCAGCTGTTCCTGCACAGCAGCAGACAGGACTGTCTGGGTTTAGCTGTTTACATAAGAATTTATAGAAGGAGACACCCCCATGTATATTTCTCTCCATTATTTTTCTGAAATACCCTCAAGCAAAAAAAAAAAAAGAACAATAAAAAAATTACAAAATAAATACCTAACTTTAAAAAGGTTTGGCAGAAGGCATAATGGCCACGTCAGCCTCTTTGTATTAAGCTGTCTTCAGGGAATGGATTTTTGTGACTGTGAATTACTGTTTTTAATATAAAAACATAATCGGGTTAGTTATTTGTAGGAAGTAATTTAGCTTGCATGATTCATTGTTTCAGCCCATCCAAGCACAATGTTCAACATTTCCAAAAGATTTCTGCTCCTACCTCATCAGTGCAACTGGGATGACAACAGAAAAAGAAAACAAAAAGAAAAATGTAAAGAAAATTTCACATGCAACCTCTTTTTGCACTTAAGTACATGGAGAATGGGACTGTATCCTATTTGGGAGAGAGAGGCTGGATTTTCACTGAACCTGCTTTAGCTGTGGAAGGTTCAATGCCCAAGCCCCATACATATACCCATGGGTTATACCTCCAGAATAGCTAAATTATCATCATTCTTTTTTTTCTAATAGTGAGCAGAGGCCTCCTATATATTAAATAATTTCATCATGGTCATACAAGATGCTTAGTGACACCCTGGGATGGAGTCCCTGATTCCTGATGTCTCCGAGTCCTGCATCTCGACCTTATGTGATGTACACACCTTTGCCTCTTTATTAGGCAGAGAAGCAATGAAGCTCTCATCTTTACAATGCAAATATAATTTTAAAATAATCAAATCAGCCAACTCTGGTTATTACTTTTGATACTTGTCTTGGAAAACTCATGAAAACTGGAAATTATATAAGAAAGGTTTGGGACATCCCTTCTCTTCCATGTTAACCATTGTGTTGGGCAACACTTCTACACACACAGAAGGACCCTCCAGCAGTCACACAAAAAGCAATCACCTGATTTGCTCTCAGCAAAAACATGGAAATCCATTAAAAAATTAATCACAATGAAAGTATGCCCAGAGAGGTTTTGGATGTCCCCTCAATCCCTGGAGGTGTTTAACGCCAGGCTGGACAAGGCACTGAGTAACCTGGTGTGGTGGGAGGTGTCCCTGCCCATGGTAGGGGGGCTGGAACAAGATGATCTTTAAGGTCCCTTCCAACCCAAACCATTCTATGATTCCATTCTGCATGTCAAGAATTCGAGCAAACAGGCTTTATTTTTCTTCACCAGGGCATTTGGCAAAGTTTTCTTTGTCACGAGTAGATTTCTTTTGTCTGTGCTCATTGGCTTGTTGTGCATCAAGTGAAATGCTAGAACCAAACAACAGCACTGGCATTGATATAAATTTCATTTTTATTCTGATGCCCTTGCATGTTTCAGTGGCTAATGAAAGTCTTTAGAGCTGGTTTCTCCTAAGCTGCTTCACAAAGATATAATAATTCATCCTTCTACAGGACAGACTTTAAACATCAGAGTGGTTTAGTTGTGGGTTTGTTTTGTATTTTTTTTTAAACAAAACAGTTTATAGCAATTGCTGCTAGCAATACAAAGAATGAGGAAAACCCTCAGATTTTAGAAGCCTGGGTCAGATGTGGGGAAGGGCTAACAGCTTCCATGGAGTAAGCAGCAGCCAAATTCAAAGGCAGTACTTGAATCTGATGCTTTCCTTAGATTAAAGAATTTTGATTCAGTTTTTGTTCAGGTTTCGGATACGAACTGCAAAGGGAGCTTTTCTCTCAGCTTTCTTTCAGTTCCATCCAAAGTCAGAAATAAAAGAGCTGTCTTCACATTACGAGGAAAAAAATACCCAAAATCTCTGAAGCAAAGACGAACAGAGTCCTGTCAAGAGATGTCTCCTTGTACCTCCTTATTTTTGTCATGCATGAATCTACTTCACTTAGCTTTCACTGGGCAAAAATTAGATACATCCCTTCTAATTAATTTTCCCTGGCTTTTCCACATATGCTGTGGGCAGACCAAGGCAATGTCAGAGAACAGGTTGAGTTCACCTGACACTGGCATGTCTAACTTCTGGCAATGAAGCCTCATCCAAGAAAGAGCTATTCACTTACTCAGATTTTAAACCTCTCTCCCAAGTGGCAGAGACTATTCAATGCTTTTGGTTGCCACCTAACAATAGGCAAAATGCCACGTTAGCCACCAGGCTAAGCAAATGTGAAGTGATGTGAATAGCTTTTCAGTGCTTCATTGTCTGAAGAACTGCTCCACACAACTGCAATTACAGCTGGAATTTTGCTCTGTGTCCTTTGCCCACGTTTTTGTCACCGTACCCCATTTGAACACTTTGAGCTCTCAGGGTCTGGGATTTCTGGATTCCTACCCTTAATCACTTGTAACTTCACGGAAGTCAGAAGGAATTGTTTGGTGGAGGGAGGGTAAGTTCTGAAAGGGGACAGGCAAAATGCAGTCCCCTGGTGATCCCTCTTCATTCTCTTTTTCCATATCACTTGCAAAGCTTTGTCCCCACCTCTGAAAAGACACCAGTCTGCTTCTCAGACATGGCAGAAGCCATCAAAAATAGCCTGCATAGCTCCAGTTTTATTTTAAAGTTAAATTTGAGCTAGTGAAAGACTGACAGCTCTACAGCTGGAAGTTACTGGTGGAGACCAGATCATGAGAGCAGAGAAATGCTTATGGTTCTACAAGTAGCTAAAAGCCTTGACTTCTGGAGCAACTCACCCTTGATCTGAGGTAGCAAAACTTTTTTAATGATCATTAACCTCTGGGACAGACCTGAAACATGGAGTATATCACACAGGCATTACATCTAGCCTGGGTTCTCACCACTCAGGGGGGTTGGAACTAGATGATCTTTAAGGTCCCTTCTAACCCAAGATATTCTATGGTTCTATAATAGTTTGGGTTGGAAGGGACATGGGCAGGGACAACTCCCACTACATCAGGCTGCTCAGTGCCTTGTCCAGTCTGGCCTTAAACACCTCCAGGAATTGAGGGGGCATCCACAACCTCTCCGGGCAACCTCTTCCAGTGTCTCACTACCCTCACAGGAAAGAATTTCTTTTATCTAGCCTGAATCTTCTTCCATCCATTATTTCTAGTCCTTCCATCACATATCCTACTAAAAAGTCCTGCCCCAGCCTTTCTGTAGCCCCCTTCAGGTATTAAGATGCTACTCTGAAGTCCCCCCTAAGTCTTCTCTTCATAATACTGAACAAACCCAAAAAGGCTCCAGAGCAGGAGTGGGATGAATGACAGCACATCCACAGGTGACAAGAAGAGGGCAAAGCATGGAAAATATTGAGCTAACACAGTGGTGGCCCCACAGCAGTGAGGTTGAAACACAAACATTCACCAAAAGACATAAAAGCTACCTCCTTGCTGGTGAAAGGGGTTCTCAAAGGGGCCATGGCTGGGCAGCTGGTGTGATTCTGTGGGAGGTGCCATCTCCCCTGCAGGAGGCCCATCCTATGTGACAGCTATGTCACTTGTGTGCCACATGCTTCTTCACACCTCATCACACTTGTTGACACACGTGCCAAGTCAGAGCTTTTGAATGAGCAAGTAAGGGAAGAGGCAGGGTTGCCTGTATAAAGAAAGCTGCCAAATCAACATACTGCATTACAGCAGGGGATCAAGGAGCCTTTCACCATGTGTATCCCAAGGAAAAAATAAGCAAAAAAAAAAAATTAAAAAAATATAGGCAATGCAACTGCTAACATGTATTGCACTCATGTACCTACACATTGTGGACAGAGGTCACTTGGCAGTGAGGAGAAAACAACTGAAGAGCAACACCCCCCCCCCAGGTTGATGAAAATTTGCTTTCATACCAACGTCAGAAGAAAAAGCAACCCAAAATGGATAACATCATTTCCCTCAAGACATTTTCTTTGTGTATTACCTGCAGTGGGTGACAGACAGCTCTGCTGAGGCTGCCAATTTGATCTCAGACAGTGTATTTTCCCCACCATTTACTAACATTCATTATTTTGTAGGACCAGTGGTTTCCCCTGCTTCTTATGTTTTTATTAACAGTGAACAACACAAGAGCACTGACTTTTAGACAGAGAAGGTCATGGCTATAGATTCCTCACTTTTCTCGTTTGGGCAAACCTGCAGCAATAGGGTTGTCTGCAAAGTTTTCCCCATATTTATTACACTGGTCTTTCACTCCATTCTTCAAGCTCAAGTAGCATGTGTCCCTTTAAAACTGGGAAAGACAACTCATGGCATCAGAATTAAGGAATACATTCAGCTGGGTTTTTCACTGGGTGGTAAAATCCTCAATTTCTCCACATACCACGATTTTGCCATAGAAAAACCCTAAAACAACTGAAAAAAAAAAAAAAAAATCAAAAATTAACTGGCCTAGCATACTCCGTGGGCTTTTTTGCAACAACCAAAAACTTAAACCAACAACAAGTAATTTGGTGTCTTCTCCCCCTGAGCTTGGCAAAAGACCTTTTTTTAGCCACCTGGGTGGCAGAGAAAATGTAAAATTAAAGGAACTTTCCTTTCTTCTCTCCCTGGATATACAGATTTTGGGAAAACTTGCTTATAAAGATTACATCTTCTTATTTAGTAGGATTAAATCCTAGAACTAGGATTTAATCTGCGGGTAGATTCTGTCAACATTAAACAAAAACCAAATCCACAGCTTTTCAGTGCAGAAGTCACACATACTTCCATACCACAGATCATGTTATTAGAGACAATCACTGCTCAATCATTAAACCAGAAGTTTCAGAAGTAGAAAGCCCACCTGCAAAATAGAAAGAAATGGATTTTGTACTCTATCTTCATGTTATTCAATACTCTGTGGGTCAAGGGAGTGTGGAACTGTAAAACTCCACTTAACAACAGCAAGTAGGAATATGTTTGGGATGTCAGCACCAAGAAGCAAAAATAGAATTATAGAATAGTTGGGGTTGGAAGGGACCTTAAAGCTCATCAAGTGCCTTGTCCAGCCTGGATGATGGTTCTTGTCTCAAAACCTACCCCTTGTTTTTCCTCTTTTCTCTACTTTAATATGAACCAGCTCAGACTGTGTTGAATGCTGCATAAAACACATTGCAGGAGAGTCTCCATCCTTCATGATTTCAATGTCAAAATAGCAAAAATCAGGAAGGAAAACACAAAAACAAAATAAAACAAAAAAACCCACAAAAAAACCCAACCAACCAACGAAATAAAATAACCAATAAAAAAAAAAGGTGAAGGCAGATACAACATGAACACACCAGGCACTGGTTAATCCACGACTAGATAGAGCAAAGGCAGCTGCTACTTTTAAACCATCTATATTTATTAGCTCATATATATATTGGTAAGATTACTGTCTCATGGGAAGAAGCAGCAAGAAATATACCACCAGTGATGAATAATAATAAAAAAATAATACTAATAATCCAGGTTGACATTCAGAGCCCAGAATGAACATGCAAAGCTGGCAGTTCAAGTAGGAACTTGGCATTCCCTTACACACTCAGATTCTTGCAATAGCACATTAAGAAGCTTGAGTCATACTACTTCATAGCTTAAAAACCCTCAAGTTCACTGTATTTTCCACAAAGTAATGCCAAAGCAACACAAAAAAGTTTAGTGCTCATGCAAACCACAAGGTTTGCAACTCATCATAAAACACTGAAGTAAGATGTTTAATTTTGCCATCTTTTACCCATCCTGAAGCACAAACACACTAATTTAACCCATTGTTTTGGTGTTCCCCTCTATTAATCAGAAATGTCTCACCCTTTATCACCCAACCTACAAATCTGAAAAGAAAGCTACTCCTTCCCATTGCATCCCCTCCCAGCACAATGCAAAATTACATACAGAAAATCCACTATTTGGCTATTTCTCTGGTACAATTTTCCTTCCCTTTCTGAAGATATTAACTAGAGCCAACCCCAGGCATTTGATTGAAAATCAGATTTAATTTAAGCATCTCTTCCTCAAAAAAAAAAAAAAATCCAAAAATTTCTCAGCCTGCTTTCAGGACATGAATAAAACAAGTCAAATTAAAAGGGCTTTTCAATCAAAATGTATTTATCGGTGCAATTTTCTATAGAAGGGAAATGACTTTTACTTACAATGATTTAATCCAAGAACACATGTACAAAATCTAGCAGGAAAGAGACATTTTCAGAGAGCTGAGACACTTGGAGCAGTTGCCCCAACCTAAAGGCCTGTTGGGATGCCACGAGTGCACACTGCAATGAACCAACACTTCCAAAAAGCTCAGAATATTTACTTTTAAATGCTCATAATTGGCTATAAAGTTCAGCTTTTTAAAAAAAGCCACAAAAATAACAACACAGCTTGGTATTACTTTAATTTTGATTTAACAGCGTGCAGCTTTCTTATTTCACTTCAGCAGTGCTGAACTTGTCATCAGATGCCTTTTCTAATCTTACTTCAATAAAATATGCCTGACATCAAGTCCCATATACATTGCTTTCAATGCTGCCTATAAACACGTCTCCCTGCTCTGCTTTAGATGGAACCTGAGGGTACAAAGCAATCCAACATGAAAATAATTGTGCCATTTTATGGTGGTGAGAGCCCTGCAACTTTAAAAGCACAGCTCAACAAATTGAGATGATAAAAACATTTTTATTACACACAATTTTAAGATAGATATATATTATATTCTTTTTTTTTTTAAATTCATGCCTCGTGATGAAAGAGCTAATGAAGAGATGAAAGGAAAACAGAGGTTATTTTCTGAGAATTAAAATGCTCAGCACAGCCCAGAGACAGCAATAACACAAAAATGTACGTCTAGGGACTTAGTAAATTCACCTAAACAGGCTGGCATCTGCATGAATGGAAGCACAATAGCTTTTGATATAGAGCCCTCAGCCTGTTGTGTTTCAGAATGACAAAGGAAATTCAAACAAAACAAGAGAGTTGCTTTGTAATTGCAGGGGGAGCACAGGCAAACGCTGCCTCCATTTTATTCAGTGCAAAAATGGCTGGGGTTCACAGGGCACACAGGAGTATTCTCCATTCTAAAGGAGTTTAATTATTAATTTCAAAAAATATTAATAGTAAAATCATCAAAAATAAAAAAAACCCACAACCTAAGACGGGCTTTTAAACTAATTGCCAATAGAAGGCATTTGTTTTACACACTGCCCATGGTCAGAAGCTTACAGCTACTAATCCTTTTTTCCCAAGCACCTCTTTTTGTTCTTTTTTTTTCCCCAATCATTATGTTACTAGAGGTAAAGCTACAGCCCACAGCCCTGGAGGAGAGGGTTTAGCTGGAAAGCAGCAGCTAGAAGAGGAAGGATAACTTTGTGTTTATTGCAGTAGGCTTTTCTCCACAAGACCTGGATTACTGTTTTCATTTCTGACAGAGGATTTCCACGTCACCTTGGGCAAGGCATCTAATTATACTCATTCATATCATGGCAGCAGCAACTCCCTTCCTCTTCTGCCTTCCTTCAGCCACACACTCTCCCATGTAAAAGCGGGCACAGGCTCTGCTGCCAAGCACAACAAACCCCATTGCCCACCTCCAATTCCCAACATCATGTTTTCACTACCTGAAAGCCACTGGGAAGCTGGGGAGGGATTGTTTGCCAGGGTGTGTAGCCACAGGATGAGGGATAATGGTTTTAAAGAGAGTAGGGCAAATTTAGATGAGACATTAGGAAGCAGTTCTTCACCTTAAGGGTGGCAGGACTAGGAGTAAGCGTTCAGTCAGACAAAATATTCTGAGTAGAAACACAACTGCTCACACACTTAAGCTGCTTGCAGGGGGGGTTCCTTGCAGATGATGATCTGCTCTGCACCTTCTCTCTTAACTCTTCAAGACAGACTTTTGATAAAATTCTAAAGCACTAGAATGAATTGTTTGTTGTTACTTTGACCCTCTGGCTGTAAAAACTTTGCCTCTAGGAATATTTTTGGGAGTAATTGAATTGTTGTTACGAGAACAGGTTGAAGGAGTTGGGGTTGTTCAGCCTGGAGAAGAGAAGGCTCAGGGGGGACCTCAGGCTCAGGAGCTTCTCAGTACCTGAAGGGGGCTACAGAAAGGCTGGGGGAGGACTTTTTAATAGGGTCCAGGATGGCAGGACTCAGAGTAATGGATGCAGATTGGAAGAGGGGAGATTTAGGCTGGATCTAAGGAGTTCTTTCCTGTGAGGGTGGAGAGACATTGGAGTAGGTTGCCCAGAGAGGTTGTGGATGCCTCCTCAATCCCTGGAGGTGTTTAAGGCCAGGCTGGATGAGACATTGAGCAACCTGGTCTAGTGGGAGGTGTCCCTGCCTATGATAGAGACATTGGAACTAGATGATCTTTAAGGTCCCTTCCAACCCAGACCATTCTCTGATTCTACTATAAGAATTTCAGCTGCAATGTCTTCTCATTAGACTCCACCTATCAGATAGAGCCATGTCCCAGCCCAGCTCCATGGAGTGCTGTAGGATGTGTATCAATGCTCTGCTGGTACCCACCACACCCCAGTCAAGTGGGATGTTTTCCCTCATTTACTCATCCCAGTGTACAAGTATCTTACATATGTAGTCAATTCCACCACAAAAGATAAGAGACTGCCTTGGGAAAAAAAAAAACCAAAAAACCAAAACCAACCAAACAAAAAAACACCCCCCCCAAAAAAAAAACCCACAACAAAAACCACACCAAAAAAACTACCAAACAAAAACCCCAAAAATCAGAAACTCCCAAAGTCATATGCCTGATGCAAGATGATGTTCTGTTCCTCCCTGTCTTGGACTAGACTTTTCTTTGACATCAAAGTCTATCATCTTTCCTTTTCACAGCCCACTCAAGTCCAAGAGATGTAATTAATGTGCAAAGTGTCTGTGATTCTGAAGACGTACAAGTTTCTGACTCTGCAAACATCCTCTGAAGGACACCCCAGCTGCAACCCCCAGAGCTCTCATCAGTAGGTGGAAAAACTCATCCTGCATCTTCACAGACCCTGCCCCATTTATCAATAATTTGTAACCAGTTACAGGGAAGATTCCAGTTCCCCTTTATCCCAACAGGGACAAAAACTGTTGGAGAAACACTGATCAAATGGAGACGGGATAAAAGGAGTGACTTTGCCTCTTTTACCACAATCCTCTGTACTGTTTAAATTGAAGTAACTCAGATTTTCCAACCAACAATCTTTTTTTCCAAGAGAAAGCAGCAAGAGAATCATTGTTATGGCCTGGAGGCATTCATCAAGCCCTCTCATTTCTTCCTGGGGTTGAGTGGAGTAGCTGCTTTATCTGCTGAGCCATTGGATAGAATGTTTTTTTCCTCCCTCCCCAGAAAGATACTTCATTTTTGTGTATATGGAAGGTATATTGCACTTAGAAACCAGGGGAATAGAGTAGCCAGGCACTAAATCTATCTGCTAAAGAACATTTATTCAAAGACAACCACAAGGCTCAATCTAATTGACAATTTGTGCTCGAGGCCCCTGACTGAAATGGGAAAGTAAGAACAGGAGAGAACTTGCAGAGCCATTGGCAAGAGCTCGCACAATAGCTCTCATGACCAGCAGTTATTACCAATTTGCTTTTAGCACCCAGTATTAATCAAGATGTGATGAAAAAAGGCTTCAACTCAAAGAGAAGGGTGTAGCCCAGGGGAGGAAGAGGTTAGGCAGAGCACACACAGGGAGATTTTGTTACCAGTGTGATCTGGAATGCAGATGCACGTGTGAACTCTTCACATTTCATTAACCCCTACATTGTCACTGGCAATGTTTGGATAAACTTTACAGAGTGCTAATTAAAAACTCTGAATTAATTTAGCAGGCTGACCACTTGGCCTTCTGCACATCAACTCTTTTGACTGATAAATGGCAAGTTTGAGAGCCCAGAAAGAAGAGGGGACTGAGAAGGTGTGTTCCTCAAAGGAAGTGGTCTTTCAGAGGAGGAGGAAAACAAAGATCTGGAAATAATGTGATGAAGATCATAACTGGAGGCAAGATCTGGGAAGTGGAGCAAATCTTGAGGAAAATTGGTAGAGATGAATGTTGGGGATGCCTGGAGACCTTGACTAAGAACAGCATGGACCAGTACAACATCCTACCCACCCTGTGCAGAGAGATGTTGATTTATTGTGGTTGTAGCATGACTGCTGCATGTTTGAGGTGATCAAGTAAGGTAAAACTGAAATTCCTTTGTTCCTAAATAACTCATTGCACTATCATTGACAAGCCTAAGTGTATGAGGGCACAGCTCAGGGTGGCACTTCTCAAAATACAAACCAAATTCTGGGTCTTAGCTTTACAAGCCATGGATTCATATATAGGTTCAAAGATGATGTGGAATTACAGTAATTCCATAAATAATAAATATAGCATGGTCATGGAATCCTAATCAGAAACAATCATTCCTATTTTCCAAGTGGAGACTGTGGTTGCCAGTCTAATCCCAAAAAGCACAAACAAGCTTGAAAACATTTTGAATTCAGTGATGTTGTGTGAGGAGAGGGTAGGATTCATTAGACACATTCCTAATTAGGGCTTTGAGTACAAATGTTTTTTATATGGTATTAGATAACATTTTGCTTTGAACTCTCAAACCTCACTCTAATCACCTCCTAACTTTCTTTGGTACTCCTGGGTACAAACCACCCCCCTCTCACTTTCCCATAATAATCCATCAAGGGTTGTTATTTGTGGGAAGAGGGTCCTCAGAGGAGGGAGTAAGTCAGTGACATAATTGATTTCCTCTCAAAAATGTGTACGAATGAAGATAACTGCATCTCTTAGTAAGTACAGAGATAAACTTCCCTTGCTATGATGAAGAGACTTTTGATACAAATTACTTGTGTATGTATTTTGAAGCTAACCCATTTTAAGGAAAAATTAGAATAAATATATCTCTACTTGCTGAAAAACGAGCCCTCACTAGAAATTAAGGAGATTTCTAAACTATTTGAAGTGCCTTAACTTTCCACAGGAAAGACATGAAGAAGTAGGTGTAACCCCTCATCTGCATATTGAAGCTGGAAGAAAGGAGGAGTAATTATTTTAATATTTTCCTATATAATATAACCCAATTTTCACTTGATTTTTCTCAGGGCTTTGAAACTCCTTGAGTAAGTGCCAGGTCATTCTATACCATTCATCACTGATGATTTGGGAAGTCATAGAATCATAGAAAAGTTTGGGTTGGAAGGGACCTTAAAGATCATCGAGTTCCAACCCCCCTGCCAACCCCTCTCTTCTCTTGCCCCCATCTCCTCACCATCCTTAGTCCATCTTCTTCTCCCAGCATTAATTGATGTTAATTTTAAAACAAAGATCTTGCCTCCAATTATGATCTTCATCACATTATTTCCAGATCTTTGTTTTCCTCCTCCTCTGAAAGACCACTTCCTTTGAGGAACACACCTTCTCAGTCCCCTCTTCTTTCTGGGCTCTCAAACTTGCCATTTATCAGTCAAAAGAGTTGATGTGCAGAAGGCCAAGTGGTCAGCCTGCTAAACTAATTCAGCAGCATCATCTCTTTAGTAATTGGAAGGCTCAGCACAGGTCACTTCTGTCTAGTCCAGGTGTTCACACAATTTACAGCCAGCCTGTTACCAGTTGCAGATAAGCAGCAGAAGCCTTTTTGTGCTTGACAGTTCAGAAGTTCAAACATCAACAGCCACCCCCCACATCCCAATTATCTACCTTATGTTAGCATTCATTATTTTCTGGTTTGGTTTAGGGGTTGTGGGGTGGTTTTTTTTGGCTGTAGATGTCCTCAAATATGTATTAATTCATCTGCAAATGCTTCATGCAGTGCCAATTATTTTGAAGCAGAAAAAATCATAAAAAAACCTCCTGTTTTGTAAATGAATGCAACACTTGTTTACCGATTACATGTATCTTGATAAGATTGTTGTTGGCTGGTGCTTTTATTAAGAGGTGTAAGGCAGGCTCTAATCTACTGATTTACAAGAATCAACACTGCACATTAACTCTCCCTCCCTTTCTTAGATAACCTGTTGAGTTCCTGCTACATTTTATATAAATCCCCTCAAGGCAGGAGGCATAACTCATAAGCTGAATATAACCCTCTCCAAAAAAATACCAAAGACAGCTAATCATGCACACAAATATTAGTTTTAGCATTATGTGGGCCTCAAATGAACACACAAAGCTCACTATCAACTAGTTGAAGTCTAAAGCACTGGCCAGGTTCCCAAGTAAACCGCAGTGATTTTTGGAGAAATTGAAGCAAAGCAATAAAACTCAGCCTGCCCCAAACAAGCAAGCAGCACTTCCTTGCCAAACTAAAGTTCACTGTAAAGTTAAACACTGTATTAGAAATTAGAAACAATTTGAGGAGAAATGGTAAAAGATGTTGAAAAAAATCTAGGATAGGAGAGACATTGAAATACTTAGGATATTCTCAAGCTGGAATTTTGCCTCAGATATTGATGTGCCAGCAAGGAATCCAATCATCAACACCCTTTGAAGTCAAGAACAGTGAAAAGGTGGCCAGTACCTCAAAGGAGATGCCCACACAAGAACTGCCTTAAAAACTTCCCAACCAATGTCTTTTTTTTCTTTTTTTCCTGATCAACATAGTCTAAAAATCAAAAGAAAAACCCCAAAAAATAAGCACTTCAGTGCTCAGGCTAGTCTCAGGACACAGGCAAAAGGCCAGACTCTCTTAGGAGCTCAAATTCCAAAAAATGAGAGCATGAAGGATTTTTCAAGCACTAGCCATTACTTCTCTAGTCTCGGTGAGTGCCAGGGAACAAGAGGATCATGTGAAAACTTGGCTATAGGCCTCTCATTTTCATTTTATTTCTTTTAAACAAATAGCTCAGCCTAACAACCTCCAGGACAAACACAGAGAAACACAAAAGATCCCCACCCAGCACTCCCTGGTTATTAAGCCTTTGGTTTGGCATTGTCTTCTTTGACAAATAAAAACATAAATACATTGCCTTCATACATAATCTGGGGACATGCAGCTATGATTGATTAATACTGGCATGAAGTCTCAGAAATACCAGGTCATTTAAAACAGCAAGTCCTAAGCTGGAGAATATAAAAGAACTGCAGCTGAATGATTTTAAAATTACTTAAAACCTTTCCCTGAAGCACACTGCCAGAAACCTCCACAAGCTGATGTCTTCTGTGAATGCCAGGCAGGAGTTTTACTCATTTTCTACACACATTTAAAAAGGACCATGAGCATTTGGCCAAGGAAAAGGACTGATGCTTCCATTTGGAATCAAGAAACATTGGTGGCAGAAATAGTTCAGACTGAGGTGGAAAAACTACAGCTGAGGAAGCAGCAAACATTTCACTGCAGAATTCAGAAGAGTAATTCCTATTACCTTGCAAGGTGGGAAATGTCTGTGCAGCTCATGGGTAGGCACCCACAGAGACAAATGTAGGTTTCAAAGTAAGTCTAAAGACTGTGCAAGAATCTGAGGCCAAAGGAAACCCAGCTATATGATTTTACATCTAATATTGGCAAACTCCTGCATTTTTATTTATTGATTGATCAAGAAGTTACTGGCACTTGTTCTCATGTGAGCACGTACCTGTGTGTTTACAGCCTAGAAATCTTTCACATACTAATTTTTTCCCAGAACCAAGAAAATTGACCACTGTTGCAATGGATTTGTTATCTTTACATCTAAGGATTCCCCAATACCAGGATAGTGGATGACATCAAACTGTTTTATGATACAAATATCAAACTCATACTGAAGGACTTCAAGAAATTGCTGCTGTTTTCCCCCCCCTCCCATTGACAACACCTCAGAGAAAAATTAAGTTCATTATTTCCTTTTTTTTTATGTTTGTTAGAGAGAGCAAAAATATAATTGGAGAAAGGGGTAGGAAAGGGAGAGGAAAAAACCAGTTTTTCACAACCTCAACAACCCTGTTTGTGGAAAGGTTTGATCTGCTTGAAAAGTTGTACTTATTCTACAGGAGGGAAAAAAGGGAATGATGAAAATTGGCTGTACACAAAGAAAGAACAAGCTGAAAAGTAGTGGGACTTCATTGGGATGATTAAGTTAAGGATCATTCCTGCAATTTGATTCAGTTCTCCACAAGCTTAAGAACCACTCCAAGGTTCAGTGGAGGTTTTGATGCTCAGTTAACCAAAGCCCTCAAGTTTGACATTTACAGCCTGAAGCTGACTACTGCTGATTTCAAAATGAAGTGAACATCCTAGCCCCTCTTCCCACCATCTTTGTGAAGCAGATGTGTAAGTAGTCACCTAAAAATGTTTATTTAATCCCTCACAGCTTTTTTTTGAGCTTTATGCCCAGCTTCCAAGGTGCTTGGTAAGGAGGTGGCAATCTCAAAAATACTAAGTTGCCTTAAGCCTCCTGAAAATGAGCAGTCAAGTAAATTCAGAGAACCCTGTCAAGTGCACTATTTCAGACAAGGACACTTTTAATCCTCATAGAACGAGAGAAGGCACTGAGTTGGAAGGAACTTTCAAAGGCCATCTAGCACAAAATCCCCCCCTACAGTGATCAGGGACACCTTGCACTAGATCAGGTTGCTCAGAGCCTCATCATGGCTAGCCTTGAATGTCTCCAAGAAAAAAAAAACCTAAATCAAAATAAAATTCACCCTAAAGCAAACTAAATAAAGAGAAGAAAAGGAAAGAGACCCAACAACCCTTTAACCACCAGAAATATATAAAAACTCAAACCCTGTTCCCCAGGTCTGAATCTCTTTGGGGTTGCTGCTGAATCAGATGCAAAAAAACCAGATTAATATTTCCAGCTCTTCCAAAGAGATAGAAATGAAAAGACAGGGTACAGGAAAAATGCCTTGCAAACCCAAAAGAATAAAGTTTTTCTAAAAATACAAAGAGAAAAAAAAACAACAAAAAACAAGAGAAAGAAAATCAAAAGAGGTCCAAGTTGTCTCAACTCTAATGCAATTCCCCATCTCTCTGTTTTCAGGAACAATCTCTAACTTCAGAAGGTTGGAATTAAAACATACAAAAGATCTTATGATCTTGAAATGTTCAGGACCTTGTCTTTTCTGGGCAGCCCAATCTAATCCTGTATCTCAGGGATAGGTCTGAATTTATCTTTGATCATCAGTGCATCGAGCTCCCAGGAATTAAATGAGGATCTTGATCCATTAAAACAAAGTTGTTTATAATCAAGCAGGCACAAGCTGTTGGTATGGCGAGCTGCCATACCAATCAAGGTTAAAACAGGCCAGGCTCACTGCTGAAATACAACTAATATGACATTATTCTTTCAGACATTTGGTTAGGCTGACAAATTTGTAACTCTGTAATTTACACAATGTCCCCTTGACGTGTGGCAGTACAGCTATTGTGTGGGGAGATTGTTATTATCAAGGGAAGGAGGGGGAGGAATTCTACATTTTTCCTGATGCAAATCTTTCCCATAACATTTTGGAATGCACACTGACTCATTAAAGTATACAATTTACCTATCTGAGGGTGCACAAAGTTCAAATGCTAATGGATAATTATATTAATGCACTGCAGAATTACCCTGTGAAGCTCATCAGTCCAGAGAGTAGTGGTCAAGATATCATATTTCTAACTCTGTTAAACACAAGTATATCCTTTAGTAGCACAAAGCTTGAAAGATCTCTTCTGTCTTTTGACTCCCCACATCACATCAATAAAGGAGATGCTGCTGGAATTCAGTACTAGGTAAGAAAAATCAATTAGCAGGATTTTAACACTCTTGTATAACACAGGAATTACCTCATGGGAAAAAAGTTTGTTTTATGTGACTTTCCATCCCTAAGAGGTACAAAAAGCCTACATGGATGGGGATATCTTGCCAAATAAGGGAAGACTCTTCTCAACCTCAGACAGTAGTTAGCCAAAGCGGCAGGGCTTATATCCTTGCCCACCAAGTTTAATCTTATCTAATTACAGATGTTCCCATTCTCCATAAAAATAATTTTTTTTCCCCAGTTCTATGTATTTATCCTCCCTTGTATCTACTGGCACAGGATCCTGCAAGTTAATTGTCATCTGGGTCGTTGGTTTCAAATCTTTCTCAAGATTTCTCCCCTCCCACTTCGCCTGTCTTTGTGTTATGACAAAAGTCAAACAACAAACAAACACAAAGAGAACTGCCTGTTATTCTGTGCAACTCTTTGCCTCCATAATTAAACACTCCTCATAAGGAAGTCCTTCTAGGTCTGAAATTATTAGCTAACTATTGTTGGAACCCCTCAGCTAAAGCCTATTTTTCATCATCTTCCTGATGGAATCCAAAATTGGCTGCTACTATGGGGAAGATACAAAGACACCATATATAGGTAACTGCTCTGTTCCACACCATCACATCTTAAGGAACTGGCACAAATACTCATTATCCAGCTTCTTCCCTGTAAAGCTGGTTTTGTTCTGCAGAGCCACACGAAGCTTCCAGCTGCTGAAGAAATAAGAGATGCCCAGCCCTTTGCTGCAACACTAGCTCTGCTTTCCCATCCTGCTTCCACCACACAGTTTTTGTGCAGACTCCCTGTGTGGTCCAGCTGCTCTGCTTTCTTATAAGCACAAACGGGGGGGGGGAAACAAACAGACAAGGAAAAAAAAGAAAAACATAAATCCAGAACTTATTCTTTCCTCCAAATTGCTGTGTTGAAACACAGAGCCCAACATTGTTTCATATCCAGCTCACTCTAGACATGGCTCATCTTCATCAACAGAGCTTCTTTATCCCATGTTGGTACAGACTCTATTTCCAGATTATTTATTTCCAGATTATTTCCAGGCTGGACAAGGCACTGAGCAGCCTGATGTAGTGGGAGTTGTCCCTGCCTATGGCAGAGGGGTTCGAACTCAATGATCATTAAGGTCCCTTCCAACCTGAACTATTCTATGATTCTGTGATTCTAATATCAGCTAAAAGCTAATATCAGCTAAAAGCTAATTCATAACTTGAATTGCCAATACATGATGCACAATCAACCCTGTAATAACAAGGAGAGAGAGTTTAATGGGAAAACAGGGCAATGATTAGTGCACTCAGATTGCTACAGGTACAACTTCAGGCTAGCTTTCTCTGCATTTAAATACATTTTCTGTTTTAAGGTGTTTTAAACAGCAACTATTATACTTTTTCTGGAAATTAATCAAAGCCTTTTTTCTAGTACTCTTCTGCTATAATGCCTGCACAGTAAATACCTTTAATGGCAATAAAAATAACTCTACCAAAAGGTAACCATCCCATCTGCATGCAAATAAAAAAAAAGTTATGTCTTCTGGAACTGGACCCAGAATCAGACCCAGGATCATCTTTCTTGTTGCCTTTATTCAACCACAACAATGCAAAACATGAATTTGCAGTGGATCAAAGTCTATTGACTATAGCTCTAGTCAAATGTTATTCTGACACCGTGAGAATAATTACCTGTTTTTACTGTTGAACACTCTGCAGTTGGATAGTACCTAAAGATAAAATTGAGATGAAAGTTACTCCACTTTCCATAGTGCAGTAACTGCATCTCAGACTCATGGAAAAATTACAATTGTAGTTTACTGTAGAAAACATTGCTAGTGAGTATTTTTAGATTGGGGGACCTATTAACTCCACAGGCTAATGGAATTCTCTTATGAGAAAAATAAGAGTGGAGATTTAAGAGAAGATCTAGAAGTCCAGCAGCAGTTCTGAGGCATAACATAACAAAATGCACTTGCTAGGTCTGCGTGCACAATGTAAGCATTTATTAACCACAGATGTTAATGAATCTTATGGCAAACAGAGCAACTTACTGTCCACAGATGTTGCTGCAACTCAGCAAACATCAGGGAGCTCATTCCAAAAGCAGTCCCAGAGCTCTATATGGGAACCATGTTGTTTTCAGTTAAAAATACAATCTGGTTTTGCAGGCATCATTAAAAAGAAAAAAAAAAA
>VZTY01006135.1:63321-145458 GCA_013400935.1 Turnix velox
TTTTCTGCTCAAATAGGCTGCCTTGCAAAGCAGGAAAACCACTTTTTCCTGAAAAGCCAAACCACTCCCAGGCTGCTTGGAGGGGCTGCGTGGTGAGAAGAGGCATTCTGGAGAGAACATTTGAATGTTCTGAGACATGACCATGTTCCAAGCAAGATGTTTTCAGTTCCACCAGCCAAGCTGTAGGGATCAGTGCAACAGGACCTGTGAAATTTGGGTTGTCTTTCTATACTGCTCTGCATCAAGGTTGTAAGCTGACAGCTCATCTCAGTGAAAACTCCTGCTCATTGCTTGGATTATGCTTTGAGGTTGCAAAGTCAAGTTAAAACCAACTTTTTCCCCCTGGAGCTGTATGCCATAGAAAGGTCAGGAATGCAAGGGGTACAAGGTCTTGCCTGTATAGGTAACTCATGTGATTTATAGTGCTGCATTTAGCCTAGCTGGAGCCAAATTAAGGGAGAAAAGCAACAGAGGGGATGTGGCCTTCAGGAATATTTATTTGTGTCTCTTCCTGCCAGGTTACTGCTCTGCTTTTGCTGCTTGCAGGGGCCCAGAGCATCAGCTCTGCCTTCAGAAATAACAACCAAAACCATCCCTGTCATGTATGAAGACAGAAAATCACATTACAGAAGCACAGGGAAAGTTCTGAACAATGATAAGCAACATCTCTGGGATGACAGCAGATGCTCACAGTCTCTCCTGCTCAACTACAGGGACTGGATCCCCACAGCCATACAATTTTGGAGACAGTTAAGTTGTATTTCTGATTGCACAGGGCAAATACTATTTGCTGGTAAGGCTCTGAAGAGTTTTTTTTTTAAAAAAAAGGCCTGAAGTTTTGCCAATCTCTCCTGGCTCCCAGGCATACAACAGACATAGCACTTAGACTAGTCACACTGTGGAAACTGAGCAGGCATGTGTAAGGGAGGATCAGGCAGCAGTGTGTTCATGTCAAAGCACACATCTTACACTGGTAGCTTATCCAAAACGTGACATCAGAAAGGGAAAAAAAAAAATTAAAATCCATGAGATGTGACAGGTTACTCTCTAATAAACTGAAATCACCATCAAGAAACGTAGTGGAACAAGATATTTCCTGAAAGTGGATTTCATTCTGGACATTAACCTGCATTAAGAGCTCACGAGGTCCTTCTCCCTTGCTGTAAAGTGAAGCTGGTGGGTGCTGAGAGTTGCCAGTTGCTGTTTTCACTGTCCTGCCCCAGACACAGCAAAAGACACAGTGTGATGCAATGTGGTACACACACCATATTGCCATTTACTTAGTTTAATACCTCTGGCTCTCCCAGCCCACCAAAATTCTCTGGCATCCCCCACTTGTTAGGCTTCACCACCATCCACAGCCTTGTCTGTTTTTATATTGCATCTTCTCCTTCATTGCTACCTTTATTGAAAGGGCAGAAGATTTTGGGGAGTAAGGCAGAAGAACCAGCACCAAGGCAGCCCATAGGGATTATCAGCACTCAATACAATTCCTGCCCTATAGGACACCTTTCCTTTGGCCTCCCCATCTTCCCAGACTACAACACAGACACAAAATAGACTACAAGGAGTGCAGAAGGAAAAAAAGTGAGAATTTACCAGTGTAGAACACTGCTTTGGAGACAAGGGTAGTGTGTGCTACTGCATTTTGCCTGGGTCATAAGGAATTGCTTTGTGCCACCCAAGAGAAACACAAAGAAACACTATTTCTCATAAACAGTAGCTACAGGCTCCCTTTGCTATATGGGGTAAGACAGTAAAAAAGAGTAGGCTCAGAGGCATCAAACAGGCTGGAAATTGGCCTGCAGAAGAGCAAATAAAATTTATAAGAAAAGGTAGAGGTGGCATTACAATTCAATAAATCCCAAGCCATATGAGCTGCATGTTGGCTTCCAGCTTTTCACTCCCTGCTATCAGTGATCATTTCCTTTATATCACACACTGCCTTTTCCCACCTCTTAACCCTCTGCATCCTGCAGCTGATCTGAAAAGTCTTAAGTCTGTGCAGAGTCACTGCTGTAATTGCACATATTAACTACAGGATGAAATTACTTCACCACCTTTTGGACCTACTCTTTGTCCACATACAGCTGCAACCTCCAGATTCACGCACATCGGGAAACTTTGGGGAAAAATGTTCCAGAGAGACAGACACCTTCTCCAGCCCCATGAGCACACCAGAGGAGAGACACCTTCTCCAGCCCCATGAGCACACCAGAGGAGAGACACCTTCTCCAGCCCCATGAGCACACCAGAGGAGAGACACCTTCTCCAGCCCCATGAGCACACCAGAGGAGAGACACCATCTCCAGCCCCATGAGCAGACCAGAGGAGAGACACCTTCTCCAGCCCCATGAGCACACCAGAGGAGAGACACCTTCTCCAGCCCCATGAGCACACCAGAGGAGAGACACCTTCTCCAGCCCCATGAGCACACCAGAGGAGAGACACCTTCTCCAGCCCCATGAGCACACCAGAGGAGAGACACCTTCTCCAGCCCCATGAGCACACCAGAGGAGAGACACCTTCTCCAGCCCCATGAGCACACCAGAGGAGAGACACCTTCTCCAGCCCCATGAGCACACCAGAGGAGAGACACCTTCTACTGTCACATGAACACACCATTTCTCAAAGAAAACAGGATTCCTCAAGAGGACAAAAGTGCCTCCTCCTCAGATCTGCTCAACTTTCAAGTCCTCTGTCGCATCCCTCAACTTGTCAGAGCAAAACCTTGGCATCACCTGCCTTGATCAGCAAAGGAACAAGAAGCAGTGTCATCTCACAGAGCCAGAGAAACTTTTAGAACAATTCCTAGAATGTATTTTGTGGAGCACACAGGCTGTAAGACGATGCAGATGGAGCTCTGCAAAAGCACTTTGCTGGCACTGGTTGGTGATGACTCACTCAAGTCAGCCCAGCTCTGGTCCCATGGAGCGTGACCACCCACCCCAGACTGCCAATGGCAGCCCTGCACTCCCCCATCCCACAAGGCAGACACTACACTGGAGCTCACATACGTCTTACAAGTCAAACACAAACTCCTCATTCTGTACTAACAGTCCTAAGTGACTTTAAAAATACATTAGAATAAAATAAACTAGAAGCTGGACCACTGTGCCAAGTCTCATTCCACAGACAAGGAGAAAGGATTTTAGCCTGCATTCCTATACATGGGCTCAGGAGAAAAGAAATTTAAACTTTTGAAAAAGAGAGTTCAAGATTCTGCAAATTTGAGGGGAGAAAAAACCTCTACTCCTGCAAGTAGAATTTCTAGCTTGGCTTTTGAAGGGTTGTTCTCTCTTGCAGCTCAGGACATGTTAAGTTCTTTAAAACACTGTTGCAGGAAGGTAAAGTATACTTGGAAATACTTTTATATTAACATTAATAACAGCAACATCACAATGTACCCCCTCAAAATCCCTGAAATTTACTTTACTTTAAAAAAAAAACAAACACAAAAACGACAAAAAAACCCTAACCACAAAAAAACCCCAACCAAAAACTGTACTGGCTCCAGCTTCATATAATATCCTTTATCTATCACTAATTGTATAACTCCACCATCTCTGTTCCCAGATGGTTCCCACGTTTCAGGGAAGTTTGTGCAAACCATCTGCAAACTTTTTTACCCGTCGGGATTATCAACAGGCAAACCCAAACCCAGGCACTTAGAGCAGCGTTAAAACACGGTCATTTAACACTCTGGAGTTTCAGGTATTAAGAGTGAGAATTTTTACCCCTTTATCCTTCTTTTTAGCAGCTTCAGTTAATTTTTTTTTTACTATTTGAAATAAAAAAATCAGTAGCGCTTAAGGTAAAAATCAGGAGCGACTTCTAAGGAGCAAGAACATGCCTTGAAGGGACAACAAACAAACTGGGGAAGTTTCAACGAAACAAAACAAGCACATTTATCCCCCTTATTCCCCCTCCAAGATTATTTTCCACTTCTTGATCAACTTTCAGGATGTTTTGTTTCCTTTGCTCCTCTAAAGTTTCCCCCCCCCAGTAAAGAGGAAAGGAGAGAGTTAATCCTGCAGTTTCCACCAGTGCGAGCCTTTACTATTAGGGTGAATTTACGGAGCAACCTCTCCCTGAAGAAAAAAGAAAAAGAAAAAAAACCCCTCACTGCACTGTAGCACCGAGAGGTATATTTAAAAAAAACTCCCTCGGGTCTCTCTAAACATCTGCTTAAAGGTTTGCTGTATCTTAAAAGGGCTCTAATTACCAGAAACTCCTCTCTTGCTTAAGCCCAGGGCTCACATTTCCATTCCAACTCAAACTCGAGCTAATTTAGGGCTAAAGCAGAAACGCCTGTACCAAAGAGAAGAAAACATCAGGCCTACCTTAAAACTTTCCAGCTTTTCAGAGGATCCAAGTCAGAGATTATAGACACCATTGTAGTAATAATAACAATATATATTATAATAAAAAAGAATAAAAGAGCAGGGGAAAGGACTAGCCCCAAAAGCAGCAAGTTCTCTACTCGGTGTGGGAATGACAACAAACCCAGCACAGCTCTTCCTCCTTCTCCAGCTGATAAGCACTTGTCCCAGCTTCTCTCCACCCCCAAAATCAATCTTGTGCTATATTGCTTCACAGCCCCAGTTTCATTTCTTCCCCACTACCTTTTAAAGCCCTTGTAATCTGCTCCGACTGATCAAATTTGACCTTTTTGTAGCCCACTTTATTCCAAGCACAGCCCTCAGTTAAATCTCTCTTTATTAACACCGTCCTTCTTGGCTTTCTTTTGGAACAAACACAGCTCAGGCTGGAAGCCTCCAGTCTTTGCCAGCAATCATTTACAGATTACTGCAAGCTGCACTCTTCTCCTTTTGGGTATTTTCTTCTGCCTCTGAGGTTTGCTTTTATATTATTTTCTAAAGGTTGTTGGGGGGGTGTCTCACTTTCCTTATTGTGGGCAGGTTGGAATTAGACAATTTCTAAGGAGGGACTTTCCAATGCAACTTCTCTCCCATCCTCCCCTCATCCTCATGTAGACAAATAGACATGCTAAAAACAGTCATCCCTCCCACCTTCATTTTTTCAAAATCCATTAGACTTGGAAAAATCTTCAGTTGAAGCTGTGAGTGAAAGCTGCCTGATTTATAGCAAGACCTTTATTACAATAGATTAATAATGAAATAATTCCTGCCTGGATGCTTTTCTGTGTGACCTGATCTAGGTGTTCCTGCTCTGGCAGGGGGATCGGACTAGATGATCTCTGCCAATCCCCGACATTGTGTGAATACACTGGAATAATGAAAAGGCCAATAACACGAAGACAGATGTAACCCTTTGGGTGTCTGAAAGGGGCAGAGGTGTCTATTCAATCCCATTAAATCCATTTCTTCTTTTTGCTGCTACTTAAAGAATAAACAGTAAAGCACGTTGGGGATCACCATGGTGATAGGGAAAGTTGTGTAACTGCTGTTAGTGAGTGTTTATTTAGGAAAATCAAGATTGTTTCCTTCTTTTGTTATTCTGTAACACTTTTCGACATCGATTTCCCTGTACTTAAATGTTACTCTTTCAAACTATGTTTCTTTCATCCCCCTGAATGAGCTCCATTCATCCCGTCAATGACTTCACCTCCTTCAGCTCCACGGATTCACTGTGAATCCTGGAAGCCCTCAAATTAAAAATCCGGTGGGGTGAAAAAAGTTAAACTACCAGAAATGACAAATAGTTCCACTTTTTTATTTATACCACGGGCATATTCTCTGAGTTTTACTCTGCCAGCAGTTGTCAAAAAAAAGTGGAAAAAAAAAGAAGGAAGAAAGGAAGGAAAAAAAAGTTCAGATGAGCTCTTATATGTTAAATAGAAAAGAGTGGTGACAGATTTGGTCTGGTGTGATGCTACACACTCATGGCAACATAGTAAAGCATACAGAGTTATAGGATTTTCTAGATGGGATGGGATCTTTCAGATCAACAAGTCCAACCATCAACTTCAACGCTGACAAGAACCATCTCTTAAATATTAAAGCTTTTGAGTCTGGTTTAAGGCTTCCATTACCTCCTCTTTTGGGGAGATAAAACTGGAGCTAAGCCTAAACTGGTTTGAGTGCTCCCTTGGACACTGCAGGTTGATTCTGGGCAGGCTGAGAGTGCGGTGGCCCCATGGTCCAAAGGCAGCCCAGTCTTGCCTTATCTGGAGATGCTGGTGGGACTTCCCACTGCCCCAGAAAGATTTAGTGCCCCTTTTGTCTGCCAGGCAGCAGCAGCCAGGAGATGAGATAAAAACAAACAGTTTGAAAATACCTAGGTACAAAACGCCTCCTTTGTTCAAAGGTCAGCACATCGTTGACCCCTCGTTTAGGAGAGATGTACATCGGGTCCTCTCCTGCCTCTTTCCCCACCCCTTCACCTCCAGAAGCTCCCGGCTCAGCATGTGGGGCCATTTGGCTTGATTGGTTTAGCAAGACAGGCCCCAGGTTCAGACCTCGAGATTTTCACATCCTGCCCTGGGATACAGCTCCATCAGCTTGGCTTTATCTCCACGGAGAGACACATGGGAGTCTGCAGGGGATGGTTACAGAAGCTCCAACTTAATGCCACAGGAGCACAGGCTGCTTTTCACCTCATTCCTGCATAGATAATGGTTCTATCCACCTGTGCATAAATTTACTACAGGATTTGATGATGGCTACAAAATGTGAAATTCATTTACTACAAAAGGTGAAATTCATTTCCTATGTTTCTTTGTGGCACTCGGGGAACCTTCATTTTTATTGTGGTAGACAATTAAAAAGGGTTTGGCTGGTGTCTTTTCCTTTCTTCCTGAGTTTGTAAACCACCACTACACTGGTTAAACCTTCACATGAGGCTGGAATGGACACAAGTGATAACATTACACTGCTTTTTCGGATTTGCTGTAATATTTGCTTGTTTTAGAGCAATATTCTTGGTTTTTTCCCCTAAAAACTTCTCACTGAATGCATCATATTGATGATCAGGCTCAAAGTAAGAAAAGTTTGAAGCTCAGACTGCAGATAAAACCATTCAAATCACTCTGTTCTCTCCCTGCCCAGGTGGTGATGTCCCTCAGGGGTTCAAACTGGGATCAGTACTGTTCAATACTGGGAACACTGGGATCAAGTACACTCTCCAGGCTGAGTGTGCAGTTGGTGTGCCTGAGTGATCCAGAGAGACACAGATAGGCAAAATCCTGCACTTGGGTCTAGGGAACCCCAGGTATCAGTACGGGCTAGGGAATAATGTGATAGAAAAACAGCCTCAAGGAGATGGACTTGATGATGTTAGTGAGTGCAAAGCTGGACATGAGCAGACAATGTGCACTCACACCCTAAGAAAGCCAAACACATCCTGGGCTACATCAAAAGCAGTGACGAGTGAGGTGATTCTGCCCCTCTACTTCACTCTGGTGAGACCCAAGCTGGACTGCTGTATCCAGCTGCAGAGCCTCCACCACAAGAGGAACAAGAGGATCTGCTGGAGCAGGTCCAGAGGAGGCTACAAAGGTGATCAGAGTGCTGGAGAATCTCTCCTGTGAGGAAAAGCTGTGACAGTTGGAGGAGGCGGCTCAGGGACACCTTACTGTGGCCTTGCAATATTTAAAGGAAGCTTATAAGAAAGATGAGGACAAACTTTTTATCAAGGATTATTGCAATGGGATACAGACTAATAGTTTTGATCTAAACCAGGAGATTTTGAATAGACAGAAGAAAGAAATTTTTTTACAACGTGAGTGGTGAGACACTGGAAAAGATTTCCCAGGGAGGTGGCAGATGCTCCATCCCTGGAAACATTCAAGATGAGTTTAGACAGGTTCTGAAGATTCTGATCAAGCTGATGATGTTCCTGTTCATTGGAAAGGGGGTCCCTTCCAAGTCTCTTCCAATACAAACTATTCTGTGCTTCCTTGGGGAACCCTGTTTGAGTTGCCACATCCTACCCTTTTGCTGTAGCACATCAAGATGAGGAGGGACAATGATGCTCTACCTTTATACTCCACTGAAGGATCTACCTGTATGGATCAGGAGTGAGTTACAAGTTGGGAGAATTTTACATTAAGGTTGAATGCTCTTTAAGGACAGGAATCATGAGGCAGAATATCACATTTTCCCTCAGAGTAAAGGGATAAATCAAGGGTGAGGAGAGCAACGCAGCCTATCCCAAAGTTGAAGTCAGCACCAAACCAGCACTGAGCTCCACTACACCAAGATGCTGGGCATTTCAAGCTCCATTCATCCAGAAATCCCACCAACTATCTCTATTTCAAGAATTTTATCTCTAACAAGTGCGTTTTATACTTTCCACAGACACATTTTTCACTGCCTTCTCACAGAAAGCACTCCATTATTTCCAAGACATCCACAAGAAAACTCTACCATAGGAGCAAAGATTCCTACTCCTTTCCCATTTGCAATTATTTATGGTCATTTTTATTATTTTAATCTTCAGTTTTTCTTGCCTGGAAGGAGAGCCATGTCTCCATGGCTGGCCTTTTGCCAGCTTTTCCTACAACACTGAAGAAAGCAACTATAAGCTTTCTAAAAATACAACTGGAAGATTAAGTTTAGCACAGAGAAACTTGCAAGAGGCAATGGATTTTCCAAAACAGCCCCACGTATTTCATACAGCATGTAGCTATAGTAGGAGGAAACAAACCAGAAACCCAATGTAAGGTTATTTTAACTCTTGTGCTTGGATAGTGGTACTCCAGCCCATCTTTTATCTGGATTGGTTTTTAGTCTTCTGAGGTTAAGGGCTTTGTCTTTAAAACTTTCATTTTTGTGCTTTGAGTGAGGAAATTTCCTATGATCTCCAGCTTGTTTGCCAAGGAACAGCCAGCACATCTGTGAAATATTACTTAAGCAAATTTATTACACTTAGCCAGAAGGCAATGGTCCTGAAAGTTTCCTCTACCTGCTGAAATGCAGCCGATTGTATAACTTGGGTCTCTCCTGCTGTAACACGTCCCAGCAAAGAGAGATTAGCAGTTCTTGGTTAGCAGGATAAAGAACTACAAGCTTTCCAAGATACTGAGTCATGTTAAAACAAATACATATAGATAAACGTTTGAAAACGCCATCCTTACACAGACAATCTGCACACAAAAGGATCTCTAAGCGATGGCATCATCCTTAGTTTAGACAGCTGCGGAGTCAAAAAAGTTCCAGATCAGCTAGCTACAAACATTTGAAGGTCAAATACAGGACAAAGCATTTAAAAAAAGCATAGCCACTGATGGCTACTGAGTATTAGTGAGATAGTTTTATGCAAAGAGATTTTCTTCCCCATCTGTTTGTTTACCAAAATCCTGGACTGAGGACTTCATCGCGTCTGGCAGGAGAGCAAACCAAGTATAGTAAGCAGTTTGGGTTGGTTATTTAATCCTTCAAGGGTGTTATCTCATTCAAAATATTTTAGGAGCCAAGAAAGATTTTCCAAATCAGAACTGTTTAGTCAAGATGCTCAACAGCCTGGTTATCAGGCAATTGTGGGGTAATAACCTCCTAACATCTCCCCAAAACATATTTTCCATCGCTCTTTCCTACAGGGCAATATTAAGTTATTTGAAAGAAATCCTGGGCTCTTACCAGGAAAACCTCACCCTCCCCAGGGAGCCTGCAGTTAAACAAAAGCTTATCTATTAAAGAGTGGCCTCCAACTGCAGGGCTGCTGCTGGGGGCTGATAAAGGCTCCTCTCCAGACTGTCTCATGCTGTCCATCCCCAACATCCTTTACACCCTCCCCTGCCTCTCCTCCCAGAGCCTAGTGCCTGGCCTTCTAAGCAATGGAGTGACTAATTGAAAATGCATTCCAGTGCTTTACAAGCAGCTTTTCCTTTCCTGCTGACCAGCCAAATGTTTTAAAGTTGGCAGGATCCCCTTTGAACTTGGGAAATCGGGCACTTGTTCATGGCGTGGATGCGTGGAAAAAAAACCCGTCTGAATTCAGTAATTCTGTCCAAAAAATAATAATTAAACCCCTTACTTCTCGAAGCAGGATGAGTAAATCCAAGCATCACGAATCTTTAAAGCAAATCCATTCTCTCCTTGTGAAGGAAGGGATGCAGGAGATAAGAAATTTCAAGTCCTAACGTTAAGAAGGCTCAAAGTCGCGCATCAACACTTGCATACAAGCGGAGAACATGCATTTTCAAGCAGGCATAATCCAAATGACAATTGCCCTTTGGGAAAGAGGAGACTACGACCCAAACACCCTGGGGACAGTCAGTAATCACTGATTCGTGGGCCGTCAATGGCCAACTCGGGGATTCAGCTCATCTTATCTCACAGAGAAACTCGGACAGCAGCTGCAGAGATTTAAGGAGTTTGTTTCTTGGCTAAAGAGGAGACCTGATGGTACAAAACCTGCACTTTCACAGTTAATCATTAATCTTAAATTACATAAATGTGTCTCATCGATTTCTCACTTTTACAAAGTCTGCAGAGACAAACTTTCAAGAGATGGGTTTTTTGTTCTTTTTCTTACATGGATTGTGATTTTAATGGATTTTCAAGTACTTTCAGTTTTTACTCATGACAAGTGCTACAATAAAAAGCCTTATGAACAAAGATGTGTTTTTGTGCCTATTCACCTATCAGAAAATTACTATTATGGCATACTCTGTGGTGGGAGAAATGCTTTCCAACCTCTCTGAAGAGAAATTCTTCCCCCCAAGTCCCATCACACTAATTGCTTTGAAGGTGTTTGTGGTTTACTTCAATCAGTGTATGAGACAAACATTTATGTCCTGTGCTAAATTTCTCTTTATTGGCTAACAGGAGAGTTTCTACTTCCTTGGCAGAGCCAGAGCACTTCTGCAGTCCAAAGCAGGGCTTGCCCTTTCTAACCCAAATGAAAGAGTGAAAGAGAAGAAAAGCTCCTTGTGTTTGCCAGACATGTTCAAAAAAAAGATCTCCTTGCACACCCAAATCTGCTTCTTTCATTCCATTCAGGAGAGTCATGGGTCAAATTTGCTGGAGAGGAAAACAGCAGCCCTTAACTGTTCAGCTGCTGCTGCAAACTGAAAAGCCAAAGCTGACACTGGCTTTTCATTCCCATTCTTTTCATGTCACGTCATACAGTGAGCACCAAGAATCCTTATGAAAAGGTTATTGTCCAGGCTGCCACCATAACACAGTCCAGAAAATAAAAACTTTTAGTAATGACCTTGATAAGTGCTTTGTCATGAGGGCCATGTTTTTGCATGGAGCACAGCTGCATTGATACAGTCTGAAGGGCATCTCATGCAGCTTTGAAGTATTCATCTGAGAAGAATTAGATTATGCTAAATGCACCCTGTAAAATGTTTAGGAAACAATTTCTGAAGAGACAAAGGAAAACTAATTGCTCTGTATGCAATATGGGTCTTTACAGACTCTTGATAATTTCACCCCTGTTTTTCTGTTGCAGAAGTACAAACAGTAGGATGGTCCTTGTTAAGGGACTAGATGGAGATGGATATTCACCGAATTCCTCTTGACATTGTGAAAACCATTTTACAATCTGTGCTCTACTTTCCCCATCTGGGAGGGACAGACACCAGCAGAGCAATCTACAGAGCAGAGCACCAGGAACTTAGCAGAAGACACCAAAAAATTGGCAGCTTTATCAAATTCCCTCCTTTCCAAGATAAAGTCTGAACTGACTGAAGTGCTGGTTCCTCATTCAGTGCAAAAGAACATGATCTATTGAGACAGATGGCTTCTACCACTTCAAAAATTTAAGAGTTGCTGTAGCAAAGCAACAAGCCCCTAAAGCTTTAAAAAGAAATGGTCTCTGACATCACACTCTTTATGATGAAAATAATTTAAAAGCACCAAAGTTCTAGAGGGAAATAAGGAGCAAACAGCAAAAGAGAATAGTCATGAAATCAGGAAGATGGCGAAATAAATCTTCCATTCCTGAGATTTATCTTCACCAAGCTACATTCAGGCAGAAGATTTTAAAAAGTACCAAGCACTAACAGCTTCCTTGTACATAGAGTTTCTGTCCTTTAAACAGGAAGAGACACGAGATCCCCTGTGAGGGTGTGCTTTGCTATTGACCTAAAGATGATGACATGCAAGTTGGAAAAGAGAAAATGACTTAGATGGCAGAGCAATCACATACATATTTCATCTGAAGGCCTGGAGAAGCATCCTTTTAGCCTGCTCATGAACTGCACCAGCAGAGGCTGAGGTTATGTCTGGCACTGTTCAGGATTCAACATTTGCTGGACCCACTGGAGATAATACTGTTTCATCTTTCTCACCTCTTATAAAAGGCAGGGAGAGCTGACAAAATGGAAAGATTACTTTTTTGCCATAACAGCTGGCAGGAGATTTCTATAGGCAGAAAAAAACACCCCAATTAAATGTCCTGATTCTGGGCATCTCCCATGGAGATTTTTTTGAGAAGTGTTTATCTGCTTGCATAGGCACAAGCCTCCACAAAGCCAGGTAGAAGTGTTTGTACACACCTAAACAAAGCACCATGGAGCACACTGAAATGATCTGTTGCTCCTCTGAGGGAAAAAAAAATTATCCTTGTGAAAAAAAGTACAGGAGTGTTTCATAACTGTATTCCTTCATCAACAGAAGTCTGTAATTAAATAAAGTTCTAAAATACAATTTAGCCATTTAATAGCACAGTAAAAAGAAGCTTTTGCTTGTGGTGAGGAAACCAGAGAAATACATTGGTTTTTTTAATTAATTATTGAGTGCAATTATTTGCCTTTATTATGTAAATAAACTTATAGAAAAAAAACCCAGGTTACTGCTTTTTCACATATCAGTGAGGACTACTCATTTCAAGAAAAGCATCATGTAAGTGTTTGTTCATTCCCATGTTGGTGATTCCATTAGTTTCTACATTTCTTCATGAAAGTTTTATACCTTTCAAAGCACTAACAGTTGCTGCAGCCTGGATTACATTATTTATATACATGGGTCATATTCATACGCACAGTTTGTTTACAAGAGATCCTTCCCTTCCATTCAAAAATATTTCAAATCGCATCTCACACACTTGCTGACCTCATTTACAAAAGCTCCAGCACTGGAGTGATTTTCCTCCCAGACAAGGCCAAGGCTGTGATTCCAATAAAGACAAGCACAGGTCCCCATGTTGAAAATAAAACATTTTTATTACTTTCTACACCTCGGGCATAAACACTCCTTGCTTCATCTGACAAAATTCCACCAATAAAAACTGCAAAAAGAGTTAGATTAATAGAACCAACTTCCTAGAACATTGCACTGCCCTCTAGACACTGGGCTTCCTGAAGATGGTGTTGTGTGGCTCAGCCTATGGACTAGTATGGAAAACATAGAGGAGTAGTATGGAAACATCCTTGTTTCCTCATTTGGATGAGCAATTATAGAATCACAGAACATGCTGAGTTGGAAGGGACTTGGAAAGAATCTAGTCAACCCTCCTGCAGAGAGCAGGGACATCTTGCACTACATCAGGCTGCTCAGAGCCTCAAACCTCACCCTGAATGTCTCCAGGGATGGGACCTCCACCACCTCTCTGGTGAGGTCCCATCCCTGGATTGGGACCCATGGAGTGTCCTTGGGAAACTGACTTCTTTTCAAAAGCTCCTGGCAAGAAGAGGCCAGTAAATAATCTCATTTGGCCAACTTAGACTTCACTGCTCCCTCTGTCTGACAGAGTTTTGAGAGGACTGAATTACATTTATTCTTCATCATCCCAGAAGGATTTCAATCACTGTGTGATGAGAGGAAGATGCTGCTGTTTGTCACTATATTTTCTTCAAATAATTTTAATTTCTCTTTTAGTTTGTAGCATCTCTGCAAATAAGAAGTTCCAGCAGCTAACTATTTCTTATCCAGTAGTCTGAAGAAACTCTTTCCTCTTGCAAATAAGTTGTCTACCCACCTACCAGGATGCTTTTAGATACCCCTAAACCTTCCACTTTACATACTGACTCCTTGGAAAGCAAACAGGAAGTGAACTAATTATGAGCAGACCTAAAAACTATTTCTTATCCAGTAGTTTGAAGAAACTCTTTCCTCCTGCAAATAAGTGTCAACTCACCTACCAGGAAGCTTTTGGATACCCCTAAACCTTCATTTTTACATACTGACTCCTTGGAAAATAAGCAGGAAGTGAATCAATTGTGAACAGACCTAAATTACCTCTTTTTTTTTTTTTTTACTTCCAATGGCTCCACAAAAGAAAGAAAAAAATTAAAATCCTCTGGATCAGGTTTAACTGCATATTGCTAACTTAAGGCATTTCCTTCAGTATTTGAATCATTTGATTCTCCCAGAATTAGAGAGTAGGTGAGTTTGGAAGGGACTTGCCTCTGCATTTCACCTGATCCACACTCCCTTCTCTAGTAGGGTCACACACAGCTCATAGCCCAGGATTTTGTCCAAATGGCTTTTAAATATCATCAAGGATGGAGACTTTACAGCCTGCCTGGCTAACCTGTACCTCTGCTTGGTCACCCTCACAGCAACCATTTCCTGATGTCCAAAGGAAGCCTCCAGTATTGCATTTCATGGCCACTACCACTGCTCTTGTGAGTAGGTACTACTGGAAAGAGACTAGTTCTGTCCTCTTTGTTCTTTGTCCTCTGCTTCCCAGCTCTCATCTGGCCCTTGTCCTCCTCTCTCAGAGGTTTAGCAAAGCCATCTGAGCTCATCTGCCTCTCACAGCTCAAACTAAACAAAATAACTACAACAGGAAAGTGTCCTAACATGGGCAGCAGGACAATTTTTGGATACCAGTAATGTTAAAACCAACATTAACTGTTATTAGAGTCTTTAATTTCTGCTCCAACTGTAGGTAAAACAAACAAACAAACAAACAAAAAACCTGGTGTAAGACTGGAGAAATATCAGCTGCAACTTCACCAGCCAGAAAGGAGACCTTAATCAAGATCAATGAAGTGTTGAGGATGGGGATTTATTCTGTAACTCCGCTCAGAGAAGGATTGAGGGGAAGGTGCTCTCCCCTCTGCAAGGGCTGCTCATGCATTTATTGAGAGCTACCAGCTGAAGCTGAGGGAAGAAATTCCCTGTGCATGGATACTCTTTGAAAGACTGCCAAAGACTTTAGAAATAAGAACACAAATTGAAGGTGAACAAAACTGCAATTGAAGCTATCTCTCGCAAATATAATTAAGAAAATAACCCTGTGAATGAAAAATGTATTGGATTTTTTTAAAAGAAATTATATAGTTTTCAATAATACAAGTAAAGTGTTCCTAAAGGCAGGAGTCCCCAAATTAAAGAGTGATTTAAGAACCACTTTAAAGTAAATAGTCTGTCTCGGAGCCAGAAACTGTTACTATCACACCAACAACACCAGTATGTGGCAATAAATGTTCACAGTCCCCTGGGCTATAGGATCTGCTGTTTGCTCCTGGCACACCTTCAGCTTTCCCCACTTCTTCTCAGTCCTCACAGCTACCCCCTCTTTTGCCTTTGGTTTCTGGATTGCAATCCTATCGTATCATAACTTCTCATTTACTCCTATTCCCCCTTTTCTTTCCTCATTTTCTCTTGCTGTATCTCTTTCTATGATATTGTTATTCAGTCCCACAGAGATGGCAGGAGCTTTTAGCCAAAGGTGTTGTCTTTCCTCACTGTGGAATGACTATAATCTAATCAAATATGAATAAAGAGCCTTCCATTTTCCAGTCAGCTTCATTCAGAATTTCTTTCCTACTAAATCTGTTTATTCAAATCAGCAGCCTTTCAAGAAGATACCTATATCAGATTTCTCTAAGTAAATTCTCAGTTGCCTTCATTTTAATTCATAGGACTGGCACTCACGTGTTAACAGAAAAAAACCCAACATATCTTCTACATTCATTGCTGCACAGGCTCCTTTTTGAGGTCTGGGCCTTCAAAATACCCTACTAAAAAAGCTAGTTTAAAGGCTTCTTGGCTGCTTCAGCTATTATTTGAGCAAAGTGTTAGTACTGTGCTTTATGGTTCATTGTTTGAGGGTCAGGCTGTGCCTGGCATGGCTGCCAGCCATCCCTAAGCACAGCCAGGACCATCTGTCTACTGGGGAATGGGGTGAGACCCACCTTCAGTACATCTCAGTCTGGTTGTCTCTTCCTCAGACCTGGAAAAGTGGCCTTCTTCCAATAGGATAGAAGCACTGAAATTTCTAGAGAGCTGTAGCCAGCTAGGGCCATCCCCTGCCTGTCACTCTTCAGCTTGCCTTAGAACATGGAGCTAGTAGGGGACCAACATCTGCTCCCCTGTATCCTTCCAGGGCTCAAGGAACAAGGGGTGGTGATGAGATTATTACCAAAAAAAATCCCTCAAAACAATGGTGTGAGGGATGCACTGGGATATTCTGAGGATCCCAAAGCAGCTGAGGCCTGAGGAACTGGGGGGATGAGTCATTTAAGCCAAACACAAACTTTCCCCACCTTCACATGAAAGGAAAAAGGGTTGGAGCCAGACCATCTGGACAACTCAGTGGGAGCAGGGGCCTGCAGAGAGGATGGGGCTGCCTGCAATGCTGAGCAGGGAACAAAACAAAACCACTTGCTCTGCAGAACCTTCCTCCAACCAGCTCAGCAGCAGCTACGGGCTGCTTTTGTCTCAGTGTGCTTCTGCCATCCTTAATCCTTATTTCTAGTCTCAGAATAAGGACAAAAATTCAACTAGAAAAGTAAAAAAAAGAAAATACTGTGAATGAGAAAATACCAAGAAGATGATAATATTATGAAGAGGGTGACATTTTGCTCTGACAAACAGAATTGTAGATTCATAGAAGAGTTCAGGTTGGAAGGGACCTTAAATCTCATCTAGTTCCAAACTCCCTGTCACAGGCAGGGACACCTCCCACCAGCCCAGGATGTTCAGTGCCTCATCCAGCCTGACTTTAAACACCTGCAAAGAAGGAGAATCCACAGCCTCTCTGGGCAACCTGTTTCACTGCCCTCATCCTAAAAATTTCACATCATCACACTATAAAGAGATAACAGAATTTTTTTTAGTTATTTCAAGGATGGAACCAAGAGAGCTTAAACCACTCTGTGGGCACAGAAGCATCAACAACTGGGACAACTGGCCAGGCATGAGCATGTAGCAGAAGAGCAAAGGTGCTGCTTTCTTCCTTAACTGTTTGCCTCCATCCCCTCTGAAGCTAAACCATCACCCACTAAGCCAAATCCTTCCCATCAGCTTCTCTCCTGTGATGAGTATAAAAGGAAATTGTGTTAAAAGAGCAGGGAACTGCAAACCAGGAAAACAGCAGACTTGCCAACGTCCAGGGGAGAAGGTGCATTGAAAGAACAAGCGGCCCTTAAATGCATGCTAAAGGGATGCTAAAACTTGATGAAAGAGGGATTTTGAAGAACCTTGAACTCCAAAGAAGCAGGCTTTTCCTGGTGCTTCTCTTGGGAGACATGGAGATGAAGCATAACTGGGGCCAGAGGATGGAGCTGCTGCTTTCCCATCTCTGGGCTCAACCACATCCTCAGGGCTGAAGCCATGCAAACACAAAGCTAAAACACAGCTCTGGGGCTTTCCTCCTAAATGCTCATCTCACCTCAGGCAAATCTCACACACATTAAGGCAAGAAATGGAAACACAAGTCCATCACCCTCCCACACCTCCCCCTGCCTAACCAACCGGGGGGGGGCAGCAGGCCCCCCAGCCTTTCTCCTCCCACCGTGTCCCCTTGGAAATGCAACTCACCAGTGATGTCCTGCAGCACAGACACCAGGAGCAACATCCCACAGGGGGACAAATGGTGGCTGCTACCCTTCCCCACTGCTCTTAAATAGGAGAATGGGACAAAGGGGAGGTGATTTGGAACAGCTGGGGACGGGAGGAGTCTCCAGGGGAGCCCAGGTGGGGAGGATTTGGGGGAAAATGGGCTGGAAAAGGGTTGGTGTGGGGCAGAGGCAGGAGATAGGGGAAAAAAAGGGGTGTGTGGAATCTGCCTAGAGGCAAAACTGGGGGAAAAAATGGAAGGACCCAAACATTCACTGGAGAATTCACTGAGACACTGGAACAGGTTGTTCAGAGAGGTGCTGGAAAACCCATCCCTGGAGACATCCAAGGCTGGGCTTGCTGAGGCTCTGAGCAACCTCATCTAGTGCACAATGTCCCTGCCCATGGATCACTAGATGATCTTTAAGGTCCCTTCCAACCCAAAACATTCTATGAATCTATGAAATTAAAGCTGTGGGAGAGTTTCAGAGCTGTTGAAGCTAAAATAAAACTGCCATAGAATTCACAACCCAGGTTAGTAGTAAGTGTTAAGTGCTAGAAGGATTCAGAGTGCTCTGCTGTTGTCATTCAACCTTACTATATTCACCAAGGGTTTGGAAAGTTAAATTTGAAATGGAAATTGGTAAAAGGAGCAACTGAACAAACAGGATAATGTGTCACCAGAAAGTGTGGATTTTTAGAGCCTGAGAATTTGTGTGAAAATCCCAAGACAATTTCCTCATTGATCAGATTTCTCTTGCTGTGCAAGTCTCCTTGTGCTCAGATTACTGCAAAGCAGTCAAAATTAACCTTAATATTAGAGTAAAAAAATATTCAACTTTTATAGATTTCCCAATTATCACTTTCCATTGGCCTCATTACCCAACCTAGGTATCTCTTTCCTTGGACAGTTTCAGCATTTCTTCAGTTTTGAACCACTTCAGCAATAAAGCACAAAATGGAGAGAAATTGGCAACTGTTGTGTGGAGTTACCTTGTTTATTCCAGAAAAGTATGAGCCTGTCTCATACTAAATATATTCTAAAAAGGCAAAAAATTGGCTTAATGTTTCTGCTAGTGTTCCCACACCTGTTACCATACGAGACAGCATATTCCATTCCCAAGTATAGTGCTGCCTATGAAACCTGGAAAGGAAAGGTTTTTTTTCTAGCTGACATAGTTGTGATAAAAGCTGGCTAAAACTTCGAAGTCTCCTCTTTCTAAAAGAACAAAGAATGGCTCCATGAAGCTTAATAAATTACAGGTTTTCTGATATATATTCCTCATATTTGTTTCAAGTAGTTACATGTAAGTAAGTAAAGGACTGCTGATTTAATCAAAATCATCATGTGCCCTGAATGACACCAGCTCTGATAATTTTACTTTTGACATTCAGGATTTATAAATACATGGATTTTTTTATTTTTTTTTTTTTAATTGCAATGGAATGTGTCAGCCATCACTATTTCCTTCAGCTGGATTGCTGTAGAAAGTGGATGTGTCAACTTATACTGCTGGAAAATGAAATTATCCACACAAGTGGCTATGGAATATCTCAAAGTTCAAAAAAATAATGGTAGGAAAATTGCTATACAAATAATAATAATAAAAAGCTTTAATTACTTCTGGCATGATTGCTCCTAAAAGGATTTTAAGCTACTAGAAAGCTTGGAAATTTTAAAACACAGAGAACACAGAGATTAAAGGAATGTCATAAGAATGTATTTATCAGAGAATACATTTGGGGCTTTGAATTTAACCAACTTTCCTTCTAAAATCCATGCTAAATTATGATGTAGAGTGAGTGCATCTCTGCTGTTCATTATACCACGAAATAAAAGTTCAGACATGTGTCATGATAGAGGCAAATATCTGTCATCTCTAATTTGGCAGAAATAGAGGAAATGTGGAAGAGATGAAGATAGAACATAAAAGCCTCACGGTGAAGTTGGGCAATTCTGCAGCTCCAGATCTTAATTAGTTTATTGATTAGCTCTATAAAGATGATGACCTGTTAACAAAAAGGATATGTTACCCATCCTCTGCCTAGTGCAGTGCTGCAGCAATTCCATAAAGCTTAGTGTATAGATTTATCCACTTGTCTCTCCAGTCCATTTGTATAAACATGTAGCTCAGAGGATTTAGCTAACTCCCATCTGGTTACTTTGAAAGCAGACGTACAAAAATATCAAAGCAGCAGAAATAAAAAAAATCATTTTAACTGGTCTCCATCTGGCAGTTTTAATAATGGAAATGCAAAGTTACAAAACGTGCCTGATATAACCAGGGTTTGAACAGAAAGAAAAGTCGTGATTAAAAACATTTTTAAAAATTTCAGAGGGAAACAGGTTAGCTAAAGAGTTTAGGGGAGGTTCAGATAACTCCAAAATCACCTTAATTTAGGTCACAGTTTAATATTATGAAGGAAAAGTGCTTTTTCTCCTGAATGTTGGGGTTTACAGTGATAAATAATTCTTGCCTTTTCAGCTAACTGGCAAATAACAGCCCTGATGGGCTAAAACCCAAGGCTGAAATTTCTAAAATACCTCCTTCTGCAACCAGTGATGGGAGATTAATTTAGAATTTTAAACCTCCTAATCTCTAAGAAATGTCTTCCAAATTTTAGAGACTGGAAATGTTAACATTGCTCAAGAAGGGCCTGATCGAATGCTCATTTGAAATATGGAAAGAGAAGAAAATCTCCCTGACTATTTTTCGCTGAACTCCACAGGTCAGACTTGCAGATTTTATAAAAAAACTTGGATGCTGAGACCATCAGTGCTGCAACATTTAATGCAATATATTTTCTAAGTTAGTCCAAAGCCTTCCCACATGAGGTTTGGAATGATCATGGTTCTCATTTTGCTTCTTTTTTAAAATTTATTTTATTTTTATTCTTCCCACTTCTCACTTTAGTTTCACTTAGAATACTTCCCTCTGTTTGTATTTTGAAAGCTGGCCTATTTTCCCTTACAAAGCAGCAGATCCAGTTTGTGGTATAAATGCTAAATCAGCATGTGTCAAACTTGTTAAACCTTTCTTATGCCAAGCCTTGAAAGACCTGATAAAATAAAGCTGTAAAGATATACATTTTAATAAAACATTATTCATGCACTGTTAGTCCACAAAATATTCTCATGTACTATATAGAAATGAAAAGCAACATTTCTCTGGCCTAAAGCTAACTTTTCATGACTCCCTTGGTAATTTTTCTGTTCTTTAACACTACTTTATTTATTTATTTTACAATGAGCTTTCGGAAAAGAGATGGAAGTTTTCTCAACACATTTGCACGTGCACTTTTGTTTTTTTCTTATTTTCCTCTGACTTTTTTTACATCATCTGGAGATGAATTTAATAAGGATGTGGAAATAATACAGGGTAGCTGCTGGAAGCAATAGGTGCTGATTCAAACCCAGAGACAGCAAGTTGCTCAGTACTGTGGTTTTGTGGTTCAGACAGTGCTCTGTGAGTCAAAAGATCTGGTTTTTTCTTCCTTAATCCACCTGACTCCTCCCCTGAGTGATACCAGCTCTTTGTTAGCTCAGTGGAAATGATAATATTTACAGTCTCCCATTCTTTTGTCTATTTAAATCATAGGTGGGTTGAGAATCCTACTGTCTTTTGTTGTGCTTGTTATTTCAGCTGATGCTTTTAGATACTATCTTAAGGTAAAAATATTCCTTAGGGACCTAAGTTTGCTCCCCTGCTGTTGTGTCCCTCTGCCCTCCTGCAAGTCTGAGTAAGGAAGCCCTGAGCCAAGCCTTTGAGTATTTAAGCATTGGAGTAGGATGTTTTATGTTTCCCAATCTGCAAGCATTTTTATACATTGCAAAGTCTTAAATATTCCATCCTAGCAGCTTTATGAAGACATTCATTGAAAGGCACATGGTGATACTCAGTGCTAGATGTATCTCTTGCCATCTATCAGTTTTTTGATCCAGTTTTCACCCATTTGGACACAGGTGTGACTCACATCTGTCTGTCTGCAAGCTGGCCATTCATCAGAGAACACGAAGAGCCCCTTGATTCTCAAGGACACCACATTTCTAGCACCTCCATAACACATCCTCTGCACTGGTTGCCATCAGCAAATCAAGCCCTCTTAATTCCAGCCTCACTGGTTTGTAGAAATAAGTAAAACTTCCATGGATATCTGTTCATTCCCTGCCCTGATGGCCCACATTGTGGGTCACTGCTGTTTTCTTTTGTAGGTTCAGAGGCCCCAGGTGTGTCACAACCTTTTTATTATAAAAAAAGTTCTTCATCATGAAGGTGGTGAGACCCTGGAATAAGCTGCCCAGGCTAGTGGAGGCCTCATCCCTGGAGACAGTCAAGGCTAAACCTGTTGAGAGGCTCTGAGCAACCTGTTCTAGTGCAGGATGTCCCCCCCTCACTGCAAGCTGGCTGGGCTAGATGACTTTTAAAGGCTCCTTCCAACTCTCTGATTTTTCAGAGGCTCTCAAAAATGCAAACCGGGCAAAGGGTTGACCAAAGCCCTCCTTAAATATGGACAAACTTTTGCTGATTGAAGTTCTCCCTGCCTATGGCAGGGGGGTCGGAACTTGATGATCTTTAAGGTCCCTTCCAACCCAAACTATTCTATGATTCTTCAGCAAAAAAACCCAAAGGATTTCTGGTCTGAGGTAGTAACAGTCAGTTGCTGTGCAGTTATGAAGGATGTGCAGATATCAAGGACTGAAACTGGGTTAACTCTGGGACTAATAAACTGCATGTAGAGGAGGAGATAACTCTGCAGTTTTACAAAGTATCATTTTCTCTTATTATGCAAAAAATAAAAGAGGTGCAGAGAGAAAGAGGCAGAAATGTTGTTGGGGATGTAACTTAGCTCCTCCACTGTAGGCATTGCTAGCACAAGGCAACTTATTCTTTTCTTTTTCTCCCCAGGCCTGAGAGTACTTTTTCCTGTCTTGAAGGAGCCCCACTGTTCTTCCCTGCCTTCCACACCTGCTCTCTTCTTCTTTGTCTGCTGAGCTACCAAGTAAAACAATAAACATTCAAGGCAGAAAAATTTGTGTGGTTTGGCTCCTGACACTCATGAACTGAAGAGGAAGGAAAAATTTGCCTCTAATTGAGCCTGGAGTTCCTTCCCTAGCACCTGAGCTGCTCCAATTATGAAAGTTAAAGCCAAATTCTTCCCTGCTGAAAGGTATTTTGGGTTGAGGAATTCAGTGGGATTCTTGCCAAAAGAGCAGGTATAAAGGGAGCACTGGTGGGAAGTGCAAAAGTAGGTAGGAAACTGTCCTATGGTTTAGGAGGTGGGTTTTGCTTCTCTGGCATGCTGGGTGATTAATGCAAACCACTTACCAACTCCTTCCTCCCTCTTGCTGTGCCTCAGGTTCAAGAGGAACAATGACATTTCTCTCCTTTGTACTGATTTGAAAGCTGCTGATGAAAACTGCTACTTAAAGATTAGTTAGTAACAGAGAGAGGAAATTCTTGGAAGGGAAAAAAAACCCAACCATGTAAATATACTTCTTACTCTAAATTTATACTACGTGTTTCTAAGGCAGAAAAAATAATTTTGGAGAAAAATTTCCTGGTGAAATTTTAATTTTCACAGCACTTTTTTTTTCTGCTGAAAGAACATGGATGGAAAAATTCCAGCAGAATCTGAAAACAAACCAATTCCTTGTTTTGCTAAACATACTTTTTATACAGTGGTAATATTATTCACAAGCAAGGAGAATGTTAAAAGCAAAGGCTGGTTGATTTCCAGTTGTGAGTGAAGCTGTTATTACTTTTGCTGCTGCTCAGAAAAATCTCAACAGGTCATAATGTTCCATGGTGTGTCTTAGACCTGAAGGAGCAAGGGAATTCACATTCATTTAAAGATACTGCTGTACTGCCTCCATAAATCCCCCTCAATGGGACAAGGTGTAGGCCCAGCTTGATGAGATAAAGATAGTGTTTTATACCAAGTTTTCAAGATTCATTCTAAGCAGTCATTGATTTTGTGGGTATACATCAGTATTTTATGTTCTCCTGGTTATCATTGTCTGCAATTCCATTCTTTACTTTAAAAAGAGCTGCAATTCACTCTCAGCACCCAGGGTGCATCCTACAACATCCATCTGCTGTGTTTTAGGGTCTCACTGTAATGCAATAAAGCACTTTTATTTCGTATGAAGGATGATTTATACTGAAGTTAATGTCTTAAGTATAACACATCCACACTGGGTAATGTCATCACAGCCTATATTTCTTCTCTAAGAGTTAACCTACTCTTGTTTCTGCAATGAATGTTTGCATAATGTACAACAGCCACCTTGATACTAATAGAAATAAATGGCTGAAAGAACACACAAAAAAAAGAAATTTTGCTTGCTATTTAAATTCTTTCAAACAGCAGTGCTGTGTGAAAGTCTAATATACTCTCTCTGCAACAGTCAGATATTAAAATAGTCCAAAGATTAGAAAATAGCTTAAAAAATGTAATTAACACTGCAGTACAATTCTCTGTAGTGTGTAAGGTACGATGCATTTGGTGTAACAAATAAAACATAACATAGGACAAGTCATCCAGGTGTATTATGTGCCTAATCCATTAAAATATGTACATAGATTTACTGTATTTGCTTTGCAAACTTTGCATTTTCTGGCCTAGATATTAAAGAATGATGTTTAATTCAATTTTGCAGCTTCTTTGATGTTGTTGGTGGGTTATTTTAGCTCATTTCTTCAGAAAATTCCTGGTTTCAAACCCTCAGTGATAAAGTTGGCAATCAAGCATGTAATATATCCTAAAATATATCCTAAAATATATATATCCTAAAAATATATCCTAAAAAAGTAAATAGTGTTACTCATGACTTGCTGGATCACAAGTTGGAGAGGACCAGAGGAAGTCATCTGGTCCAACCTCCTACTTTGTCAACGTGAGGCTTCTTTGTCCAAGGACAATGTCTTGGCTTTGGTGCCTAAATATTCATTCTGATACTTAATTAAAGGTTTGAAATTTTTCTCTTGTCCTGGGACAATAATACATTGGTGCTTTGAAATGCTGGTGTGCTTCCTGAGGAATCTGAGTTTCTGGGGCTGTCACTGTGCCTCTGACTGATTCATGACAGTTTTGTCACAGAACTGTGTTTTTGCTGCAGTTTCAGTGGAATTCCATTTTTAAAAGTCTAAAAGCATGAAAACTTTGAAGAGTTTTGTATTTACTTTGCATAAAGACTGAAAAGCTACTAAAAACTTAAGGTCAGGGCACCGTATCTTTTGTATCTATAGCTACCTGAAATGTGTTATGCAATCCTTGGTCTCTACTTTTAAGTTTTATACATTAATCTTCATATGTTCTTAACATCCACACCTTTATGCCCTGAAATCCAGTTTCTGAGCCCAGTAAGAAAGAGATAACTCAAAATATTAAAAATTTGTTACTACACTTTAGCTGACTGTTGGGCAAGAGTGCTGCTATGAGTCCAAGGGTGGTGGTGAGACCCTGGAACAGGTTTCCCTGTTGGGTTGTGGATGTCCCCTCTCTGGAGGTGTTTAAGGCCAGGCTGGATGAGGCATTGAGCAATCCACTCCAGTGGGAATTGTCCCTGGACATGGCAGGGGATTGAAACTAGATCATCTTTGGGGTCCCTTCCAACCCAAACCATTCTATGACTCTGTGATTCTATGACCCAGATTTTCTTAATGTCAATAAAGGTGAAAGTCTCTGTAAACTTTATTGAAACTGAGTCTTCAGACTTTGAAAGTATTCATTCAGTCCAAATAACCTTCCTAAAGAGAAAGTGATGAACAATATGAAGTAGGTAATTGTAAGATTTAGTCTAAGAACACTCTCAGAAACATAATTCCTTTTCATCAGAGGCTAGAGAGACTTAAAGGAATAATATTTAAGACAGCTGACTAGTAAGTAAAAAGGAAATAAATAAGTATTGAAACAAGAAATTAGAAAGTAGGTGGTGATTGGGGAACCACAAATAATTATATATTTATAACTCCTTTCTGGAACTTGGTACCTCAATGCTGTGAGCATGATGATGAAGTGATGGGGTGTTAGTGAGGAGTGCCAGTAAAGGGGAGTAGGGGAATAAGTGCTTTGCATGATGGAGTTAGTGCTACACAGGGAAACAGAGGTAGCTGTGGTCCTCAGAGCAGTGCAGTGGCCTCTGTGATCAGCAGAAGCAATCCAGATGAGATGTGGAGCACTGTGCTCACAAATTCTGCATTGCTTCTGACATCCAAAGCTATGGAAACCCTGTGGAGACTGGTCTGGTCTTGTTGCTGACCCTGCTGTGAGCAGGAGGTAGGACTACCTGAGGTCCTCTCTAGTCTGCATTAACCAATGGGTTCTCAGGATGCCAAGACAAAACCAGTGAGCACATCCCTGTGTGACTGCAACACACATAAATTAATTGAAAGTCCACTTAGAATTGCAGCTGAAAGAGGAACAGGAGGGAGGGAGAGAGAGAGGCAGACCAAGAGCAGCCTCTTTTCCTCTTTCAAACCATGCATGTGCTTTCAGGCCTTAATTATAACTTGATCAATGTAACACTAATTCTGTGTGAGCTGCTGTTCAATGGCTGAACAATATTTTCCATTAAGGTGTTGAGGTCAATGATATGGATAATTAGCTGGTGCTGTGGTTCAATACATTCATTCTCTCTGAAGCAGTAGTAAAACACGTGTTGACTCTTGGTAACCTCAGTGTAGCTGTTGCAACCTTGTAATGGATGTGGATGCAGTGACCTGCTTGAGTTTGGCTACTTGAGATAAGGTGTTTTCTTAAGTGATGCTGATGAATGCTGCTCTCCTGGGGAGCCACAGACTGTCATTAAACTAGCTAATATTTTGCTGCCCTCCCATGTAGGGCAAGCATTACCAAAGGGCTGAGTGCTGTCAAATCCTCATAGGCTGGTGCAGAAAATAGAGAGAAAAAAGGGTAAAAAAGGTAGATAAAAAGGCCTAAGGTGAATATAATGCATTGAGTTGTTTTGTTTGCTCATTCCCCCCCCTTTCCTCAGTAAAAGTAGTTCAATAGTTGTATTTTTCAGCAGCAGAAGTGCAACCTCAGTCACAAACAGTGTTAACCATCCATCAATAAAAGGGTTTGAGATCTCTCTAAGCCTGGAGACACCAGGCAGAGTTATTAACTCTTCTCCAGCTTGTTTTGAGGTGCCAGTGTGCAAAATGAGAAGGTTGAAAGTGCTGATATCCATGCCAGAGAGAGAGAGGGACCTGCATAGATATAACCCTGCATCACTCACTGCATCTCTAGAAACACAGAGCAGCACATCCAAAGGTATCAACTTGAGAGAAAAGTGCTGTGAGCACAGCATTTCTGTCTGTGACAGGAAAATTCTCTGTTGATGTAATTAGCACAGTGCTGCTAAGCTCCACGGACCTGGACTAGTTTAGAGACACATGAGATTTGACCACATTACTTTATTTAGTGACACTTAAAGTAATTTCAAATTGTCTAGCCTGCCTTGCTGTATTCCACCAAGAAACACCTTGAAGCTCTGCTAATAACTTTTCCCTCTCTAAAAGCTGTTCAACCAACCTCCCTCCCTTTATGATCGAACCTAAACCAGGAGAGTAGATGATTTCTTAGTTATCTTTGTAGCAGTTTATATCCCAAAGAACCTGAAGACATTTTAGAGACTCTGCAGCACAATTATCCACTTTGTGAAGACAGCTGCAGCTGAGGAAAATACCACAATCATTTTATATTAATATAAGACAAATACATTTGGGTAAGAAACACAAACAGGGAGGTTTTTCTCCTTGGTGCTGTAGGCAGGGAGGAAGAGCTTGTTCCTTCATCTTAAAAAATAAAGGAAAGGTAGTGGTTGGGCTGTTACATTTGGAATTTAGGAGAACAAATTTGTTCTTTGATGACTTGAAAGACAAATTTCCTTACTAGGAACTAGAGATGTCTCGGTGTGTGTAGGTTTTCTTTGGCTGGTCACAGGATCATGGAATGGCTTGTGTTGGAAGGTAACTTAAAGATCATCTAGTTCCAACTCTCCTGCCACAGGAACTAGACCAAATTGCTCAATGTCATCCTGCTAATGACTCCAGGTAACACCTTGGTTCATCCAAAACATATGGAATCCAAAAGATTTGTATCTAATGGTGTGCATTCCTTTGAGAAGTGGAATTAGGGAGAACCTGTTGATAGAACCATGTTTCAAGCAAGACTTGTTGGACGTAAAGAAGCAAATTAAAATAGATGACATGTTTTCAAGGGAAAAATGGCCCAGTGTAGACCCTGCTGGCTAATAATGGAGTGTGGTGACCATCCCAGGAGGAAACCAGCCTCTACTGTGCTAAGAGGTGGAGCAGGATGTCAAAAAGCTGCTACCTGTTTATGAGGGTTGCTTTATTGCTGCTCTACTGAGTGAACTGCCTTCTCCAAACCAAACTACTCTCAATGAAAGGTAAACTAAAAAATTTCCAGTTTGGGATATTCTAGGGTTTAATTCTTCCTCATTACTTTGAAGGGCACACACAATACTGCGTGTTCCTGTGATCTTCAATTCTAAGATGGAAAGCACTCCAGTATATTATTATTTTTGTCAGCTTCTTAGTATTTCCCACTCATCTCCAACCAAACTCATCATTCTGTTCCTCTGTAGTGAGGGAATAATGCAAACTCAGACTTCTGCTTTTCTTCTAAAGAATGACTGAAAAATAAAATCCTTTGGCTTTGCATGAGTTAGCCTGAGTTCAGTTTCACCTTCAGGAAGGGCTGAACAGGGTCTTCATGTCTCCTAGGCACAAAGTCACCCAGATCTTTTGGCCAGCTAATGCCACTGCATCTTCAGCATATCTTTGCTGCCATTCTTACATTTAGCACTCACACAAGTCCCTCTGAGTGAACTTTAACAACAGAAAATGTTGTCATTTGCCAGTGTTTATCCATTGAGCACACTGTTAGCCTCTGTGTGCCACTGTGTTAATGTTTGGAAAAAGAAAAAAAAGAAAGAGTGGGTGGAAGGAACATGGAGAGGTCATTCTTCTACCCCAGGCAGCATCAGCTTTGAAGGATTCCTAACATGTGTTTAGCTGAACTGGAGATTCACAATCTTCTCAGGAAAAAAAAAAAATCTGTTCTTAATCTTTTTACCATTAGAAAAAGTTTTTTCAATGTCTAACATCAGTATTCCTTTCTGCTCTTCAAAGCACATTATTTCTTGTCACACACAAAATAAGCATGTGGGGACAACTCAGTCTTCTCTTCAGCAACATTTTGTGTGTTTGACAACAATCTAACCATGTCCCTACTTACTGTTTTCTCTGAAGGAGGCCACTCCAACTATTTGATTTCTATCCAGTAGGTCAGATTTCTGCACCTCTCCTCAGCCTGCTCTGTTATCAGCTGACCCAAATATTTCTTGAAATGTGAAGTGTGGAGGGAGCACTGTGCTTCATTCAGAACAAGTAGAGCAGAAAGATTATGTCATGCATTTTAGAGAGATTATTCCTGCTTGTATGTCCCATAATAGTATTTGCCTTTGCTGCAAGTGTCACTTTGCTGGCAATTCTCATTTTAGGGGTCCTCTCTGATCTTATTCCCTATCACAGTTCTCTTTCTGTAGAGCTGCTGATCAGCCTGTTGTTCCCTCAAGTTGTCCTTGATGTTTCAGGCTGTTATGAATTCTCATCCTCCCAAGTGGCTGGACCCCTTTTCAGTGGCTCAGTATCTTCTTCCTAATAAATACACTTAATTTTCCTCCTTATCCCTATGCTACAAGTTTCTAGCCTCTTCTCTGCTCACGTTATAGTAGTTTAATTTAGCCAATGTTTCCCTTCCTTGCTGTGACACTGTCAGTTGAAACATTGTCAGAAACCTCACTGAAGTCAAGACACAGAGCATGTACTGCTTCTGCCCTATCTACAGAGCCTCTTACCCTGTCAGAGGAAGAAATGAAGTTGGTTTGACAAGATTTGTCTCTGACAAATCCATGTTGGCTGTCACTCATCTTTTTGTTATCTTCTAGGAGCTTACAAATTGTTTGCTTGGTTATTTGCTCCAGGATTTTTCTGGGAATTGAAGTTAAGCTGACAAATCAATCCTCTGTTCCCCCTTTTATAAAGATAGGCTCAATAATTGCACTTTTCCAGTGTTCTGGAACTCTCCCATAAGCTCCCCAAGATAATCAGTGACAGCTCTGAGATTGTCCTGACAACTCTTTTTCTCTGATAGTGCTCACCTTGGGGTGGATTTCCTGAAGCTCAGTGACCATGAAAACATTGAACTAATATAAGCACTGGTCTTATTTAGCTTTAATTTTTTTTTCCCCTCACTTGTCCATACCTTTAATTGCTTTAGCCATTTCTTCACAGCAATCTCATTCATGAAGGAAGAAGGGGGTAGACACTTTGGCTTGCCTGCATGTTTCTGTCCATAGTTTTCCCACTCCATTTGGTAGCAGAGCAAAGCTTTTATTTTACTGAGTTGCACAATTTTCTAACAGTATATTTTAACAGTCTGCTTTATAACAGTATACTCTGGATTCTGTCTTTGACCTGCATATTTCTGCTATAGCCCACCATTACTTTGTGTTGATTTTTTAATAGTCTCCCATGAGGTCTCTTGACAAAAGCTTTTGAAAAACCCAGATGAGTTGTGTCAGTTGTGTTTACAGTAATGTGGTGTGGTGATGTTGAAAACACTCATCTGCCACTTTTTAAAGAGTGAAGGCATTTCAGGTACTCATTTATTCCCATCTAATATCAAAAGGCATTTCTGATCACACAGATCTTCAAACATTTATTTATATTTACTTTTAATAAGCTCCATAAAACCTGTAACGAGCAGCAGTTTAATTGCATCATTGCATTTGATCAGAGGAACATCCTGTTCAGAATAAAAGCCTTCCCTATAAATAAACATAGAAAATACAAATTAAACTTCCACTTTAATGTGCCTCCAACTTAGTGTCTCAATTATTTCTTTACATGTTGCAAACTGAATTTTTCTCTGGGATAATGTGTGCACTGAAATATTTCCCTGCATATTTACCTATCCACATACATTGCACTAATAACCTTAGGATTTGCCACCATTTCAGACCTCAGCACAACTACCCTGGTGTAAAATCACTTGTATTCTAGCAAAGCTGGTAAGATAGCTGGAAACTGGAAGAATATTTAGATGAAACAGGGTTCAAATTTGCTTCTAAAGTGGACATTTTTATTCAGTCCAAGTTTTCCACAGACAGAGCCTGCATTTCCAAATTTTAAGGTACTGACATATTTATCCCCAAAGCACCAAATCATTTGAAGCATTCTGATGCACTAAGCACTAAGCAATTGCAAAAAATTGATTCTAAAACTAATTTTTTTTGCATTTTACACTCTCTTAAATATCCCAGATAGTGTAGGAAAGCCCAAACAACTGAGATGTACAGTCTCCAATAGTTGTTAATGATGTGGAGAGAACACAGGAGTGGGACGTTAAGCTAATCAGTGCTATTGAACATTGGTGAGTGGAAACCACTATATTAGTGCCTAAACTGTGCAGTGATCCATGTCTCCTCATTCCAGGAGATAGTTATGTTAAATTGATTTGAAAATAAGTGGACAGAATCATTATGCCTACACTTATGGCTCAGCTGATGGAAATCAGATGGATTTTAGTTCCACAACGCACCTCATCAATTGATGCTGTGGATCCCAATAGAGACTTCACTGCCTGCTTTCTGTCCACCCAATAAACTGTCATTATTGGATCTTGATGACATCTGCTCTGAGCCAGTATTAAGATGAACTGAAGTAAACTAACAGAAAAAAATGAGCATGATGTGCCCAGTCCTGGAGCCCTCAACGTAAGAAGGACATTGATCTGCTGGAGCAGGTCCAGAGGAGGCCACTAAGATGATCAAAGGGATAGAACAACTGCCTTATGAGGACAGGTTGAAGGATTTGGGGTTGTTGAGCCTGGAGAAGAGAAGGGGGACCTCGTAGTAGCTTCTCAATACCTGAAGGGGGCATAAAGAAAGGTTGGGGTGGGACTTTTTAGTAGGATATGTGATGATGGGGCTAGGAATAATGAATGGGAATTGAAAGGGGAGATTCAGGCTGGATATAAGAAAGAAATTCTTTACAGTGAGGGTGGTGAACACTGGAAGAGGTTGCCCAGAGAGGCTGTGGATGCCCCCTCAATCCCTGGAGGTGTTTAAGGCCAGGCTGGATGAGGCACTGAGCAACCTGGTGTAGTGGGAAGTGTCTCTGTCTATGGCAGGGGGGTTGGAACTCGATGATCTTTAAGGTCCCTTCCAACCCAAAGTATTCTATAATTCTGAAGCTGGGGAACTTATAATTTTGACATATGTGGTCCCAAGAAGAATTGTTATGGAGCTAAGGATATTGTGCTGAAAAGCAAGGTTTCTCAAAATGCAAACTCAAACCCATCTCAGAGTTTCCAAGGATTGCTCCTAGAAAATACATTTCTTACTTAAAAAAATAATTTTCAGGGCAGAATGAAGCTCTGAGAGTGTTCATAAGAGGAGCAGGAAAATGGAATACAGTAAGTCATAAAGTTGTGCCCCTGTGGTTAACACTCTGAGGCTGGTTTTATTTTCCAGACACTAAAAATATCCTGGCCTCACTGAGGAGCAGAGAAAGTGCTTGGTGGAAGCACTGGAAATACCTTTTTATAAAGTGCTAAGCAATGGATTAATGATTTTATTAGGTGGTTCTGCCCAAATACCTTGCCTAAGGAAAAGCCCACATGGTAAAAATAAGGTCCCTTCTGGATGTAAATAATAAGAGGAGCTTCCTTGCAATATCTGAGTGTTCCTTAACAGTCAGTGCTTTTTACTGCTTGTATCAGCTTCCAGGACAGACCCACACAAGAGGCAATATTCAGCTCTCACTATGGAAGGAGCTGATGTGGTAAATTTCAGACATGGAGATCCAGAAGCACTAAGGAGCTTTAAAATAGTGAAATAATAAATGTCCTTTGAATATCAGTGCAACTTAGGAACACAGTGCCCCTGGGAAAGGCTGGGTCTTCAATGGGACTTTAGTGTTTAAGTCATGCTGTTAGGACTTGTCTCAATGTGTCCAGAAAGGAAGAATTTCTTGAATTCTAGAACTACTAATTTAAGCTTTGATCTCTTTTAATATAAGCAGTAAATAAAAATTATTATTTTATTTTGAAACAGTTTTGCTGTTTCCCTTTTGTGGTCAGCAATCAATGACTGAGATTCTGGAAGCAGGAGAGTCTATAGCTCTGATACAGATTTGGTACAATACAAGTGGCAATTCAAACTGCATATTCCTCCTGCTCCTCTACCTGTCCTCTTCTCCTGGCATCTGTGCTACTCATTCCTCATTGAGCAGTTATGTTTGTCTTCAAATTCCTGCATCTGCTTGGTCTTGGACCTGGTAATTCTTAGGTCTATGCAAAGAGCACCGCTTTCTTGGCACAGTTATCCTTCTCCATATGACCAGAAAGTCTTGACAACCCTTTGGCACCATTCATGTTGAATTTAAAGGGATTCTGCAACTCTAGATACTGTATACTGTACTAGTGCTGCATCATATGTTTAAGTTGTTAGTTTGCTTCACTGCAGCAAGAGAGGTGTGACCAGCAGGTCAAGGGAGGTGATTTTGCCCCTCTACTTGGCTCTGGTGAGACCCCACCTGGAGTTACTGTGTCCAGTTCTGGAGCCCTCAACATCAGAAGGACATTGAGCTGTTGGAACAGGTCCAGAGGAGGCCACAAAGATGATGAGAGGGCTCCCTTAAGAGGACAGGCTGAAGGAGTTGGGGTTGTTCAGCCTGGAGAAGAGAAGGCTCAGGGGGGACCTCAGAAGAACTTCTCAATACCTGAAGGGGGCTACAGAAAGGCTGGGGTAGGACTTTAATAGGATACAGGAGGGAAGGACTAGGAGTAATGGATGTAAATTGTCAGAGGGGAGATTCAGGCTGGATATAAGAAAGAAATTCTTCCCTGTGAGGGTGCTGAGACAGTAGAAGAGGTTGCCCAGAGAGGTTGTAGATACCCCCTCAGTCCCCGGAGGTGTTCCAGGATAGGCTGGATGAGGCATTGAGCAACCTAGTCCAGTGGGAAGTGTCCCTATCCATGATAGAGACATTGGGACTAGATGATCTTTAAGGTCCCTTCTAAACCAAACCATTCTATGATTCTTAGCAAGACAATTAATGTCCATCTCTCCGCTGTTGAAGAAAGGGCCTTCCAGCTGTTTATATTGGGGAGCTTTTGGTGCCTATCAGAAACAGAACTAGAAAAAAATCAACTGTTTTCCAGATTAGCTGACATGCTGAGCTTATCTGTTCCTTAATCCAATAAAAATACATATTTTCAAGAGGAGGACATGGAGAAACTCTTATTAGTTTAACCAAATGCGTCAGGCAGCATCCACCTCATTAGCAGTTTGGTGTAAGAGATATAAAGTCACTGGAACAGAACATGTTTGCAGGGTAAATATCTCCCACTTTGAAAATAAATATCTTGGCTTTGGCTCAGCATTTATTTAGCAGTGGGAAACTGCTGTCCTGTGAAAACGTTCCATTTCATTGACATTATCTCCTAATGATGTTATAAGTGGAGACAAGTTAACCTCAGAAGGTTGAGAGGTTCAATTTTCATTAGGATAAGCATTTAGAAACTTTGAAAGCTGATGAGCTATTATCCTAACTTTGGTTGGTTTGTTTTTATTTCATAATAATGGCTTTTCTCTCTTGATCCCAACCTCTTGAAGGGTCATCTCTCTGTCCCTGTTTCCCAGCAGAAGCTGTCACTGAGTCCTGAGCAGGCTCTGGCTGCTGAGGACACAGCTTTTTCCTGAGATTTTCAGTAGATAAGATCACAAAAGGAATTTCTCTGAATACCCATGGGTTTGAGGCCACAGTGCAGCCATTTCCAGCAGCACACATGGCTGGTAGCACTCAAGGCTAGTTTCAGGCTTTTAGGATAAGAGAGTCCTTCAAGTTCACTTTATGACCACCAGGAGGACTCAGCCTGTGCTGGAAGGGACTCAGATTTACCTTGATAGAATTGATCTGGAAAGGTTTTGTCTCATATTTGCTTTCTACCCCTTGTTCTCCAGGAGAGTCATCTCTCCTGCTCGCTCATCAAAGTAAACTCACTCATTTTTGTTATAGACCAGGAGGATAATCCTAAAACTGCATCACTGTGAGCCACTTTGGTATCTAAAGACCTTCTCCTCCTTTTCTTTGTCTAATTGCTCTCTCCCTTTTCACAATGACCTTGCAGGCTGCATGTTTTTTTGCTCATAGGCAGATTTACGAATTCTCTTTTCTTATTTTTATCCTTTTGAAATTTAAAACCTTGCTTTTAAACTGCCCGTTTTAAGGCTTTGCATCCCTTGTGACTAGATCCCCACTTAGAATCATAGAATAGTTTGGGATGGAAGGGACCTTAAAGATCATGGAGTCACAATTGTATTTGTCACTAATTAGAAGGAACAAAATTTAAGGAAGACTGGGTATGCAGAGTCTCTGAATTCTTAGGGAAATGAAGCAGTTGCTGAGTACTTCTCATTCTGAGCAGAGAATCTATTGAAGAATCTGAAGTTTGGTACAACAGCCAGGGGAAGCATTAAAAATACACCTCTCTTTTGGGAGTGTGAGTCTGTCTAACATCTTCTCACTGCTCACTTATTTTTCTCTACAAGTTTTTCTCCCCCATGGCCATTTCACTCATCAGAATGCAGGCATTAATCAAAATAAACAGCCAGTGTATGGGTCACACCAACATAATAGATCTACTTAACTCCAATTAAACCAAGCAGTGGGCAATGTAACCTCTCCTTGCTGCTGCTGAACCAGCTGCAGCCCTGCATACAAATCATGGAGGCAGGTTTGCTGCTGAACATTCAGAGCCCTCCTTCATGCCAGGCACTTAGCAAGAGTTCAGAGACCAAGATCCTTGGGCTTTACAGTTTGATAAAAATAAAAAGAAGGAAAAAAAGAAAAAAAAGAGATAAGGAAAGGGGTTAGGGTTTGATACAGAGATTGCTGAATAAAAGTAGGTATCTTGAAAGATAACAAACTCAGGGTGCCTTCTTCTAATCTTCATTATGCCTGCCTAGAAATTTATAGCAGTGTTGCCAAGTCCTGTGATTTAGTTTGCCATATGAAAACAGAAATTTTATTAAAACTATGAATTTTCAGGTCAAGAAAAGCGTGAAAATGTGAAATGTTGCCCTATGGACTCAAAAAAAACAATGAAAAAGTAAATCTTATGCTTTATCTTTAGGTCTTATGATCAATAAGATACAGCCATATGCATAATATTATGTCTGTATAGAATAAATATTTATAATTGAATATATATTCACATGAAAGAGACATTGGTGGTCTGGTGCATGATCTGAGCAGTGTCAAACACTGTGACCATGCCACAGATCTATAACATCCTATTATTTTTTATTTAAACTGTTATTTTTTCTATTACTCCACCTCCACCTCTTGTATTTACTGTGAAATATGGTCTCTTTCAGCAATAGAGATTCATATACCTGTGGTTATTTTGTCATTTATATGCAGTTCTATCATCACTTGTTTTAATCTCTGTTTTAGGGGGTGTTGTGTTTACTGCACTGCAATGATTTTTGAATTAAGCTCAGCAAAAAGTGTTACTACATCAACTATATCTTTGAATATTTGAATATATTTGTTTGCTTAAACATTGGCTTAGTCAGACTGCATTGAGGATTTGTTTTTAAGTACAATATTTGCAACTGACAGATGATTTGGTGTATTCTAATTGCTTGTAACCTGGTGGGAAAATGTTTGCTGTTCTATATATTGATTTTCTTAAACTAAGAAAGCAGTATTTTAAAAAATATAACAAAGAATTAATACTTCATAAAGCAGCACTCGATCTGAAAATGTGGCTGGAAGTAATGGAACTATACATTTGAAGTGATGCCTGTGAGAAATAGACTCAGAATTGTTTGGTGTGATATAACTCTTACCTGCAATACTTCAGATCCAGTGTTATAATGAAATTCTTAGTTGTAATGCCCTACAGACCACATTAAGTTAGAAATGTAAACAATAAGAGCAGTTACAATATTGAAAATATTGTTTTCAATATGGAAAGAATACCAAGTAGTTTCTTGTGTCTGCAGGTTTCTGCTTGTCCCTTTGGTTCCATCTCACTTTATATCCTTTGAGAAGCAGGTGGGGAAACTGAGGTTGGTTCAGCTTGGAGAAAAGGAGGTTGAGGAGAGGCCTCATTGCTCTCTACAAGTACCTAAAAGGAAGGTGTGGTAAGGGGGAACTTTCTTCTCCCAAGTAACAGTTAATAGGACAACAGGAAAATGGACTAAAATTGCACCAGAAGAGGCTTAGACTGAGTATAGGGAAAAAATTCTTCACTGGAATTGGAACAGGTTGGCCAGGGAAGTGGTTGAGGAAGAGGTATTTGAAAGACAAGTACATGTGGTGCTGAAATATGTCATTTAGTGATGGATTTGATGATTTCACTCAATGATAGAATCAGAGAATAGTTTGGGTTGGAAGGGACCTTAAAGATCATCAGGTTCCAAACCCCCTGCCAAAGGTCTCTTCCAAAAAAAACCTATAGTTTTTAGTAATGATGCTACATAAAACCAAATAACCTTTTGTAATTTGAGTGTGGTGATTGTGAAGAGCACTGGAATATGCCCACTGTACAGGACAAATTCCAGTGTGAAAAGAAGGTGGTAAAGGGCTTGCAATGGTATGCAGGTCTCCAGTAAGAAAACTTTGCTAGTCCTCATGCTAATCATCACCCTTTTAGTAGTAATCAAGAGAATATTTGCTTGGATTTTGTAATGCATGCACTGTGTTTTGTAAAAGTACATATTGATTTTGATCAAATATTGATATTTGATATTGATCAAATATTGATCTTATTCAAGAGCATGCAACAGAAACACTGCAAATGGCCCAGTAGAAACAAAATAAATAAGAATTCTCTCTCTTTGCTTTCTTAAAATGTGCTTTCCAACCCCACATCTCAGAGATAAAGAAAATAGAAAAAGTTCCAAACAAATGTTTGCATCAAATAACAAGACAGATCATGTTCAGATGCTGTGAGAAGGTGGAGAAAACAAACATTTTTGTCTGCATCAAAACCCAACAGCTTGGGTTTCCTACAAACAGTAGTCATGCAGATATTAGATGATTAAATTGGGAGCAGAGCCCATTGGAATAGTTTATCTTGGTCTCATGATTCACCACTTCAGAGCTGCTTTTGAACCATTACTTGAAGGCTGACCAGTGCCTGAAATCTCAAATGCTGATGATCTCTGAGAACTTCTGTAAAGTACTGGGAATGTCTGAAAAAATTCCTGAATGCTCACAGTCAGTGGCAAATCTTGGGAGCTATGTCACACAGACAAACTGTTTTCTTAATCCCTTTATTTTCTATAAAAAGAAGGGCAAAATATTTAGTTTTTCTTTTTCTTTTCTTTTTTNGGCAAAATATTTTTTTTTTTTTTTTTTTTTTTTTTTTTTTTTTTTTTTTTTGTAAAGTACTGCAGGAAACAGGCCTGAGATCTCTACAGGTACTCAGAGAAATGATGTCTGTCATTTTTGTAGATGTCAGTGCCAGTCTGTGGTTTTCAACAAAGGAATAACTCACCTTTTATAGACCCTGAGTCTGAATAGGAAGAAAAAGGGATATAGTGACTCCAGGACCCATAGCAACCGATGTTGAACAGCATCCTGCTACATCAGTCAGCAAATATGACACCTCAGCCAATTCTAGCCTAACTAATGATGGATGGAGAGACAGGCAGGTGACAATGCCATGCTCTTTTGCTTTATCACAGGGGCTACAAAGCAGCTGTCATTCATAGACAAACCCTCTGACTAATGCTACCTCTGCCTATTAGCATTTCACTTCCACACAAGTTTTACTGCATGAAAGTCATTCTGCATGTTCTGCTGAGGTGCACCTGCTTCAAACAGCACTTATTTCATACCTGAAATAATTTAAAGTTCAAAGATTTAAAGTAGAAATATCCCCTAAATGGGTGAAAACTGAATGCAACCTGAAAAATGATCACTTCAATTTAAATTTATCACCACTGATTGTCTCTTTCAATTCATATATTTACTTTGCTTCTATATGGGTGTTTATCCAGAAGTTTTAGCTCATCTTATAAGGTGTTGGGCATCATTAAAATCCACAAGACTGAAGGGCATTAGAGAAGATATTAACCTCTTGGACTGTTAGCTCAAAGGAATGAGAAATAAGTAAAAACCACTGTTTTATGGTATTGTTGGCACTGTATGTGAGTTCCATGTAGCCTTCTGGTCCCTGTGAAATGCTGAGGGGATTTTTCATCTTTATTGGAAGCCTACTTAGCCAGAAACAAGACTCATCCTGAATCAGTGTAGAACAAGTCATAATCAACTGTGATTTCTTGAGCAGAACATTTTGCATGTGAAGGTGAGTCATTCCTGCATTATGTTAGCAGCCAAAAGTGCTGTCCAAGAAGAGAAATCCCTCATGCCAGGCACACATGGCAAAATAAGCCCCTTTCATTGAAGTTTGCAACTGATGACAGGAGACAGATTTGAGCTGGGAGAAAAAAAGATACTAATTCAGTATTAGATGAATCCCACTTTGTGCTGATGGCAGATCTTTGGATGAAGGTTGTGTTCTTCAGTCCAACGAGAGTACTCCTTGTTCCTTATCTTAATGTGACTGGAGAAAACTTGAATGCTAAATTAGATAATTAAACTGTGCATAAGGAAGATGTGCTGCACTTGCAGGGACAATTAGACACTCACTGTGTGGATATTTGTCCCTGCAAATGCCTTGCACATTGTTAAGGCAGCTTGGAAATCCACACCTGGATATCTTCAACATCACAGTCCTGATTTTCCACATTCATATCTGCAGCTTGGACCTGTTGGAGATGGGTTAGAGGAGGGCCACAAGGATGATCAATGGGCTGGAGCATCTCTCCTGTGAGGATGGGATGAAGGAGTTGGGATTGTTCAGCCTGGAGAAGAGGAAACTCAGGGGAGACCATATACCAGTAGCTGCAGAAAAGCCTACAGGAGAGCTGGGGAGGGACTGTTTGTAAGGCCATGGAGTAACAGGACAAGGGGAATTGGGTTTAAGGTAGAGCAGGGCAGGTTTAGATTAGACTTTAGGAGTAGGTTCTTCACCATGAGAGTGGTGAGGTACTGGAGGAGGTTGCCCAGAGAGGTGGTGGAAGCCCCATCCCTTGAGAGAAGTCCTTTCCACTCTGATTCCATGATCTTAATGCAAATCTGTCCAGTATCAAAGCAGATGCACTAAAGATAGCACAAAGGAGATGTACATCTTACATGTTGGTTCTGGAACAAGCAGGTCCATTTTATTGTAGAGTTGACTTAATTAAATCCCTTTATAAACTTAACAGAAAAGAGAGTTTCTAAATCTCCCAGCCTATTTTAAAAATTGCAGTGACAGATGTATTACCTTAAAAAAAACCCCTGCAACAGCAGTGTTGAGATTTTTTTTTAAATTTCTAATTCAACTTTCAGAAATTAAAAAGTTTCTGCCCTCTGGTATCATCCTTAAAGAAGGTCCTTAAAGGCAGTTGCTTCCAGTTTGACCTGAAAAAAGGTACTGGGATTTAGAGAGCTCAATTGATAGGATTAGTACTCCCCTCTAGCTATCCATGTTAAGACAATTAAAATGGGAAACAGCATAAATAGAGTAAAGCAGAAGATCCAGGAAATAACCTCTTAGGCTCAGCTATAAAATGGGTAACATTTTTTTTCTGTTATATGCTTTTCTAGCCACGTCTCTTCTGAAAAAAAGAAAAAAGAAAGGCAAGGCAGAACCAACAGACAGTCAAGTAATTTGTATCCTGAGCTGTAACACATCACAGGGAAAGTGCAAATGGCATGCTTGGAGTGCAAAAAGTGGCTGCAGGTAATAGGGGGGCAAAATTAAATGAGAGATTCTTGCTGACTGGAAGGTGAGATGTGTTAGAGTCTGGAGAGCTTCCTCAGGGAGCTTGTGGGAGCTCTGTAGCTTTGGTCATTTAAATCAGAGTGAAGGGTTTAACAGAGAATATACTTCAGGGAGCCATCAGAGATATTTAAGACATCATTTGCAATACATCTAATACACCGGGATTCTGTAAAGCCAATAGAAAGTGGTGTGTGAGAGGAACTAAGAAAAAAACCCACCTGGAAACAAGCTCATACAGGTCCCAGTTCAGCCAAGCACTGGAAAATCCTGCTCTCCTCCCCTCCTGCAGATGAATTTGCAAGGTTGTCCTATGGCTGTAACAACACTTTAGCCCATGGGAACCCACCTGCACCATCCTTGTGCTCTGACATCCTCTCTGAAGGAATGAGGGGCCCTCATGGAGCAGCAATGAAGCTTGTAGGGACTCCAGAGGAGATACACATCATGATTCACATATATAATTAGGAGCCATGAGCTAATGCAGTGAATTTATTTTGTGTTTTCATTGTCATTGTGGTAAAAGAATATGCTGAAATCTTCTAACTATCTTATAGCTCTGCAGAAGCTCTGATATTTCTTTGGGATAAAGGTTGACACAAATTATGAAGCTAACCAGAACCAACCAAACCCTGCCATGCTTGGCACCAAACTCCAAGATTCTGCAGTAAAGTTTTCATTTTCTCACAGTGATAATCCTCTCAAAAGAGTATAAGTTCAAAAGCTGATAATTTTTTTACTGTTTAATCTATCCTATAAATAGTTGCTCATATTTTATACACCTTAAAAATAGTCCTACTGAAGTCAATGGCACAGTTTGCAGCATCCTGTACCACTGATAACTTCTGAAGGAAAGGGACCTGTGTTTCCTTGGAGACTTTGGAACAGCTTTGGAACTGCTGAAGCAGTATCACAATCTTCTGCCTGTAATACCTTAATGGTTTCCATAGAAAACACCTAATATATTAAGATATCACAGACAGGATGAAGTCTTTAGATAACCAATAAATCACAAGGAATTAATAACTCCTAACTTTAGGGTTTCATGGGACTAAGGCTGAAGGAGAGAAAAATGGACCAAGAAGTTATTATCAGATTTTGTAATTTTCATGCTTGAAAACCTTTTAATTTCAGATTTCAAAACAGCACAGCATTTACAAATACAATCAGCAGAATATGCAGGAGATACTCTGCTCAAAAGGGGAAATAAAAATGCACAAAAAATCAGTTTTCTTTGAGAAACATTTCATTATTACTCTGAAGGCAAATTAATTTTACTAATGTCAGATGAGAGGAAAAGCACAATTTCTTTGTTTTCCTTGAGCAGAGTCATATTATTAAACACCACAGAGAAATCTCCAGTGCACCCCTGTTTGAAGGAAGCTTATTTTGGCTTTCCAGATTCACACCTCCAGCAAAAAGTTAGGTGGCTTGATGGGTCCAATCAATCAGTCTAAGTTTTCTCAGGGTTCTCATGCTTGTGGGATGTGGGAATGTCATCACAGCCTTCAAGTGCTTCCAGTTTGTGAGAATTCAGGCTGGGATGTGGCTACAAACTTAACAGCTGCCCAAGGACTGTCTGCAAAATTCAAAAGCAGCAGATGAAATTGGAGCCCAGTGTGAAAAGGGTGGCTCATTCACCACCCCCTTTTGTCTCTGGTATTTGGATTCAAAGGCATGACCAAGGAAGATGCCCCACTGAGGCCAGCTGCCTGGATTCCTGTCAGTAATTCCACATTTTACTTATACTACTTATGGGAGGAAGAGCTGATACAACCTGTTCTTCAAAATACCTATTTTGGAGAGAGTTGGCTGGAAAATAATTTCTTTTGCTTTGAGGGGGGGGAAAAGAAAATCACAGGAATGATTGTTCAGTAAGCATTAATAAATATTTTTTCTGGTTTTCTCTGTTTTCCAGGTTATGAGTGCAAAACTAAAAATTCATTGTCAGGTGATCTTCCCTCCAGCCCAAACCTGGAAATTTTAAAAATAGGGACCTTCCATTTCACTGAAAACAGATTTCTATCAAAAAAAAATTTTAAAAAATTTCAAAAGCTTTTAACAGCTCCAATGGAACTCCACCAGGGATTATTCTGAAAAGGTAAGTAAATTATTCTAAAAAGTAAGTCTTTTTAGACATACTTCAGCACCCTCAGTGAAATGAGAGGCATTTTCTATTGTGTCATTTGTGACCAAAAACCTCATTCCCTGATAGTGAAAAGATGCCATGGAAATGCAGTTAGAAAATGCTGCTGAATTTCTTTGTACAGATGTTTAAATCATTCTGGCTCCAGCTAAAGGTCAAGTCTCCAGTATCCAGAGGTGGGACAGGAGATGATACACCCATAATCCAGCATTCAGTGTTCCAGTGAGCCAGATGTGATATCCTGCTATTTTACATAGCTTGGGTCACTTGGGTGAGAACACAAGTCACTTTTGCAAAGGGAAAACCCTTCTGGCACATTCTATTGGCTTTAAAAATCACCACTGAAACAGATTTTATGCTGGATCTAAGAAAGAAGTTCTTCACTGGGAGGATGGTGAGACACTGGAAGGGGTTGTCCAGAGAGGTTGTGGATGTCCCCTCAATCCCTGGAGGTGTTTAAGGCCAGGCTGGATGAGACACTGAGCAACCTAGTGTAGTGGGAGGTGTAGTGGGGGGTTGGAAGTGGATGATCTTTAAGGTCCCTTCCAGCCCAAACTATTCAATAATTCTATGATAGAAGAACAGGATGGCAGAGTGGTTGTGATTGGAAGGGATCTCTGGAGTACAAGCCCTCTGCTCAAGCAGGGCTGGTTCCTTCAACCCTTTGTATACCTCCTTTGTGTATTTGAGTGTGGCCAGGAGCATCTTGTTCCTCCAGACAGGCCTCCTGACATTTGTGCTGGCTTCATGTTTGTTGGCATGTAGCTCTCTTCATCTTGGAGGAGGTGGTCTTTGAATATCAACCAAGTTTCTGGGACCGCCATTCCCTCCAAAGCCTTAACTCACATGACTCCTCCAAACAGAACTGTGATGGTGCCAAAGGCTATCCTCCTGAAGTCCAAGATTTGGAACATTTTCACCCTCTTCCTGCCCTTACATCCTGAGTTCCACCATGAGATGGTCAATGCAACCCTGTCTTTGACCCTCATGACCTTAACAAGCCTCTCATCACTGCTGCATGAGGTGCAGAGGAACACCTCTCCTGGCTGGCCTCTCTGTTAGTTGGAGGAGCAATTTATTATCAATGCACACCAGGAACCTCCTGGCTTGCTGTATTGCCCCTCCAATACAGAACATCTCTGCTTATTTTTTCCCTAAACTAGGACTATCAAGCTCTGTCAATTTTGGGGGTATTTGCCTTCTAGGCATAATGTTTCTGTAGGAGATTGGTCAAAATGGAGGTCATACCTCTTAGAGAATAATTTTTTTCTCAGGAGAAGCAATGCCCTGACAGTTTGGGAAAGGGCAGAGTAGAACTCACCCCAATTAGCAGGTACAAAGCTGGGAGACACAGGAGGGATGCTATTTTGGGTCAGTTCAGTGGACAAGGTAATTTTGCCTTCATCCAAAGAACTGCAGATAATTTTCAGTTTGTGCAGATAAATGGGGTGATTGGGAAGTTCAGTGTGAATACCAAGAAGTTGTCTCCTTTTTGAGGTAACTTAGAGGCAAAGGGAAGAAATTTCTAACTATTTCCAGAGAAAAACAGAAGCCATTAAATACAAGTTGGGCACCAATTCTGGGAATAAAGAGATGTCAAACTCAAAAACAACCCCACCAGCAGCAAGCAGGGGGGATCTTAGTGAACCCCTGAGCAAGCCCAGGTTACATCAAAGCCTGATCTATATTCAGTCAACCTGGAACTTCTAACAACTCCATAGAGGTACCAGGAAATCAATTAGGGAGGGGAAAGAAGGCTGCTGATTTGCAGGAAGCAGGGATTTCTCAGCACTCCTCATTTCCAGCCTGTTGGACTTACAGGTGGAAAACAAGATATTCAATCAAGCACTGTTATGTAAGTGCAGCTCTCGGAGAGCTCTCCATATACAGGAGAAATTCTACAGACAAAGTGTTTTAAGCACTTGTAAACTGCACAAGATGGATTTGGACTCTTTCTAAATCCATATGGCTTTGACAAAAAAGGAGTAAAGAAGAGTATCAATGTAAGAAACATTAAGAGGTGTGAGGCAGGGTTTATAGGGAGAGGTAATACCTTTTATTGGAATAACTGATAGTGTTGGGGAAAAACAATCTTTCTAGGACAAAAGCCTGTTAAAGCTTGTCTGTTTCTTTGCAGTTCTATCAGTTTGTCTTGGAAAAGAAGTTTCTTCTTCCTACAAGTCCTATCTCTCTTCTGTGCGCAGACAATCACTTAAAAGAAGATATTTCACTTCATTTTAGTGCTTTTGAATAACAAAAAACTCTGTTCCCTGCATGCCTGGAGTAAGAATTTACACTCAGAGTGGTCAGTGCACTGAGGGCAGTTGAGTAGGACTGAGATCTGTCCTTCAAATAGGAAAAAAAAGCAGGTTTAAACTGAATTTACAAATCCTCATTTTTCAGGACTAGTCTACCTTGTTTTCCTCTGGGCAAACAATTTTCTCACACTCATCTTTTGAAGGTGTTTCTCCTTGTAAGAGAAGGCTGAAGAATCTAACCATGAGTACCTTTCACTCAGTGAAATACAAAGAATTTTGTAGGGATTAATTAATCAAGTTCTGATGTCCCTAACAGGCTTACAAGTGTTTTGCAAGTGACACCATGGTAACAGAAGTGCTGAAACACGTATTTAAAAGGACTTTGCACAAGAGCAAGGGAGTACACAAAGGCATTTTCCTGCACTCCTATGGCTAGATTGATACTCCTCACTTGTGGAAAATATCAAACCAAGCTTTTCATAAGGAATAGAAAACTTTCAGTGTTATTATTTTTCATGCATTTGTTTAAATTTTTTTTAACTGTCTGTAATGTTTCCTAGGATGGGTTTGTAGTATCAAACCAGACTAAAAAGCTACTAGTTGATGGTCACTGTGATTGGCACACATTTCATTTGCCTGTACATATTTATCCAGCAGATGCCCATGTCTGAGCTGCCCACTGGAGATTCTCCTGAGTTAATGGGGAGAAAGGGACATTTTTAGGCTGTAGCTAAAATGAATCCATTTTCAAGGTTTATTTTCAGAAGAGTTGCACTGTTCCTGAGAAGCATCTTTGTCTTCTTTGTAGTAAAGGGTGGGGGGAGAATAGCTGAGATGCTTTCCATACCCTGTAGATGCCTACATTGATCAGATGAACCCATATTCTACTGCCAAACTGCATCAGCCCATCAAGGAATGATTTCTAATTTACAACTCAATCCCTTTTCATCTGCTCTGTCTGTGGTATTCAAATATCTTATGCACACTATGTCATCCCTCTGAAAATCTCATGAATGTTATCTTTTATTTATGCCCTCAGAATTGCTGCTGATTATATTATGGCAGTGTCTTGAAGGCTTAAACAAGATATGGGCCATCACTGCTTGTTACTGGCCAAGAAGAGTGTGTGCATCAAAGGCAGTGAGCCAGTATTTCAGACCTCAGTCTCTGTATCATACCCTAGTGTGAGCTAAACATCCCTGCAACTCCCTCCTCACATCTGCTGCCCCAATTTCCACAGGAAGGAGGGTTTGATGCATGGGTCAGACAATAGCTGTAGATGCCCCAACCAGCCTACTAGGACACAAGTTCAGCTGGGAGAGCATCAGACTCCTAATCTGAAGGTGAAGGGTTCAAGTCCCTGCTCAGGTACAAGGCTTGTTAGACCTGGTTAGTGGTTGGACTCACAGTCTTCTAGGTTGGAAGGGACTTTGCAGATCATCTATGATTTCAGATTGGTCCAGAGGAGGGCCATGAAGATGGTCAATGGGCTGGAGCAACTGCCCTATGAGGACAGGCTGAAGGAGTTGGGGTTGTTCAGCCTGGAGAAGAGAAGGCTCAGGGGGGACCTCAGAGTAACTTCTCAGTACCTGAACCATTGGTGGAAAAAGGCAGGGGAAGGAATTTTTAATATGATATGGGATGGGAGGACTAGAAACAATGGATGTAAATTGGAAGGGGGTAGATTTAGACTTGACATAAGAAAAATTCTTTACAGTGAGGGTGGTGAGACACTGGAAGACGTTGCCCAGAGAGGCTGTGGATGCCCCCTCAATCCCTGGAGGTGTTCAAGACCAGGCTGGACAAGGCACTGAGCAGCCTGATGTAGTGGGAGGTGTCCCTGTCCATGGCAGGGGGGTTGGAACTCAATCTTTAAGGAGCCTTCCAACCCAAACTATTCTGTGATTCTACAACATTGATCTACCACAATGTGGTTTTGCCAAGGCAGCTCTGATGTGTTTAGGAGAACAAGTTTATGCCCAAGACAGAAAATGAGCTAAAAGATTGTTTCACCCTGTGGACAAGAAAAGATGAGACACCAAGAGACCGATCACCCTGCAAAGCCAATTGAGGGGTCTAATCCAGAAGCCATCTCTTAGCCAGAAGGAAGTTATTTGTTGATTTTACAGATGTTTTGTTTAAACACCTTGCCCAAAACCATACAGCAGCTTTGAGACAAAGCTGTAACCCAGGAGTTATGACACAGAGTTTTAACTGAGACTCAAGAGTGATAAAATCCTCAGACCTGTGGAAAAGGATCTAAAAATGTATCAATGCCTTCAATTCTTGCATTTACTGTGAGAACTGAAAGTTGGAAGACAAAAAGAAACCCTCAGTAAGTTTCTGAAACAATACCTTTAAAACCTGAAGTGTGGAGTTCAGAACTGCAGTGTGATCTATTATGCACAGGCATGAGTGACTCCTGATATTTGATTGTTTTATTACTTCCATCTGAGCTAACCTTTGTTACTTGGATTTTACAATTTTAAGGACTTGCCAGCATGCTGCTTGCCACTTAAATAAAGGGCACAGCTAAGGTCTCGGAACATCTGGTCCAAATACTTAATCATCTTGTTGCATGAAGGCTGGTATTTTTAATCTCATACCCTGATTGGGTCTGCATAATTTTATTTTTTCTTTTTTCACAAATTGGTATTTAAACCTCAAAACCTTTAGCTAACTACATCTGTCATTGATATTTTATTGTTTAATTTCTTTTTATAGAGCCAAATTACATCTCTCCCCCATCCAGCCTGCACTTCCCATGTCTAATTTGTCGACATGTTCTATAATGATAATTTCATTGATTTAGAAAGTGACATTATGAGCAACATATGTTGGGTTTAGCAGTAAACCTTGTTAAAGCAATAATGTCCCATTCTTCCCTCCACCCTCCCCAAATTCAAATATAACCCACATTAGGAGGCAGCTGAGTCATTTAACTGCTTTGATTCTTGTAAATATAGAAACCTGCTGGCTGTTCAGCTTTACACTTTGGCTGCATATATTTCCTACTTTGGGTTGCTGGGAAAGGACAGTGCAGAGAAAAATTACCCTACAGTGCTTTGTCTAAAAGCACTATATGTGTTAATTTACTTGGGAAAAGACACTTGGAAAGCAAAATTGCTCCCTTTAAGGAAAAAAAAACACATACAGGACATTCACATAAAAAGGATATAATTGAGAAACATCAGTTCTTAGACAATAATGAGAAGATGTCCTATTACTTTCTCCCAATTATCCTTAATATAATCATCAGGAAACAGACCTATTTTCATATTACTTGTGAAGCAGCTGAGTAATAAAAAGGAATTATTTTTATAGGCTCTGGAGCCAATTGAATGCTTTGCCATCTGCACCAGTGTAGGGCCTTTCCCTGAAGTGTTTGAAAACTGTCTGCATTTCGATCTGCTGAAACACAGTTTAGTGATTTTGGGATGAGTCTGGAAGTTCGCACTGGAAGCTCAGCTTTTGCAGAGACATTTTGCAAATGCTTTACAAATCACTGCAAAACTCACTGAAACCCATAATGCAATTTACCAAAAGATAGTCAGATTTCTCCTGAAAAATGTAAAGGAAGAGAATAACAATAAAAAGAAGTTCAGTCTTGCTGGGATGTTTAAAAGGGAATCTACATTAAAAATAGCTAGAGAGAACAATTACTGCAGTGTAGTGGTGAGAAAAGAGGTCTGAGTCAGGAGACTCCTCGAAAGAAATGTTATTTCCATGTTTTGAACATGCTTGACCTCCACAGATCACACTTATCCACAGGTCAAGAGTCAAGAATGGATGACTAAAAGTCTTATTCCTCACTTGACCGACTCACTCAACTCCCTTAAAAAAAAAACCAAAACACACAAAAAACTCATTCTCTCTGTTGATTTTCCACATACAAATTCCCTTCAAGGGATTTTGTAAGGATCAATTTTGGAATAAAGTTTGTAGGTGAAAATCTCTTTATATATTTATGAAAGCTTTTGCTGCGTGGCTGTATTTTTCACTTGAAGTGGGTCGTTATTAAGTGGAATAGACACAACTGCACTTCATTCACCATCTGCAGCAGCTGCAGAGTTTTTTCTTCTAAGAATTTTTTCAGGTCTTTTCATATTGCATTTGGTTGGACTAATAGCACACACACAGGCAGGAAGATTTCTGCAGATACAGTTTCTGAAACTATTCCTGCTAATGAATTTTCAAATAGATCATTGCACTTTGAAGCTTTTAATTTACTGTCTTTCTGCCTTTTTTTTTTTTCTTTTTAATGAAATAAAAAGATTTTGAAGAAATGTGGTTTGAGTTTCTTTTTTTTTTTCCTCTTGGGCAAAGTGCAATCTACAAATTCTAGAAAAAAATCACATTTTTGTCAATCTGTGAACTTGCATGTAGATATATGAACAACCTTTCTCTTTATAAAAGAATCTTAGTTGCCACATTGTAGCATGTTCTGAGTAAAAAGCAAAAAAACCTCTTTCCATAGTAAAAATGAGATCTTTGAAAGCAGAATATTTTTCTCTCAGTTTAGTTAATTCTGAAGAGAAGAAGAAAATTACTTTTTTGAAAGAGAAAAGTGTTCCTGTGTGCATTCCTATATGCTTTAAATATTAGTCCCCAATAAGGAGCATTAGGATTTTCCCAGAGGCAAGATGTTAACATTGGAGAGGCTTTTAACTTTTCAGTGGCATTACTCTGCTATTTCACTGCTCTTGGCATTTTTCTTCTACCCTGCCATACAAATGCTTGAACACAATTTGTCTTCTTTGTATTAGCACAAATACTGCCCTGTTAACACAGAACTGATAATTCTTTATCAATTAGGTGCTATAATACAGCTTTTCTCTCCAACTTTCTATAATTCATTTTTTCTGCAGCTTCCTTCAGATATATTCAGACGTATCTGAAGAGTCAAAACGAAGCATGAGGAAGACCAATTTTTATTCATTACCAAATATGATGATGGATGTGACTGATGAAACTGTGACCTAATGGATCCCACTCTGCAGTGATGCAGAAAACCAGAGCTTTGGGAACACAGGGGGCAAATTGCCTCAATTTCTTAATTTTGAATGATATAGTACACCATTTAACAACACTTTGGGGTCTGCGGACATTCTTCTACAAGACCTTGTTGCAAGTCTCCCACCTAATCTCACTACAGCTAATGTGAGAGACATGAAAAGTCTTTTCTCCTTGTTTCAGCTAGAAGAGCAACAAAACACCATAAAAGCATGTTATTTTAAGAGTATGAATGTGTGTCATTTTTTTGAAGGCACTGTAATACATCTGTGGTACATGAAAGTCTCTTGGAAAATCCCTGATTTGTACAGCAGACCAAACACTGCAGTGGGGGACAGATTAACATTTGCTATAGCAAAGCCTTTTACCCTGAGACAAACGATTAAAAACTTGGCTGGATGATGAAGAAGAGGCATTTCCACCTGAAGCCCGTCAATGGGATGAATAAATTGTTGAATAAATCAAATGCACTCAACATGAGTTTTAGCAAACAGTTTTCCAAAAATGGAACAAATTGCACCCTAAATAGAGAAGCAAATGGATCTACAGCTGGGTTGTTTTTCACACAAAGCCATGGATCTACTTCAGGCTCAGAGCAAAGAATTTTGGACCAAAAAGTCTAACACTCTCCTCAAAAAGCACGTAGACATTTCTGTGAAGTATCAGGTACTTTTTGGAGTCATGAGGCTAGAAAATGAGGCAAGGTGTGGGGGAAGAGGCAGCCTTTGCTGTGATCAACTGATACTTTCTTGCTTACCTTTGGCAAGTCCTCATTGTGTGACAAATGTAAATATACTGAATCTTCTCACATGAAGGATGAAAGTGCCTACATAACTCTTCACATTTAAATAAAACACCAGAAGGTCTCCTGTAGTGTTATCCTTTTTTCATAGGGTGTATTGAAGTCTCAGCTTTTCCTAGAATATTATGGTCACTGATTCTCTTATCTGAAGGAGGAAATACCTTTCCTCTTTTTTAAGAGAGAGCTATCAGTCACAAATGCCATTGCCCATCACTAGAAACCCTTCTCTAAACTCTTCACAGTACATTAAAAAAAAGTATTCTACTGGCTTACTGTTTGCTTACTGAAATTGTCTAAAGAGGATATCTATTCATCACCCTTTGAAGAATATGGCTTCAAGTCTCCATTACAGATCTTCAAAGTGTTGACAGGATGGAGTGCTAGAGGGGGCTCTCGGGAGCCCCAGTTTAAGAAATCCTCCTCCACCTCAAGAGTAGGTGGGATTTTTTCCATCTCTGATGGAGTCCACCCCCTCTTTGTCTTCAAATGTCACTTTGCCAGAGAAGACTTATCCTTGAGGTTCTGAAAAACACTTCTGAAGAGCAAATTTTGTTTTGCCTTTGGAATAGCCACAGCACAGAGAAGAATTTAACTTCCTACCTTTCTTTCATAGTGGTTAAGTGAATCAAGTAACATGCAAAAGAGTCAGACTTGAAGTGCAGGGGTTTCCTTTGCTTGGGAAGTGATCCATTTGTGTGATAGGTCCACCTCAGTTATGAGATAGTAGGTGTGTGTGTTTGTGTAGAAGCCCCTTAGAAACATTGGCAGGACACAAGCAATAAATCAGCACAACCTTTGGCTGTGCAAAATTTTTCAGTGATGGAGCTTTAATTCTAGTTTAAAGATTCTTCCAGTTCCTAGAGCTTTGCCAGTTTTTCTTATATTATGTAACAGGAATACTAAAGGCTCCTGTCTGTACAGACAACTTTCATCCAAAGGCCTCATGGCATGTAAGCTGAGCCCCCAGCAAAATGTCTGTTGGTTGGAATCCTTTAAAGAGGCTGAGAGTCCATGAAGCATTTCAGAGCAAGCAAATTTTCATTAAAAAAAGATAACTAATCAAATGGGACTTTTTCCTTGAGACTCCAGCCAAATTCTTGTGTAATGATTAGTTCCAGTCATCCAACTGAATTTTTTTAGCTGGAAATCTGGAGTCAGGTCAAAATGAAGTTAGATTTAGCAAGTCTTTCCAGCTGAATTCATTTGAGATCAGGTCACATTTAGATAAGAAGAAAATTAAATAATTGACAAAAGCTGTAGATCTTTGTGTATTTGATATTAGTATTTTTCTCCCTTATGAGCCCCTGGCTGATGTGAAGCAGTACAAACTGAGATGAGGGTGTCTGACCGATTCCTTCTACACAGGACGAGGTGGTACATTTGCCTCTGGAATTTTTGCCCTGGTCACCTGAAGCCACACACTGACTTCAGTTTCAACATCCAGTTCAGCATCAGGACCAGATTCAGTGCTCAGTCCTACCTGTGACAGGGACAGAATAAGCTCTTACAAAGAAGATTTTATTTAATGATCCATAAGGATCATTTGATGCAAAACAATTGTTTCCTTTCCAGCAGTTCTTAGCTCCAAAGAGAAAGTGCTTTTTCCTTGCCAAGTCTTTTCACCTCTTAAACTTTTGAGTTTCTCTGCTGCTCTAACCTGTGTCTGACTGCAATTGGACTCTCATGGTAGCATCAGACTTCTGCTGATCTCCCTGCTCATCTCATTTCCATCTTATCTACTGTCCTCCTAAGATGGGACAATTTTTTTCTCAGTCATTGAAGAGCTCTGAATGTCATCAAGAAGTTATCCAATATCTGGATGGAGATGTTCAGCCAGGAGAAGACAGGGCTCAGGGGGGACCTCAGATTAACTTACCAACACCTGAAGGGGGCTACAGAAAGGCTGAGCGGGGACCTTTTAATAGGGTACAAGATGGCAGGACTAGGAGAAATGGATGCAAATTGGAAGATATAAGAAAGAAGTTCTTTACTATGGGGGTGGAGAGACAGTGGAAGAGGTTGCCCAGAGAGGCTGTGGAAGTCCCCTCAATCCCTGGAGGTGTTTAAGGCCAGGCTGGATGAGGCATTGAGCAACCTGGTGTGGTGGGAGGTGTCCCTGCCCATGGCAGGGGTTTGGAATTAGATGATCTTTAAGGTCCCTTCCAACACAAACCTTTCTATGATTGATTCTATGATCTGTGCTTTAGAAGAAGAAAAGCCATCATGGTGGGATACTGGTTTAATTTCAAAACTTTGGCACAAAAACATTAATAAAACCCTGCAAATAGTGGCTCTCTGATATTTATATGCATGTATAAAAAAATATATCTGGATTTTCATATACGTATATTTTTTTCCCTGAACAGTTACTGAATATTTGATGCCTCTGTGTAGATGGCTTTAAATTTACAAGCTATCCTGATGCAAATTAACACAAATAAATTACATTAACTACAAGCAAACACATAATTAATATTTTAATAGTTGTGAACATCTGAGACTGGCTTAGGCCTGCCTCAGTCCTCTGAATGGAAGTGCTGTTTTGCAGCATTTCCAAATGAAGTAGTCACTTTTTTTGTTTTTCAGATTTTTCCCTTGTGTTCTCCGAGATGCTACAAAAGGCTTAAAATTGAGATCCAATAGGAGTGTCCTTGACAGGCCAGATGATTGTTCCAGCCTTTCAACTGTCCCATCTCCAGCAACAGCAGAAGTTTAGTTTGATAAAGGCCAGATGAGACCTCATTTGTTTGTCGTGCATTAATTGGGGCATTATGCACCCTGCAGTTCAGTTTCTAGGAAAACAACCTTTTTAGATGAAACACTTCAATTTCTTACACAGCCAGGATGGAAATAACACCTTTGCAAGTCTCTTCCTTGTGTGGTGAAAGGCTGTTTCACCTTGGAGCTGTGTCTTTATGCATTGGAGTGAGAATTTCTTTGGCTCCACTCTAGGTGGAGCGGGGTTGCAGCTTTATTTTCCCCAGTTAGTGAAGAAATGGTGATGTGTCTGCTTTTTCTTATGGGAGGGAAACTTTGTCAGTCAAAGGAACTACAGAAATCAACACCCAGATGAACAGAAAGACTGCTCCAGCATCCTGACACACTGCTTGTGGTCTCTAGGTGGTTTGTAGGTTGGGAATGGGGAGCCTGATGCCTGGAGCAGAATGTGAGCAGAAATCACAACATAGATGCACAGAGGGAAACCTCCTGCACTTCTCTTCCCAGCTGCAATGTGAGCTACAATGAGGATGGTGAAACATTAGCACCCAGAGAGGTGGTGGATGTCCCATCCTTGGAAACATTTGAGGTCATGTTGGATGGGATTCTTCTAGTTGAAGATCATTAATGGCTCATTATAGGAGGCTGGACTGGATGACCTTTAAAGATTCCTTCTAATTCAAACTATTCTATGATTCTATGAATATTCCATAATGAAAAATGGGCCATGAGGAGGTACAAGGTCCTACAGCTAGGTGGGGAAACAACATATGGGTTGCATATAGGTTCCCCCATATGGCTCCAAAGCCTTTGTATGAGAAGTTAATAGCATTTCATGTGGCCTTCAACCACAAGAAGATCGTTGTGTAATTTGTGAGAAAATTTTGCTGTGCAGAGAGCGTCTCCTGAGCTTGTCACACCTTCCTTGAGCTGCTCAGCTCCCTCCTAGGCTGAATCCATGTGGAAGAGTTAAAGGAGTGAGGAAATTGAGAATATAAGTTGAAGGGCCTGCTCCTGTTAACTTTTACTTAAAAGCTACCCTGTGCTTTTTTTAACTTGTTTTCCTCCTGCTTGGTATCCTTTGAAGTCGAGTGTGAAAATGTTTTCTGCAAATAAAGGTGCTAATTTATTAAACTTAATTAACTGCCCTGATTTTAAAATAAGATTGAGAAACATCTTGAACATCAAGATGAATTTATGCTTGTGGGACATGCTAAGGAGACCTGGTGTTATTCCTTGTAATACTGAAATCTCTGTAGATGTCTGGTCCTTCTGCTCAAAATCTGGATATACTTATGTTTCTCATGTATATATATCTGCATTTACCTAAATCCTTGGGTGTCTCTTGAATTAAACATTCATTTTGAATTATAATTCATGTACATTATACTTTGTATTTGCTGTAGGAATCAAACCCTCAAACAAATGTGAGGCTACTGGATACCAGGATTTCACTGTTTTCTACAAATAGGCTGCAAAATATTCCCCTGTCTTCCAGCTGAATAGGAAGAAGCTCATGATAAATGATATATTTACCTACACATCCATGAGGCAGAAAGACATCACAGCATGAATTTTATCTGTGGGTACCCTACAACCTGTAATAAAAATTGGTGATGTGCCTGCTGGTAAGGGACAAAGACTTAAAAGTGATTTGCTAGGCTCATTTATTCATAAGTCTGAGACACTGTTTAGTCAGATTCCTTCTCCCTCTCTTCCATCTTCCTAAATCTATCAGTCACTTCCCTAATAATTCCTGCTGCTTTTATGAAGAGCTTCCCAGCCCCTTCCTGGTGCTCTTCAGCCCAGGAGAGAAAGAACTTGCCAAGTTTGCATGCAGAGTTCAGTGCATTCCCTGTATTGTTTTTTTTATATATATATACACGTATCTGGGGAAATTTAGCATGTAAACAGTCTGAAATATGGTGGGAAGACTGTGTGCAGATCACTCAGCATCCTGCAAGTGCTCAGACATGTGGAAGCTTTGAAGCTTCACTTTGATCAGCACTTTAATACTAATGCTCATAAAAAAAATAACTTGTAGCATCTGGATTAAGTAACTTCCTGCATTGGAGAAGGGGGTGGTTATACAGCATTTACAGATTGTGCTCTATGAAGCTAATGTAGATATTAAGAAGTATTTATGGATTTTATTTCCATAGATGGTAGATATCATTGAGTTAGGACTTGGCAAGCACAGCCTGCTTTTGGTGTTTTTATTTTCTGTACAGCAATTTACATTTGCAGAGTGTCTGGAGTCTGAGACTGAGTTCTTAATAAATCAGAGGAGGAAAATCAATGTGAAATGAATGGAAGCCATAAAAAGTAATATGAGACAAGATAGATCATTAAAGAAATAAAATCCAATGTAAGTAGCAAAAGATAACTTCAAAGTACTGCACAAACATGTTTCCAGCAGTGATGTTTTGAAAGTTTTGTCACAATTTTTGCTATTGATGTTCATGTGAGAAATTCCCTGTCCACAATTTGCTTATGTGCCACTCCACTTCTATCCCTTTAGCATGTATAAAAGAAGGATTTTGTTTTTCAGCCCTCAAACTTAGTGGAGCTGTACGATGTCGGGCAGGACAGCAGCAGCAGCGTGTTTTGCTATTTGTAACATTCTGTTACCACAGACAGCCCAGATTAGGAAACAATTCTTTCCAGGGGTGTAAAGTTAGAGAGATGCTAAAACTCAATGAAACAGGGATTTTGAAGAATCTTGAACACCAAAGAAGTGGACTCTCCCTGCTGCTTCTGCTGGGAGACATGGAGATGGAGCACAACTGGGGCCAGAGGATGGAGCTGCTGCTGTCCCATCCCTGAGCTCAACCACATCCTCAGGGCTGAAGCCATGCAAACACAAAGCTAAAACACAGCTCTGGGGCTTTCCTCCTAAATGCTCATCTCACCTCAGGCAAATCTCACACACATTAAGGCAAGAAATGGAGACACAAGTCCATCACCCACCTATCCCTCCCCCTGCCTAACCAACTGGGGCATCAGCAGGCCCCCCAGCCTTTCTCCTCACACCATGTCCCCTCAGAAATGTAACTCACCAGTGATGTCCTGCAGCATAGACACCAGAAGCAACATCCCACAGGGGGGCAAATGGTAGCTGCTGCCNTGGAACAGCTGGGGACGGGAGGAGTCTCCAGGGGAGCCCAGGTGTGGGGCAAAGGCAGGAGATGGGGAAAAGAGGGGTATGTGAAACCTGCCTAGAGACAAACTGAGGGGAAAAATGGAAGGACCCAAGTGTTCACCATGAGGGTGGTGAGACACTGGAAGAGTTTTCCCAGAGAGGTGGGGAAACCCATCCCTGGAGATATCCAAGGCTGGGCTTGCTGAGGCTCTGAGCAACCTCATCTAGTGCACAACGTATCACTAGGTGATCTTTAAGGCCCCTTCCAACCCAAAACATTCTATGATCCTACTATTCTAGGAAAGGTCCCTTTGGGTGAGAGCCCGGGCTTAATTCCTGTGTCAAGTCGCAGCAAAAGTTACCTATGGAAGAATACTTTGGGTGCTGCTGGGCTCTCTAACACTGCAGTTCCCTCCAAGATACACAATCACAGAGCAGATCACATAGGAAGGCATCAAGAGGGGCTTCTGAATGTCTCCAGAGAAGGAGACTCCACAACATCTCTGGATATCCTGTTCCAGTGTTCTGTCACCCTCACTGTGAAAAAGTTTTTTCTTATATTTCTGTGGAACCTCCTGTGTTCCAGTTTGCCCCAAGTCCTATCATTGGAGGTCGCTGAGAAAATACAGCCAGAGACAGAATTTCCATGAACCAAGGAAGGACACAATTTCTGCTACTGCTAATTTTAAAATATGAGCTGAAGTCTATTTAGAATTTTCACTCTGCTGCTGCTAGATCCACAGTCATGATATCCTGTTAAAGAACTGAAAACAGTCCTTTAGTGTAGGGCAGCCAGGTAAACAAAAGTGAGGGCTGAGGAATTCATCTTGTCATCTTGGCTGTTAAAATATTTGATGCTTCTTTTGAGGTAATTGCCCAGGCTTCCCCTGTAGTCAGTGGAGAGAGATAAACAACTTGAGAAGGAAATAATTCCCTCTGTATGAGAGGTGCAGCCTAGCAAGCTGTCCCTGCAGAAAGCCCACATTGCTCCTTTACTCCACACACTGCCTTCTACATGGCTGAAGTTACATTAAATGAATTCTAAGTGAGTGACAATACAGGGGAGTTAATGAAGGTGTGTAAGCACAAAGTTCTGACAAATGCTCAAAGAAACACTGAAAGATTAAAGAGGCAGGTTTAAAAAATACATTAATGCTTCAGTTATGAGAGTCTTAGGTGTTACACATAGCTAAAGCTGCGAGAAATGTAAGAGAGAAATTGATGTTTTATGAAGTTGGTGGTGCATTTTAACAAGCTGATACCATCTGTAAATCATCAGCCTTCACAATGTTACTAAAAAGTATTTTCATCTCAATGTTTGTTTTCTGCATGAAACAATTCTTTTCTTTTCTTTCAACTATGAAAAATATCCCGTAAAGAATCAGAATTCCTGCTGTTTCGATTAAGGCTGTTCATTCAGTAACTTAGGAAAAAGGAGTTGTATTGGAAATTGGGTACTTAAGTTTGGTCAGGCTTCTTATAAACTTCATGTTTGCTTCATCTTTATCTTCTGACAGACAGAAACACTATCATCCTTTGAGGGCTGATTCAGAACAGGAATTCTGTTGTGTACTATATTTAAGGAAAGAAATACAAATCTTTGGAGTGCTTCTAGACCAAGAGCACCAGTAGCATACATGGTATCTTAACTGGATATTTTTTCTTTTTTATATAGTTTTTAATTTCTGTTAGCAAGAATTTCTCATTTTAAGAATAACTAGACAAATCACTAGACAGTCCCATGAAAATAAGTCTGTTTATCCTACTGATGGAGATGATGATTGAGGGTGGTGAGGCTCTGCAGCAGGTTGCCCCACGAGGCCAGGCTTGATGAGGCTCTGAGCAACCTGATCTGGGGCAGTATGTCCCTGCTCACTGCAGCACAGTTGGACTAGACAACCTTTGAAGGTCCCTTCCAAATCAATGCATAAATATGAGAAAAAACTTTTTCAAAGTGAGGGTGAGAGAGCACTGGAACAGCCTGCAAAGAGAGGGTGTGGAGTCTTCTTCTCTGGAGACATTCAAAACCTGCCTGGATGTGTTCCTTTGTCACCTGGTCTAGGTGTTCCAGCTCTGGCAGGGGGATTGGACTGGATGATCTTTTGAGGTCCCTTCCCTTTGTGATTCTGTGATTTTATTCTATGAAGGGAGAAGGAAACATCATGAAAGGAAGGAAGGAAACATCTACAAAATGTAGATTTTGGGAGTTTCATCAGTTTCAAGGAAACAAGAGAACTGTCATCACAAGCAAGACTGAGGCAGAGAAAATGCTTTTCCTGCATAGGAAGTAATTTTTCTGCCTGCAATTATGAAGAAGTACAAAGGTTTTTGGTCTCCACTATGACATGCTCAGCTAGATGGAAAGTGATCAAAGGCCTGCCAATAACTGGATCAACCACAGCGACTAACTAATGAACTCTGCTCATGTACAAGCACAAATATCCTTAGGGAAGAAAGTCAACATTTAATTATGAATTAATATATCATGCTGGTTGGACATGTTGGTGGATCCGCAGTTAATATTCTGATGCCTGAATTTCTCTTCTCATTCACACTCAACAGTATCCAGTATTATGAAGTCTCAAGAGTTATCTTCTCACACCTTCCAGGCTTAGCAAGATAGGTTGGACTTAAAGCTTAGTGAATATATGTATGTAAGTCCTTTCTGCAAGACAATGCAGCAGGATGGTTGAATTCAGTAGACAACCTGTTTCTCTGTGTCAAGCCTGAGGTAATGTCTATGTTACTAGGAGCCAAGATGCCACAGAATATGTCTTTAATAAGGAAATGGAACAGAAAGGTGGCCACATGTGGTTCTTAAAAATCTGTATCACTTAGTAGGGAATACTTTATCAATATTAGATCCAGGATCTTGGCTGGTTTCCAGAAAGGTAATTAGATTCCTGTTACTGAGACAGAAGTTGCCTTCACTTCTCATGCTAAATGGTGTGGTTTAAGCAGCTCCCACAGCTTACTCCAGGTCGGGTGATGAAAAAGGTATCTCAAAAATATAGCTATTTCTGCCACATGGCTCTGTGAGGTTGCCTCCCAGTTTCTTGATCCTATCCAGTTTTAAAACAGTATTATATAGGTATGAAATCTTCATAAGTTCATAATTATCTAAGTTAGAAGGGATCTTTCAGATCAACATGTCCAACCATCAACTGAATTCTGACCTCTTATATGGACAGGGACTTGAACCCTTGAGCCCTCAGATTTGGATTTTGATGGTCCTGCCTGCACATAAACATGCATGCAGTTAATTATAGCTAATGATATAATACATGATATTATATGCTATAAAATGCTGGTATAATAGCTGTCCTAATGTGCACCTCCAGGTTTGTTCTGCTAGCATCATGAGTGTTGTGTTTTTTGTGGTCCAAGGTAATGAAATAAATTAGCATTTTGTCACTTTCTAGGTAGATTCATTCCTCCTTCATGTTTTAAAGAAACTAATTCTAAAAATGACAAGTAGCAGTAGGATTTTGTTTTTTTCAAAAGTCTGACCTGCAACTCCACTGACCTTCAAGAAAGGACAGATCCAGAGGAGGGAAAGAATTCTTCCAAAGATATCTGTCCAAATACCCAGGCTGCCTGTGGCAGTCCCATTGCATCTCATGGGCTGCAGTTTCCTACTCTGAAAGGTCATTGATAATTACAGAGCAGAACCCTGTAATTTTTCATCCTGGAATTAAATAACAATAATTGCTAAATATCACTTGGGAGAAGAAAGGGGTAGACTGAGTACATGGAGCCCATACTCAAGAGCCAGGGCCTATCTATTAAGTGAAATAATTCTGTGAAGTTATAAATGGGTACAGGGACTTAAAGTGAAAAATTAAATGCTTGGTCTGGCAATAGCCTGGTTTGGTCTCAAAGGTAGAAGAAAGAAAACTAAAGAAAACATCATGAAACATCCTATTTTCCATTAAAGACAATTTTTAAGACCTGTATTTAAGAGAGCATTTTAGCAGTTTTCAAAAGAGAGCTCCTCAAAGAGCTCATGTTTCAGTGGGACTCAGAAGGTGCTTGAGCTTCTGTACTCATCAGTGATGTCCATCTTCAGAAAATGTATAGATCCCATCTGAATTGTTGAATCCCCCAGTTGTGCATTATTGTCCTGCTATGGTCTCATTTTCAGGCTCAAGTTTCACTTTCATTCAAGTTTTGTGGGTTGATTTTCAACATTTATCACAGATGAGGTTTATCTCTTGCCAGCAGAGCTGGATCTCCTGTTTCTGAGATAACTTTGTCTTTGGCATTTGCAACTTGAAACACCTCCCTGGAGGTGTTTAAGGCCAGGCTGGATGAGGCACTGAGCAACCTGGGCTGGTGGGAGGTGTCCCTGCCCATGGCAGGAGGTTGGAACTAGATGATCTTTAAGGTCCCTTCAAGCCAAATCATTCTATGATTCCACTCTCTAATTGTTGATTATTTTCTTATTTTGAAATAGCACATATTCTCAGGGCACAATTTTTTAAAGTGATTTGCTTTGAACAGTGAGCAGCCAGCTCTGAATGCCCTGTTTGTTTTTATTTCCTGGTGTCTTATACCTTTGAGTTCACATGAAACACGTCAGAAAAGTGAATTATTAATTCTGTTTTAGGGCCATTGGGGAAGACTTCTGCATTTGTGTCACTATCCACTCAAACAGGAAACCCAGGAGAAAGAGTTAGATAAAATGTGGTGGAAGCAGCCTGACTGGAATATCTACTTAAAAACCAGGAGACAGTCCACTGGGCCAGTGAATCCAATCTGCTCATCACAGGCACCCACACCATATAAATCCCTTTCAAAACCTGTTTAATACCCCTTTCTAAAACCAACTACATTCCCCATTTCCTTTATTATTCTTACTGGGAGACTCTTTCAGAATCTCTCTCACCCGAGCATTAGAAAACTTTATCTAATTTCCAGCCCAAATTTATTCATGGACAATTTATAGCTATTTGTTCTTGGACCAACATTGTACTTTAGTTGAAGCAGTTCTTCTCCCTGGTGTTTACCCACCTGATAAATTTATAGAGAGCAATCACATCCTGTCTTCAGCTATGTTTTGCAAGGCTAAACAAGACAAATTCTCTCTGTGTCCTTCAGCTAGGGAAGAAATTCTGTTTCTCTGCTCATCCTGTGCTGCTTGTGTCTGTCCACATTTCTCAAATCAGAATGATCAGCTCTGCACCCCATTTTCTCAGTGAAGTTTTGAAAGAGTAGCAAGAACAATAGAAATTCTTCTCACACACTCTTTTTCAGTTTCATCTTATGCCCACAATGCTCCATTTGTTACCTCTTTCTAATTCCTTCTTCTTGCTTTTTTAAACCCACATTATTTCCCCACTTGATTCCTGTGTTAATTCCCACTTTTTTCCAACATGTGTAATGGTTTTCACTATGTTACCAGAGGAAATAGTTTAGTAAATTCCACATTAATTAGAATTTTTTTTATTTTGCAACAGCTAAGATTCTACTGATCTTTCCTTTTCCTTCTCCTCCAGAGATGATTATAATTTTGTACAGAATAGGTTCAAAAGTATTATGTAATTTCAAATATGTAGTTTTTCAAGGTCCATTCCTTAATGAAAGGATTAATGTAACTGTTCCCTACTTAGACAGTACATACCTGCTTAGTTCTTGTGCCTGCTTGTACATGTTGGTGATATTAGAATTGTGTGTTAATAATAATTATAACCAAATGATCACCCAGTTGAGACTTTGTTTCTCACATCTTTTATCTGCAAATATTGATTTTCATAGAATTATTTCCATAAGTCAGCTTTACTTTGCCTCTGCATTCAGCCTCAAGTCCTGATTGGTTAGGGGTCTGAGCAACCTGCTCCCATCTTGTGGCTAACCCTACTCTGATGACAAGACGGACTAGAGAGAGAAACCCCCTGAGATCACCACGGACTAGAATGATGCTAAGATACTCTCAAGGTAATGTTAACATCTTTCTTTTTTGGTCCTCATCGTTATAACCATCAGCTCTTTCATAACCCTGAGGAGATGCACTACAAACAGGAGCTCCAAGCAGATGGGAATATAGTGAAAGGCTTTACTTAAGCTCTTGAAGAACAGAGAATATGTGATGACCATCACAAACATTACTACCAGTACTCAGAAGGCCAGATTGTTAAGTTTTTGTCATTTCTTTTGGAGAAGATACCTAGAAACCCAAGCTCTGCTCAGCCTGTTTCATCTATTTAGCTAAGACCCACGAACTTGCAAGGTGTCCAGTGGGTGGGGTTTACTGATACCAAAATGACTTCTGAATTCCCAAAGCACTCCTTTTATATTTGTGTGAGACTTTTGAACTACTCCTGGGAAAAGTGAGAAGTGAACACCCAGTTACCATGAATTTTTCCACTTAAAGTTAGGCTAGCCCCTAGATATAGAAGTTAAAAAAGATGACCTCAATAACAGCCTAGTGCAGAGCTGAAGAGAGATGGTTAGAGAGTGAGTGATCACACACTTCCCTACATCTGGGGACCCAAACAGATACCAAGGTCCCAAGTAATTTGTTCTAAGAATTTTTACAAAAATTTTTGCCAGATTTGTTTGATGATTGCCAAGACTGGTCACCATTCAAGTATAGCAATTAGTCTCCAATCTTCTTTTCATTTTTTAACCCTTGTAATGTTCAATGTTGAAATAATTTTGGCAAATGTGGCAGCTGTTTGAGTCACAGACAGCATACTTGGCACAGTCAGGATCATGAAAAGACCCAGAGATGATAGAAAAAAGCAAAAATCCATCTGCATTTTTATTTATTTCACAGCACTGCATTACTAAATCAATACAAGAGGGACCTAATTTCTTCACTAACCCTGTCTAATGAAGATTGAAATTTAATAAACATGTAAGAAAGCTGCATCACCATGAACTAAGAGACTTCAAAATATGACATTTAGTTCATAATTTATTAACCTATCCCCCAGGAACATGACAGAAGGAATGCAGACTATCTGTATTAGAAGCTGTTTCATCTTTAAGAGATAATGGAGACCCTATTTCCTTTGCACAAGATTTATATTCTAAAGAGGAAATGTGATCTAAGATGCAAAATTTATATCACTCGTTTTTTTTTTTTTCTCCCATGGAAGGCAGAAAGAACATTTCCTTACAGACTGAATGAGCTTAGCAACACGTGCTTTAAAACTGCACTGTGTTTATAAAAATCACAATTTCCCATCCAGGAAAAAGTAACAAACGTGTGGAGAAACAAAAAAACCCACAAAATAACTTTAGACATGAAGAACCCAGGCAAATTCTACAATTAAAAGGATGGAGACTGAGCTCAAACAACTATTTACCAATATGGAGAGAATAACAACTGTAAAAATCTTGTCCAGTCATCCAGAGAAATTACATTTTGGATTCAGTGTGGCTACTCCTACTTCTTCTAATTATATTTAATTTTCATTTCCTCACTTAAAATGCAAGAAATGCAAGATTCACATTGAGAAGAAGCTTCTGGGGCATAACTGGAAAGCTGAAAAATTTCTACTAATTCTTGGATAACTCCCAATTTAAGTGGTGTGATTGGGTTCAGAATCCAGCACACACAACTGACATCCATATCTCTGCCACTCTTTTCCAAAAACTTTTTCCACAAACTAAAGTCCACCTGGGAAACTTTATGCCCACCTGGAGTATTCCTGAAACCTGTGGAGTTTCAGCAAAAAGGACAAAAAGGTTTTGATGTGCCTCAGCCTGCAGATAGCAGCCTTGATCTTTTAATGCTTTTGGAAGTGGTTCTGTGACCATGGCTAAGTAAACCTGGACTCTCAAAAAAAGTAAGACGTGATTCATTAAAATAAAACATCTAAAGCATGGAGGGGAGTGATTAGAAATGAGTTCACATGTACATATGTGCTACACTTCCTTCTTACAAGGAATAATCAGCATAAATAAAAAGTCATTCCATTAAACTGCTTTAATGATCTGGTCCATAAATGCACCCGATTTACTTTTTCTCATTGACCATAAAAATTAGGCAGCAAATTAAAGGCAAAAATGTAAGAAAAAGTTACAATGGCAGGACAAGATTTATTTTTAATGCCTTACCAACTGAGCCACTGGCACTTGGCAATTCATGAACAAATTTTCTATTACTACAGAGTCATGCTTTTATTGACTGGTATAAAAACACCATTTGTATCTTTTTTCATCCTGCTGTGTTTCTATTTTATTGGAAGTGTCCTGTAACAGGTATAACATCAGCTCAGATTACCAAGAAATCTATAAAATAGCTTCCCGCTACCAGCTTTGGTGCAGATTGAAAGAATACATTACGATCCCACTGAGTAAATGATAAAAGCTGTTATTCACAGGCAAACATGATTTATCCCCACCTGCTCAAAATTCTGAGTGTACCCACTTTATTATTAAATTATGAAAACATTTCACTCACGTTGATTATGAGCACAGATACATTATTAAAGAGAGGCTATTAAGGAGCATGTGTTCCAAATAGAACTTCTGAGGACTGTGACTCATGGTAGGACCACAGATATTTCATGCAAATGGGAGTGGACAGGTACAGCCTCATAAATGTTCCATTGTGGCCCCACAAATGCACGTAGGAATTTTCTATTATTGATTTAAATTTGGAAAATGACATTGCCTGCTTCTGCTCAAGTTTTCACTCAATGCCTCATGCACATTAAACACAGATACAGTGACAAAAGAAAATTAGATTTTAAAAAATGATGATTTCTATTTCTTTAATACAGAACAGGTTTCTTTCCCCCATTGGTATGCCCTAGGATTCTAAAACATCCCTTGTAAAGGGGATGGTTTTGCTGTTTTTATGCTACACTAAAACAAGCCACCAGCTCCACAGCCCTGTAATGTTGCTGATTTTTTGCTCATCATCTGAGATAATTATTAAAAAGCATAAAAGATATGAACACAAGTGGGGTCTACTGCTCTTATTGCAAAATATAATGGCTAAAATTTTGAACAGTATTTAATGTTGGACAAATTTTTGTTCTTCATAAAATCAAAAGGTCAAAACCTGAGAGGCTTGAAAAATCTCACTGAAGGTTCCTGTTCGTCAGAGCCAGACTTTGCATTTTTTTCAGTTCCTCTAATCATGAAATTTAAAAAAAAACCCTGATCTAATTACAATAATGTCGTTGTGCTGAGAACTGAACCAAACATTTGTATTCTACTTGTATGATATTGCTTTCAAAGATGTTCAGACTTGAAGGGCTCCTAGAAAGTGTCTGAATATGTGGGTACATTGATTTTTTTTTTTAATATTGAAAATGGAAGCACATGGAAAAATATATGTGCTGAATAATTTACACCTTCCCTGTCTTCTCCTGGTTGCCTTCCCACTAATGACTGGTTTAAGGCTGATGTACATCAATTTACAGTATAACAATGTAGCTTTGCATTGCTTTCAAGTCCAGATTGCTGTAAAAAGCAATAAGAACACATGGATGCAGAAGAGCTTTGCAGCTGCCAGTGACAGGATTCATATCAGGGCTTGGACAAATTGTAAGTTATTAGTTGTGAATTCTCTCTGGTTTTATTGAATATGTCTTTTTAATATTGCATTGGTTTTGAAAGATAAAATGTGAAAAAATATTTTCTGTAGTTTCTTTTAAGTAGGAACTGCTCAGGAACTGGCTGCACTGTTTATTCACCTCAACTCCTTGCCTCTTACCTGGTTTGTGTCTGTATCACTAACATTTCAGTGTCCCTTATTCTAATTGCTAGCTATTAAAATTCTTCCTGGGCAAGTAAATGTGTAAATAAAATTATACTTCCAATGGTCAATCTATAAACTTAACCAACTCTGAAGACAGCTCTCTGTAACACTTACAGAATTCACCTCATTAGCACCATTGCCTGTCTGCTTTGTTTGTTGCTTTTTATTTTTGATGTGAAGAGCTTCTTAATTCATTTGATGAACCCTTGGAAATTATATCTCAACTGTCTCTTCACAAATGCAAGATAAAAACCTTCTCTGGTTCAACTAATAAAAGGCAGAACTATTACTCATCATTTAAAGGCTCATCTTGGTTATATAAAACCCTAACTGAGTTCATTTATATCAACCAAGATGTATTACATTTACAGTGATTTTATGGACCATAGTAACTTACTTAATTTATTGTGCCTTTGGAACTGTGTGGAGAGAATGGTAAAAGTCATACTCAGTGCTTGGAGCTAACCTTAACCTCTGAAAATGGCTGGGAATAAAATCTGGTTCATTTCAGTGGTGATAGGGTAAAGTATATGGTTTATTGCTTTTAGGCTCATTGAATTCACCTGGCTTTCAGCACAGAGGTCTGACAAGGTGTTAGCACTACAACAGCAGCACAAAAGATGTGTGCTGCTTTCACTTTGGTGATTCCAATGCCACAAAACTAATAGAAACATGACTCTAGCAGGGGCAAGCCCCTACATCTCCAGCCGTGCAACATTTTGACCCTGTTTAACCTGTTTTTCTTCTCATTCAGACAGATGAATTCTGAGCTGTAACCTGATACTGAGAGAAAAAGCCGGTGGCCTGGACAAGTCACCCTGTTTAAAACATGTTCAATACATTAAGCACATTCTACAGCTAAAAAGAAGAAATCTCTCCCCTCTTTCTGCCATTGCCATGGTGGCTGTGGGATGCAAGTTTGAATTCATCCCACTCTGTTCCCTAAGAGCTTTGGGTAACTGTCCTTAATGTCAGCAGAGATCTTGTGATGCTCTTCTCACTGTACTCAGGAGGACTGGTGGCAAGCATGGGGAATCCAAACTATTTCATGTAAAGATGGGTTAAGTGGAAGAGAAGACACATAACTATCTCTGTGTAGTACTGAACAGAGAATTCATACATCAGGTCAATAGAATGGAGGGTGTTCAACTACAGGATCTCTTTCTTGTCTCTCAGATATTTTTATGTGACAGAAACACTACACTTTCAAAGCTGGGGCAGTAGAGAAGAAAATCAAATCATCACCACCAGTCTCAAAGTTTGGTATTACCTTTGGACTGCTATGGGAGAGCCAGGATGCTCTTTCAGTGGGCTGAGTATTATTTGGTGTGTAACCACTCTTTCAGGAATTTTTTTTGCCCTCATGCAGGAGTGCTGGCTTTTCCATAAGATCCTTGTGTGGCTTAAAAAGGAATTCACATATTCTCACCTTTCTCTGCGTGAGAAAAATCCTCATTGTGGTTCTACCTGAAAGATTATGGGAGGGGTGCAATGTACCACATTCCACAGGGGTGACAAGAAGTTCACTGACTTCAGAAGGAAGCTGCTGGAGCCAAGTATTCAGCCAAAGCAAGTCTGGCAGGACACACTTCAGTGAAACAGGGCAGTTTACACGAGATGAGGATCTTGCCTTTCTCAAAAGTGAATCTTTTCAGAGTTTTGTAACTCGGTTGTGTTTATTGCCAATTGACAAAACTCAAGTATCTCTACACATCTCTATCTTAAGATCTGAACAGAGAAGGGTGACCAACCACAGATTTGCATACTTGAAGGAAGCAGGAATCAGAAAAAAAGAAGGATTAGTGGAAAATTAAAGAACCAAACCAAAACAAAAGCACTGCTGAAATGAAAACTTAAGGACATATTGCTATATTTATGTAGTGAAGACTTTAATAATTTTTATCTTCTTTTTTTTTTTTTGCAAATTAGTGATGCTACATGCAGTGGAGACAGTGGAAACTTGACTATAATGCCAGTTAGTGGAAAGCTTTTCTCCATGCATAGGTATGCACAGAGTTGGGTAAATGGATAAATTCAAGAATAACTGAACTATTTTTACTGCCTGGTTTGAAATAAAGGAGAGACAATTTTTTGAAAACACTGAGTTTGCTAATAAGCACATGTCAAAGTTAATATGTAAGGATACTGGTATAATTAAATCACAGAATGATGAGATTTGTAATTCTTATCTTCATAATGGACAAGAAGAAGGATCCACAGAAATACAGAGTGCTTAGCCTCACCTCTGTCCCTTGGAAGGTGATGGGGTGAAGAATTTTGAAAATCTTTTTTGAACCACATGAAGGACAAGAAGGTTTTTGAGAGCAATCAGTATGAACTAACCAGAAAGCCTCTCTGGTGGAGTGACCAGCCTCGTGGGTGAGGAGAGAGCAGTGGATATTGCTCATCTTGACTTCAGTAAGGCTTTTGATAGCCTTATGACATCCTTCACAAGAAGCTGATGAAGAATGGGGTAGGTGAGTGGACAAGGAGATGGACTGTCAACTGGCAGAACTGGCAGACTCACAGGGTTAGGATTAGGAAGTTCAGCTGGAGGCCAGTCACTCGTGGAGCACCCCAGAGGTTAATACTGGGGGCAGTAATGTGTGGCAGCTTAATTTATGACCTGGATTATGGGCCAGAGTACACCCTCAGAAGTTTACAGGTGGACTGGGAGGAATGATGGATAGACCAGATGATTGTGTTGCCATTCAGACTACACTCTTCATGCTGGAGAAATGGTCCAACACAGACCTTATGAAGATAATGAAGGGAAACGTGAAATCCAGCATTTGGGGAGGAACGATTCCACATGGTCAGCATGGTTGGAAAATAGCTTGGAAAAAGGAGGACGTGGGGTTTCTGTGGGAGGCTCTTGTGTTGAGGGTGAGCCAGTGATGCTCCCTTGTGGCAAACAGGGCCAATGGCATCCTCAGCTGCTGTAGGTAAAGCTCGTCCACACAGCAGGTTGGTGGAGATGACCCTTCCATTCTGCTCAGCACTCAGAGATGAGACAGCCCTGCAGTGCTGTGCACAGCTCCCTGCTGCCCACTAACAGATGAACGTGGATATACCAGAGCAAGTCAAACAAAGAGCCATGAAGATGCTGAAGGGACTGTAGCATCCTTAGCACCTTCATCTGCCCATGAGTAGAGCTGGGGGTTGTTTAGTGTGGAAAGCTGAAGGCTCAGTGTGTGAAAATATTCAGTAGGGAGTAGCCTGGCTCTTCTCCTTTGTGTCCAAGTGTGAAAATATTCAGTAGGGAGTAGCCTGGCTCTTCTCCTTTGTGTCCAAGTGACAAGAAGAGGCCACCATAGACACAGATAGAAATATAGGGAATTCATTTTAAACTCTTCCATTCTGAGGCTCATCAAACACTGGAATAGGTAGCCCAGAGAGCCTGTAGTGTGTCCATCCTTGAAAAAAGTCAAAATAAATCTGCAAATAATCTTGGTAAGCCTTCACTAGATGACTCCTTTGAGGAGGGAATTTGAACTACTTGATCTCTGTAGTTCTCTCCCAGCTCCAACTACTCAATGTTTCTGCAATAAGAAATGTTGCAGTTTGAGGGAAATAAATTTTATCATCTCTGTTTTATTTCCTTGTTACTAACCTTTTGTTGTCTGAAAGTTTTTTTGGATTGTAGAATGTCCAATGTAAAATCTGTGTGACTAAGTCAAGGTTTCAAAATCCCAGATGCTGAAATATGTCAACAATCCTCTTTACAGAGATAGAAAAACACAGAGAGCTGGACCAACAATCTTCTCTGACAGCCATCAATGAAAAGTTTAAAAATTTAATGAAGTTTAGGCTGACAATATTAGTTCAAGTATAATTGCAAACAGTAGGAAACAAAAGGCTTGGTACAAGTTTAAGTTGTTAAAACACGTTTTGTAGCCTTAGCAAATTTACCAGATGTGTAGTCAAATCTGGATGAAGTTAAATTAAACTTACATCTTGGTTCTTGGTTAAATTTCTTCAGCTCCATCCTCCTAAACTGGTATAAGTAATAATAATAAAGCAGTCAGGATAAGCAGAAGCCTGCAGCTTATATCTCATTATAAATTGCACTTCAGATTTTCTAAACTAATTGTTAAATTTAGGCTTAGCAATTAGCACTGTGCAACATTTACCAACAGAATTAACTGTATCACTCGCTATCAAGATGACATTTCAAGCTCAATTGCATTTTCATACGTACCAGACTGGTGGCTCTGATGCATTCTAGGAAAATAAAAACTAAATGGGCCAAATGCAAACTGTTGTGACAAGATTCACAATAGGAAATGATTTTTTTTTCTTTTTTTGTTTTTTCTGTTGGTGTTTCTCTTTCAGGTAAAACTACAATCTTATTGGATATAAATTCAGTCTTATCTGAACAGTGTGAAATTTGTCTCAGATTGGTGGAAATAAAATGCAAATAGTTACTTTACAGAGTTCCATCATTTGAGAGCTGTATCTTGCAACTTCATAATTTCCACCAGTCCCTATTAGCAAACACATGGGAGTCTATATTAGCAAGTGGAGGAACACTGCCAGGAAATGTTACCTGGTGCTGCTTTTTAGTGTGAGAGAGTATGATTCTGAGAACTTCAAAAGCTATTTTCAGCAAACAGCCAAACCTACGGAGAAACTCACAGCTGGAATTCATGTTGTGTTTACTTACTGGAGCCAACCCTTAGGAAGTTTTTCCTCTGCCACTGAATGATGAGTAAAATTCAAAGCTGCTTACTCCTGATAACCCATTCACAATCACAGAGTTGAACTAAACTCACCTCCTTTCCAGACACAAGTAGTGAAAGATCTTAAAGTTGCAACAAGATGAGTCAGTCAGACTTTGATGCAGTTGTATCTCCTTGCATAATAGGTTTGCAATGGAAATGAGTGCTGTGGGCTTGTTCTTGAGATAGAGATGCCAACTCTCATTGTACATCACTCTCACCTGAGTACCCCTTTTTAAGCTGATTCTTTGGAACAAAGTAGAACACAGAGAAAAGCATTTGATGTCAGTCTTCCTAGACAGAACTGTAGTTTAAGGCAAAAGATGCTTATAAAATGCTGGTTTTGTTTTGATGAGTGGCTGGAGACATTTGAGAATATTATTCACTCTAACCTCTCTCATAGTAAAGAGCAATGAGTAATAATGTTTGTCCTGGAACTTATGTTTCCTTATCATCCTCTAGCATCCTTCTCTTTCTCTTGGTTGTATCAGAATTGTCACAATGTCTGTGATTCTAAACTTAACTCTCTCCAATCCTTCCACTTTCCCCAACTCCAGCTCCCTATTTGAAGAAGAAATGTGTGCCCTGAAAGCTTTGACATTCTCTCCCAAATCCTTTGCTGACTTTAGAAGCCTGTTCTCTCATAATGAAAAGAAGCTTTGTGACCTTATGGATAACATAATTTCTCTTTCTTCTCATCTACTTGTTGTTATACCCATGACCCAGGGCTTTTCCAGGATATGAACCCTGGAAGCACATATTCAGAAAGAGGGATGGAATAAGGTTTCTCTCATTCAATCACTTAAAATGTCATCTAAGTACCCAAATGCCATGTGTGCACTCCCAAACATAATCACCATGTTCTGGTTCTGAGCACCAGAAATACTGATGACACTTCACATATGAGGTCTTATTTTCATATGTAAGGTTTTTATTCAGGAGAGCTGTTTCTGTACAATGTGTTCAAAATTTCTAGCAATTTTTTTTTGCCATTGTTTTAGAAAAGTTCTTTCTCCTGTATTAAAACTGTAAATGAATGATGCATGCAATACAAAAAAAACCCCCTCATTTGCTGCTATTCCAAGGTGTCTCATGAAATGTTTTTCTGTATTACCTTTAATTTTTCCCCTTTTAATTTTAACCATAGGATGAATCTTAGTGTGACAACTTCTGGAGAGTAGATCTGACTTAACTTATGAGTCTGTAGTGTCTCTATCTAAATCTAAGTGGTTTCTATAGGATAGGATAGGATCCAATAGCATAAAACTAGACTGTTTCACTTGGAAGGGACCTACGATGGCCATCTAGTCCAACTGCTTGACAAAGTCAGGGATAACCAAAAGTTAAAGCATGTTGTTAAGGGCATTGTCCAAATACCTCTTAAACACTGACAGGCATGAGGCATTCAATACCTCTCTAGGAAGTCTGCACAGTACTACAGTTACCTGCACATTCTAGGCCATTTATTCTACTAAGTATTATTGTTATTATTATTGTTATTGCTCTTGTGTCATTTGCCCACTGTAGAGATGCAAACTAGAATTTCAATGGAGGCCCCGTACACAAAGCAGAGGAGTTCAGCTCTGCCATATGGAAGATGTGAGGGAGAGAACTTAGTGCATTGACAGCTTTCTACTGTAAATGGAGATGATCTTTAAGGTCCCTTCTAGCCCAAACTATTCCATGATTCAATGATTTAGCTCCTGTTACAGCTATTTGAATCAACAAAACCCCTCAGTGCTATGAACTTGCATACTATCAAAGCAGGATGAAGAATAAAGGAACTCTTTCTTAACTGTCCATTTCATCTTGCTGAATATCAGTAGAAATTGCAAATAATTTAAAATATTGACAGGGGAAAGTTATGTTGAAAATAAACTAAGTAAAGTAAGCTACAGCCAGACAATACAGAAAACCTGAATTCTGCTCACCACTATCCTCTTACTTAAGATGCAATTCTGCACCAAGGAGTGAAATATCCCTCAGAATGGTCTATTTCTGAGAAGGAAAATCACAAGATAATGATGTGCAAAATGAAAATTACAACATTGAGATACTGTAATACAATTTTTTGGGTTTTTTTTTTCAAATCTGATGCCACATTAAAAAAAAAACAGCTGAAAATATAGGAATGGTTCTCAAGTCTGGTAAGGCTTCAAGATCTTCTGATGGATAGATAGATGAATCTTTGGTATATAAACCTAAAACTGGTGCCTTAACAGCAAAAGAATAGAATTTATCCCTAGTTAGTCAAGCTAGAACAGATAAACAGAAGGGAATAAGTAATTCTCTTTGTCCTACTATCTTTACTCGTATTTCTCATAGCTTTGGTTTACAGGGCAACAATGTATTTTCTTAAAATCCTAACATCAGTTCAGATGGTTTTTATTTACAGCCAGAGTATTTTATTTACAAGCAGTGAGGCTTTGTTGTGGCACGAAGACAAGTGTTTCATGTTTTAATTTGATTTTTATGAGGGCTTTTTTTTTTTTTTTTTCAATTTGTGCCCGTTGTCAGTGGAATGAGTCAAGAAGGAAGGAGAGTGTCTGCATTGCTAAGAGACACTGCAAATCAGAGACAAACAATTATATCTGAAGAGTGCATCAGCACAGGATGAGAACTAGAACTGTCTGGAACTGGTGAGAATTGTCTGGAATCTCAGCAGGGAGGCAGATTTCGAGTACAGCTTTTCCATTGGCTGCATCCAGAGCCCACTGAAATCAATGGTGTGATTTGGTAAGAGCTATTTTGGGGCTTTGGCTAGTGGAAATGGCAATAGAAAGGCCTGGGAGGAAAAGAAAACCAACAAACCAAACACAAACTGTGTCTGGAGTAATTTAATGACTCACATCTTTTAAATCAGATTTTACAACACGGAATCATGGAATGGTTTAGGTTGGAAGAAACCCTAAAGATCATTTAATTCCAATCCTCCCTCAGGGGCAAAGACATTTCCCACTCAAGCAGGCTGTTCAAAGCCCTGTCCAACCTGGCCTTGGATGTTTTAAGGGATGGGGCATTTCCAGCTCGTTTGGGCAAAGCAGAGAGTTAGTGCATGTCAAAATTCTGAGCCAGTTGAGTTTTTGCCTTCCTGAGCAGCACAGCTCTCCTTCAGAAAGTTTTCTGGTCTCTCAGTGTATGTTTGGATCAGTAGCAAACCCACATTGTAACCTGGGGAACATCTTGTCATTATGGTAATAACAAGGCTGTAGGAGTAGCCAGGCAGAGATTTGGCAGGTGGAAGAGGGAAGGTTGGTAGTGAGCAGTCCCCAATGGCTGACACTGTTTTGACATGCATGTTGTAAGTCATCATGGTGTTTGATGGTAACTAAGTGCCAGGCTTTCCAACAAGCTGTTCTGAGGCTGTACAGCTGGACTCCAAAATGCAAAACTTGGGTCTGCTTTCACATGTCATCAAGCAACTAAAGTGGTTTGTGCACAGCTGATCACACATCCTGGACTTCCTCCATTATGTCAAGCTGAGTGATTTGTTTAGAGAGAAAATGTGAGACCAGGTTCACAAGGAAGCTGCTGCTGCTGAGGAAACAGAGGATTTCACAGGCTCCTTCTGCTTCAGGATTTGAGTTAAGCCCTATTCTAAATCATGGTCACTAAAAACTGGGACATCTGGATTTCATTCCTAAGAATATTTTCAAGATTGTTCACTTTTTTCTTTCCCATCCCTGAGACTCCTTGGTACTATCCCTGGGTGAAAAGAGCAGCAGCATTAAAATGTAATATAATGCTTATTGGAAAATAATGGGAATTTAGATAGTGCACCTGGAAGTTTTTCCTAGACATTTAGCAACAGGAGAGAAAACACAGAGATATGGAACTTTTCTTCCTTCTACAGAAAAAAAATGGTGTATGTTTATAGAAACTTTGATTGTAAAAAGTCTGAGGCACAATAGACTGCCTTAAAAATGAGTATCAGTATTCACCAAACTGCATTGCATATAGCAGTGCAATTTATGAAGCTTCTTCTCCCTTTTGAATTATCTATTTGGGATAGGATAAAGTACTTGAAGGGGCTGATTAAAGAAAGTACTGTTAGTTCTTTTATTCTCTGAAACATGACACAACCTCTTAGACAGCAGGAGATATGAATGTATGGGCAAATGAATCAACCTCAAATGGTCACATTTTGCTACAGGTTTAGAATTTTAATCATGAAAATATACAAGTTGTTGGTTTATTAGCTATGTAAATTCCCATCACAGCCAAAGGAAAGGCAGTCAGTAGAGTCAGTGAGTCTACTGTGGGTGCAATACCTTTTTAGAAACTAGTGAGTGGATGAAAAGCATCTATCTAAAAGCAAGATCTTAATCTCACAATGAATCCTAATCAAAATGTTTACCACAAAACAGATTGTAGCATCTTACAGAGCCTTTTCACTGTGCACAGGCAAGAATAATAATAAAATTGTCATGCTTCTTCTAAAATTGGGGAACAGGGCATGTGTCTACCAGGTGGTAGCAAACCACTGGATGGAACTGGTTGTTGTCAAACAAGTTTATCCTTTATAGAGAGATGTCACTGCTCACAGCAGAGGGGTTGGACTAGATGACCTTTGAAGGTCCCTTCCAACTGAACTCATGCTGATATTCTATGATTCTAGGATCCTGTGAACTCTTAGGCTTCCACTGTGATTATTATTCTAAACTCAAAGTACCCAGATATTGGGCCAGTCTTGGCCATTGCTCTGATAATATCTTTCAGGTTTGAGTCCATCCTACACCTTGATGTTGTGCCTCCCACACATCCTTATCTGAGCTGACAAAGTCCAGAAGTGACAGAATTATTTTTAGTAACAGTAGGCAGAGGAGAGTTAACTTTAAGAGCTATTTTTGATCAAATGCTGTGTTTCAGTGGAGTTTGGGGCTTATACAAAGAATGAAATTCCTATCTAATAAGCTTTATGAACAACACAAAGAAATTTATCAAGTGAACAAGTCTTTCATAGATCATATCTGAACTATGATAATGTAGAGTTGAGAAAATACCATCTAGTCTGCTTAATAATCTGGCCATGTGTTATGCACTTGCAAGTATCTCCCATCAGGAAATGATGGAAAGCTCCACTGGTCTCAAATGACTCAATTGTTTTTCCTTCCCTAATCAAATATCTTCATAGTGAGGGACCAGAAAGGCATCATTCAGCAGGCAGTGCTGTGGCAAAAGCATGAAATATGGCACTTCACTCTTAATATAACATTAAAGATTAAAAATGTTTATTACCTGCTATTCTTTTCTTAATTGTTTTGTGTGGAGAAAAATAGAAGTCGCTGCTTTAATGCAAAAAAAAAAAATCATCACAATGTGCATTCAGAGTTGAGAGCAAAGGGCTGGGGCTATGGAAATTATGTAAATGATGAATTCCAATGAAAGAACTTTCAAACCCTTAGGGTCTTCAAACGGCATTAATTCAAGAAATTAGAGACAAAATTTAACTTTTTCATGCTAATAATGATTTCATAAGGAAAAACTCGTTAGTAAAGGTGACAAATATGAAGTTCTATTGAACATTTAAATTCAGGAATCTTAGTATGCGCCCCTGGGATATATTTACACAGCCAATGACTCTCTGATGTTATTAAGTAATTTATTTGAGAAAGTCTCCATTCATGAGTTTACATAAGAACAATATCAGGTTTACAAAGGCTTGTGTTGTCAGTTTAGCAAATACCTAATTCACAGTGACTTTTGCTTAAGATTTTCATTAGGTTGTTCAATATTGTTTGATCATTTAATGTCAGCTTCAGAAGATCCTAATTTCCCTCTATATGAAAAGAGGAAATTAAAAGGAGAAATAAATTAAAAAGAGTGAACTGAACTTAAATTTAAATCAACGTGGCCACAAAAGAGAGAGGTGCAATGTCACCACTCCTGATTATATTTTTGCTTGTGTACAAACTGCTCACATCTGGCAGCTTGGAGGTTTTGCTCTTGTGTGATTTCCATTGGCAAAATAAAAAAATAATGTGGAATGTGGCACACACTTCACTTCTTTGTGGCTGATCTGTGATATGACAGGATCAGTTTCTGCCAACATTAGTCAGAGGTGCCATCAATTAGATAAGCATGGAAATGGAAACACCTCAGTCTCTCCATTTCTCTGCCTATTTGTGCTTTAGTCTGTGGCCTCCAGCCAGAGTTGCAGGCAAGGTGCAAATATAAGTGATGGTGACAGTGCCTGCACCAAGGACCAGAGTGGATATGACAGAGAGAGGCAGTGCAAGATTCCTGGACACTGGATGGTCAAAACTCTCTACAGAATGTTTGTCTCACAGAAAATGCTGGTTCATCAATACAGAACTGTTTCCCAGGAAATCTGCAGCTTCTGCTCAACTTTCTAATGAAATACAGGCAAGCCTTGAAATCTTCATTGTCTCCTGGTTGTCTCATTTGCCATCACTCCTCAGAGAGATCCCTGATCTCCAGGTTCTGCCACAGGGCTGTGCTGCAGAAGGTCTGATTCAATAAGTGTTTGAAATCACAACTGTTACAACCTGCCTGTGGTGCTTTTTCTCTCCCTCAGGATGGTTCTTACTCTCCCCTGACTACACTTCCTGCACTCACATGTCTTCCCACCCTTGTCTCTCCTACTCATTTCAGCTAAAACCTGCAACACATCAGCCTTTCTGCTCCCAAGTGAGGGATCCAATCTGTGGTCCAAGGCTTGTCCCTGTTACTTTCCATATACTTCATTGTGCAAGTCCTGAAACAGATGGAACTTAAAGGCCAGTCTGCCTGTGTGTTAAATATTCTGCCCTGTGGCAGCAGGAAACCTTGGTCTACAGGTGACCTTACCCCAAATACAAATAAATTAAAATCAAAGACAAAGCTACTACAAAACAGAGTCACATTTCAGTGGAGTACTAGCTACCTGGAGGATCTGATTCAGACATGGGAAGGAAAAAGTCTCTTTAATGGCAACAACTCCTCTGAGAAATGCAAATGAGACTTATAAATAAAGCATTCACAATTATGTAATGACTACCTTGACCAAAACCTACATCACTATTTAATTTTTAACTGCTGCTCTTTGCTCAAACATAAGTATAATGAGAACAAACAGGAAGGCAAGATGAGAACTGGTTATATTTACCAACACTTGCTGTACTCAATTGTATTTGCATTTTTTTCGTGGTTCTCTGGTGTTTCAGGATTTCTAAAATGAAGAAGTGTAGGGATGCAGAGAGAGGAATTGTTCATCTCTGCAAGTGAGGATTGACCTTGGGAGAACGATGTGATGGTGCTTGTTGGGATGAAGTCATAGGAGCAACAAAGTTTCTGGTGACAAGATTTAACAGAGACAAGAAGGACACCTGGTATTTCTGTAGACTGCAGGATGTTTTGTCCTAGGATGGGAAATAAGTGCTTGCTGCTAAAAAAATCACACTAAAGCTCAATAAAGAAGCTCTACTGGGTCATATTGAATAGTGTGGATTCTGCTTCTTCCCTCAAAGAAGGACTCAAATCTATATAAAAATAAAGTCCATCAGTAAGTGGAATAGTCGTGGGATGAGAGTGGATACTCTAACAGAAATCACAGGGCCAGAAAGGTAATAATCATGGAAACAACTTTCTTGTAAGTAAAGAGCTCTCAAGGGGAAATCATGAAGTCCTTAATGGAAAAGTGAGAATAGAGGAGATGAGCAATAATACAAAATTAGGCAAAGAATCTTGGTGCTGCTAAATAGAGCCTCGAAATCTTAGCATCACACATATTACAAACTCAGCCTCATGCCCTGTGCTGAGCTACTAGAGGTTTGTATTTGCCTCTTAGCATGGCTTTGCACATCTTGTACTCTTCTGGTAAGAAGCCAAGAAAAAAAGGAAGCTGATGTAGAGGAAGGAAACAGAAAAATGGGAGTGGTTGTAAGTCTAGACAAGCAGCTCAGCATTAGAAATAGTTGTCTGTAAGCAGGAGGTATGGTGACTGGAGGAAAATACAAAGCAGAAAAAGGGATTTTAGATGGTGAAAGTATAAATTTATTTTAGAGCATCAGTGTTAAGGTGCAATTTGAGTAATGGGCAGAAGGCAGTTAGAGATGATTTCCAGTTACAAGCGTGAGAGATTGGTGTGATCTATGATATGAACTGAATAAGGGGAAGACTCAGGAAATAATAATAAAAAAAAATGAGTGTAGGTAATGCTTAGAAACAGTTACCAATTGCTGACAAAAATTAGTGTGATTAGTTGCCCATGTACTAAAAAATAAAATTACTTAAGTATTTCATGTTAAAGCATTGGGTAAATCTGAAATTGGCAGCACAAGCAGTAGTAGAAGGTCTGATTTCACACAATTTGTAGGGACATTGAAGAGTTTATTCTGAATGTTGTCACAGTTTGTGGTCTCTACCACAAGGAATGCCATCCTTGGTTTGAAAATACTGAATCTACAAAATTTGCTATAAAGAGATAAAGACCTATGATTTCTTTCCTTTCTTCAAAGCTAAAAGTTTGCTGTTAAAGGAACTGGTGGTATTTGCTGCCTTTCTACTGGTGACTTTAAAAATCAATCTTTTTGATGACTCTTTTTTAAATTTGAGTTGTATACTACACCAGTGGGAACCTATTCCCTGGTGGGGTGGTGTGAGGATCAGAAAAGGCCTTGAGACTGCCTTGAAACAGCCAAAAACACCAGTGCACTGTCACAATTATTTCTCTTCCAAGTCCAAAACACAGCACTGCACCAGCTGCTGGGAAAATAAGTTAACATCAACCCAGCTGAAACCAGGACACAACTTCAACCATTGGATGAAGTTACCAAATATTTTCCTGCAGCATTCACTCTCAATGGTCTTAAACCACTTTCCTTTACTGGGTGGATGGATGGATGGATGGATGGATGGATGGATGGATGGATGGATGGATGGATCTATCTACAGTCTACACACACACACATCTCCTACAAGGAATGCTGATATTTCCATGCAAAGTGTGAGAAAACATCAGTGTATTTACAGAAACATGATGTTTTTAGCTAAGTGGTTACAGTACATTATTGAAGCAAATTAACTGTGGTTTATAGTAGGAAATAAGTAAGACAAAGCCTGTATGATATATTTCTGCTTTAAGTATCCCCTGCATTGATTGTCTCCAAAATCTGTCTCATTAGTTATCTAAGAAGGTATGCCTTGTTATTATTTTTATCCAGCTCATTGCTTGATTTTCTCCCTCCTTTCAAAATTAGCTTATCTAATCAGAAGCTGCTTTTACTGGTAGTTCATTTCACACACAAAGATGGTGTTCTTACTTACTGAGAGAGTAATTTGATTATAACTTTGGAAAGAAAGAAATATGAGTTGTAATAAATTATTTCTTACAACATACACGGGAGCGTGGAAACCAGCAAACCCCAAACAAATTAAAAACTCTAATGAATGAAAAAGGCTATTAATAGAATAGAAATTTGGAAAGAATAATTTATCATTGCAACATTTCCCCCTGTTATTTTGTTGAAAAGAGATGAATATCTAAGGAAAGAAGGAAAGATTTATGTATTTACCAAATGATAGTCAAGTAAATATTTATATTAGCTGCCATTTTTCTTCTAGCTTTTCAGCCCTTGTGAACAGTAACTAAAACTTTATTACAAAAAGAAAAAGTGCATTTTACCACAGGCTGAGGCTGGGACTCCACAATTCCATATCTGTTATTGATTAAATTGCATTAATAAAAGTTGCATGATTACAGTTAGACTACAGTGAAGTTGCCCATATTGTCTTGTTGAATGCATCTGTATATATTTAAAAAAAGAAGAGAGAATGCAGAAATTGCATTCAAAACCCTGGTTGTTATTTTTTTTTTTTACTTTAGATGTTTATACAGCTGACTTTTCCTATGGATTTTCCTGCTTTTCAACATTTCAATTGACCTATAACTGAGGATTATTTTTTTTACCAATTAACTAATACTGCTTTGATAATCCTAGCTTTTTTAATTTTAGCTAACATAAAGATAACAAGTATTAAACATGAGTAATAACTAAAAAGAACTAAGAAAATTATCCAAAAGAAAAAAAAACACGTGGAAAAGGATGTGCAAAATTATTGTAAATGTATTAATAAAAACTGGAAACATCTAACAACTAAATTATAACCTTATGTTATAAATTTATTATAATCTTGTATGGTGGAGACTAGAAGGATAGAATAATTAATACAGAAATGTGAAGTCCTAGGGAAGACTTGACTCTTACCTGTTTGGCTGATTAACACCTTGTGCTCTTTCTATTTGTAGACCTAACAAAGAAAAATACAGAATTAAATTAAATACACTAACTGAGGTGAGAGAAATAATTTCAGGTTTACATCAATTTAACATGATTTTATTTATCTGAAAAAATCATTCAGGTTTCTGTTGTCATTGAATTACACGTGGTAACAACTCTGGCTTTGATCCTGAAATTACACACCTGGGGTCTGAAGAAATTACAGCTTGGGATTAAGAGGATCTGGCTCTTATCTACACACCAAACAGGTTGTTTATAGCAGATTTTATTCAGTGAATACACTCAAATTTAGTGCAGAGATAAAGGTAATGGCTGAACACCTCACTGGCTTAGGAGGGAGATGAAAGCAAAATGCATCTGACTCAGCAAAGACAAGGCTTAAATGCAAGATAATCCACACAACTCTGGTGGGGAGAGGAAATTCATGCATGACACGTGTTAGAATGGGCATTCAAAATTTGGTTGGGATGAAAACCACAAGTTGTGTGAAGCACATTGTTGAAGTATGGTGTCCAGATGCACCCAGCTCTGGAGCATTCAGCACAAAAAAGGACGCATGGAGCTGCTGGAGAGGGTTCAGTTGAGGGCCACAAGGATAATCTGAGGAGAGACTGAGAGAGTTGTGGCTGTTCAGCCTGGGGAAGACAAGGCTCAAGGGAGATCTCATAGTGGTACCTGAAGGGGGTCTACAGGACACTTAGGGAGGTAGGAGATAGAAACAAAGAAATCTATTTGAGTGCAGCTCCGTAGAGAAAGACTTGGGGG
>VZTY01006135.1:150097-173583 GCA_013400935.1 Turnix velox
CTTTCCTTCCTTCCTTCCTTCCTTCCTTCCTTCCTTCCTTCCTTCCTTCCTTCCTTCCTTCCTTCCTTCCTTCCTTCCTTTTTTTTGAAGTAGAAGGCACTTAGGAAATTGCATTTAGACAAGTAAAAAAGACAGGGAGTATTTTTTCCCCTTTGCAAATCTTTTGTAACCTTCTGGTTAAGAGATAAAGTAGCAATTGATGCAGTCTATTTTAAATTGCTGCTGTGAAAGTATTTTAGCACGTTGTCAAACTTTAGACCTTGGTGATTTGAGGCTATATATTTTTTTTGGATGTGAGGAAGTATTTTGGTGAAAGAAGAACTCTGAGCATAAGAGGAATGCTTCTGCTTCATTATGCAAATACTAGAAAAAAAATATTTGTATACAGAGCATGATTTCATAATGTGCTTTTACTTTCCCTCAAGAATTTAAATCAAAGGATTAAGCAGGTCAAGAAGAACTTGAAGAACAAAAGCTGCTCATGATCAAGCTCTCAATATGGACTTACATTAGGAAAAATGGTTTATAATAGTAATCTAAGTAGCTTATGTTAACTTCTCTAGTAACTAAAGCCAGGCATCATTTTCCTGCATTCTTTCAGAAGACATTCATTATTTAAAACATGCAAAACATGAAATCGCTGTTCTGGAATGTCTTTCCATTAATAAGAAAGAAATTGAAAGGATGCTAGGAACTTAAGGTGAGAAATGATCTGTCCCTTCTCTAAGATTTTTTTTTCATAGAATTAAGAGATTTAACTATTTTCATTCATAACTGTTGTTGATAATAATAGTTCCTTACTACTACTTTAATAGATTTTGAAGTGTTTGAGATTTTTAAGAGAATTGTACCTGTCATAGGGAGATTGAGACTAGGATCTCTGAAGTTATTCACCATAGAGTCAGTAGATCATATCTGAGAGAGTAGATCTTGTGTGAAGCAATTGTCAGTGGCAAGAACTGGGTTACATTCCTCCATACCACTTTAGATAAACTAGTATCCTCTCAAAAGTCTCTGAAACCTTCCACAATACTGAATGGTGTTGAAGGTACTACTGTATTCAGTGGGGAGACTGTGTCTAAGTATGAACAGGACATAAATACTACCAGCCTAAAAACATCAGTGCTTCCAAGCAGATAATTATAAATTATTTAATTTCCCTTTGTAACAGCTGTCCAGCTATCTGCTGAGCAAACGTTCCAAAATCTGGGAAATTTTTCTTACCTGTGAGGAGCTTCCTCTATCCCTTCTTGTACATACTGCTCTCAACTATTCTTGTAGGAGGTGACATGCTTTTCAGCATGGCTCTTAACTAATAATTAACTAAAGTAATGAATTATGAAAAAATGAAAAAAAAGCCAGATTGATCAGAGTCTCTAAAGCACTACTTGGTTATTATTAGGATTACTTTATGCATCATTAATAAGGGAATACTTTTCCCACAGCTAGAAAAACTGTTGTCCTTAAAAGTTCCTCACACTTTTTGGCTAACCTTGTAGTGACTGTGGTCTAAAACTGCATTCATCATTGAGCTTTCTGCTATCAAAAACTGATTTCCCCTAATCTTGCATAGAATCCTAGAAAGGTTTGGGTTAGAAGGGACCTTAATGATCATCTAGTTCCAACACTCCTGCCATAGGCAGGGACACCTCCCACTACATCAGGTTGCTCAGTGCCTTGTCGAGCCTGGCCTTAAACACCTCCAGGGATTGAGGGGGCATCCACAGCCTCTCTGGGCAACCTCTTCTAGTGTTTCACCACCCTCACCATAAAGAATTTCTTTCTTATATCTATCCTGAATTTCCTCTCTTCCAATTTACATCCCTTACTCCTAGTCCTTCCATCACAAATCCTATTAAAAAGTCCTACCCCTGAGCCACAGTCTGTGATCCTTCATCTCTCAGCTGTCTGTATGAGACTGCAGCAAGTCCTGGTAGATGAGCAACACTCATGGACTTGGAATTGGAATTCACTATGAGAAATGCCTTCTGCCTAGTAACATCTTTCAAGCATCTGACAACAACACAAGGGTCCAACCTCAAAAACATATTTAGGCAAGCATGTTAGTCACTCTATTCACTTATTTGCTCTCTAAAGATATTTTACTCCACAGGACTAATAAATTTTGTTAGACCAATGCACCTTTCACATTAAATCATTGGGTGAGTGACCTGGAAGAGGTTTTGCAGATGGTCTAACTTCTTCCCACCAGGAAGTATTTCTCAGGAAGACAAATGTCACCTCTATGAGTGTGGTCTGCCCACTGACAGATCATAGAATTATAGAATCATAGAATAGTTTGGGTTGGAAGGGACCTTGAGATGACCTAAGGGACCTTAAGGGACCTAAAATGAACACATCTTAGATATTTTCCTAGATTCCTGGTTTTGGGAATAGTATTGGAGAGATTTTTCAGGAAACATCTGCAAAATGGAAGGATATTTTAATGTCTATGTCTAAGAAAAGGCCTTTGAGAGAGGAACAGTGTGTGTAGTGTTGGTATGCTGGAGTCCTGAAAACCATATTGTAAAATGTTATTCAAAACCAAACTGGGTATAAGAGAAAAGGGAATTCTTTAGAACATTCATTTTAGTGAAATAAATCAACTGGAAAAGCTGGAGAGTTTCTTGAGGAGGGCCAGCTTCTCTCAGAGTAGAACAGATTTAAAATCTGTTTCACTGATACAACTCTGAAAATCCATGATTGAAAACTCTGGCCTTGAGAAGTTACAAAACATCATAAGAAAAAGGTGAGTCAACACGTAATGTTTCAATTATAGGGTTCTCAAGAGCACACAGGTGGTGTAATAAGGAAGGTCATGGTCTTTCCATCAGCAGCACCCCTGCACTTGCCTTCAATGGGAAACAATAATACTTGTGATAGTGAAAAGAGCAAAGTTCAGAGCAGATCCATCTAATGTTCTGAAAGGCAAACAGATAAAGATTTGTTATGGAATGAATATCTATGGTATTTACACTGCCTTCTCTATCTCTGGTGGTCATCCACACCATGGACATGAACAATATACAGAATAATGGGTAGCAGTAACAGTGCAAATACTATCCCCACTACCCTCCAAGGACATTATTACTTAAAACAAGCTTCTTTTCAACAGATTATTTAAAGAATTTTTTTTCCATTCTTGACTTGTTTCATGAAAAATCAACAAACTGAATGAATTACTAATGTGGTCACACATCAAAGCTGCTAGGTTATGCCCTGAACTGGGAGTCAAGTTTATTCTGTTCCCAGATTTGTCATCTTCTAGCTGCACTCTGTGACTGTGAAGCCATTCCTCTCATGTTCCCACATCTGTGTCCTATTTTCAGGAATTTTTCCCCCCACTTTGCTTTGTCTATTTATACTAAGCTCCTACAGACTTGCCCTGGCTCTTGTCTTTTTCTGCTGCTGTAGCTTTGGTCTGAGCACTAGTGTGAGTGATAAGTGAGTCCTTCTGTGATATCTCCATTAGAAATTCAAAATGGTTGCAAGTTGAGATGCTTCTTTGATTTGATATGCATCCATCACTAATCACATGCTGACCTACACAATCAATGTGATATGTGTTAGTCATGTGACAGAGGGTTTTCTGGCACAAAACTTACTCCTGAGCAGAACGATTGTGCTCCAATAGAATGGGAATGTGATTTTTCAAGGTCCCTGATACAAATAGAACTCCTAGAGAAAATATTTGTATGATTAGAAAAGCAAGAACAGGCTGTGAAGCTCTAGGAGGAATTTTTGTTTTCCTTTCCCACTTCAGTCTCCTTTATTTCATAAGCACTAAGGAAATAAAAAAAAAACAATTCCTGGATGGCAGAAGATGAACAAAACTGACATGAAAGGAGCACAGGTTGACTTCAGACATAAGCAGCTCAAGAAGGAACACCACACTACTGGTTTAATCAATGAGTCTGCAGCTACCTTGCCTAAGGGGGGTTTCACTCTAAGTAGCCTCAGTGTCAATGACCACCACAGAGATCTAGTTTACCTTCTTTGTCTGAGCTCAGCTCCTTCCCCATCTGTTCATTCTAACATTGAATTTGCAAATTCTTCGAAGCTCAGACTATTCCTTTACTTCCTGGGTGGCATTTTTATAGTGAGTTTCTGCTCCACTCCTTCAGTAGACATGACATGTGGAGGAACTACAGCCAAAGGTCTGCAGTAGGGCATGCAACAGCTTCAAGGAAAGGCACTCACTGGCCTTTCTGTTCTTTCCTACTCAAAACTGTAGGAACAAACAAGACAAACAGGAATTTCTAACTCCATGTACCTAATATATTCTTAGCAAATTGCTGTTGATCCATAATATTTAGGACATTTTTGATGTCTTCAGATCCAGCATCACAAACTAAAAGAGCCTGCACTTCTTCATTTTCCAATCTTGCACCTTAAAATTCCTACCCTTAATGTTGTATTAATGTGATTTTTTTTTTGCATTTTAATATTTTATCTTACTTTAAAATGCAATGAAATAAGTGACTGTGATTTATACAGCAAGCTAATAGTATTGTCAAATCCATTCAGTGTCCTCTTACCTCTAAGGCTCTTTTCTAGTAAGTTATCAGAGGAGAAGGCACTTCTAATCAGCTATTTAAAGCCAGCAGTGTATTCTGAGAGCTAATTACTATTATATAATATTTTGTAAACGTTGATATTCCATATTCCCCAAATGCAAAACATACTTAATTATGCAGAAAGCTCGGCATGGCTAATACACCCATTTGGCACTATCAGATTTTGGAACTGCTCTTCCCCAGCCTTTCCTGCTGCAGAAAGGCTTTTTCATTACATGAAAAATACCCATCAAAGCCACAGAAATCCAGTAGAGATGATGTTGTCCAACTTTATCTACCTGCCATTAAGGTTTGTGAAAAGAGATAAAAATGCTGAGTTTCCTTTGACATATTCTAAATCATTACTGATTTGTTGACACTCACATGGCTGCTTTGGTGACAACAGAAGAAAATTTTCAAAGTGGTTGTCAGACTAGAGGAAGATGTATCTGTGAGTGGAAGAGACAAAGGGGGAAACAGATTTACAGAATTTACAGAAAGTTGCTTTCATTTTTTTTCCCCCCTTGGTGTGTGTTTATTTATTAAAGAAATGCCACACACATTAAAGAAAAACAGGAGGCAAATACAAGCAATCTGCTCATAAAATTCCATTTCTCCATTTCTGCTCCAGGGACACCTTCCTTGTCACAGGAGTGTTAATTTCATCTGGCTGACAGCTATGGAAATGACCCAGGTATTTAAGCAGGGAGAAGTAGAAAAGCACATTCACACAATGCAGCCTGTTTTCTGTTTGAATCTAAAAATCTAAGCAATGTCCCTTTAAAGGATACCTTGCTATGCTGATAAAGAAAACTAATGAGGTGGCCTTTCTAGGTCTAGTCATATAATAGCCAGGGTGACAAGGACCTCTATCAAGAAATAAAGCAGAAGATAAATGAGATTTTTCTAATATCCCTTTCCCCCATTGTTCACAAGTGTCATGAGATACAGCTTCTATTTATCATGAGATAGTAGATAGTGGCTACTATTTTGTAAAGGAGGCTTAAATTGCAACATTGTGTTATTAAGGGCCAATAAACACTCTTTAATTCTTCCTGTTCTTTCTGTAGCTGTGCAACACCGTGCCTGTTTGTTTTTATTTATAAACTTATATTTGTAGTGAATGTCCACACAGGATTTAAGTGTAAAGAGACAATGCAGGTTTCAGCCAGCGAGCCTGAAAACGAGTCCACCAACCCTGAGAAAAACGGTGTTATACTCAGACCTCCTGTTCTCCACTCTCCCTCTTCCTTTATTTCACATGATGTTCATAGAATGAATCATAGAGAGCACTGAGTTGGAAGGGATCTTCAAAAGTCCATCTACTGCATGCCCCTGCAGTAAGCAGGGATATCCTGTACTAGATCAGATTGCTCAGTCTCATCAAGCCTGGACTTGAATATCTTCAGAGATGGGGTCTCCACCACCTCTCTGGGAAACCTCTTCCAATATCTCACCCCCTTCACTGTGAACAACTTCCTAATGTCTAATCTCAAACTGCCCTCTTCTAGTTTTAAGTCATTGTTCCTTGTCCTATCAACATTGTTACTACAACATCTCAGTCTGACACAGCTTTCCCCTACCCCCCTTTGCCCAGCCATGACATACAGGGTCATCCTACTTCAGAGACACCTTGGAGTGTAAGGGAATGTGGCTGATCTCACACTAGGTGTCCCTTTCTTCTACAGATTAATTGCCCAGGTTTGTGTCTTCTTGGGTTTTGAATATCTCCAAGGGAATGAACAACAAAACCTCTCTGGGCAGCCTTCAGATATATCTGAAACAGCAATTCAGAAATCCATTCACCACAATCTTCACTCAATATGTGGAAGTGAAGCAGCTATACTGATAAATCTGTATCAATGATATTACCTAGATCCTGATTGTTTGGGTGAATGGAATGAGGTTTGGCACTGGGGAGGAAATCCACTGCAATGGGAGAACAGCACCAGGGAATCATACAATCACCTAATTCCAACCCCCCTGCCATGGGCAGGGACACCTCCCTCCACACCAGGTTGCTCTGTGCCTCATCCAGCCTGGCCTTAAATACCTCCAGGGATTGAGGGGGCATCCACAACCTCTCTGGACTGCCTGTTCCAGTGTCTCACCACCCTCACAGTTAACAACTTCTTTCTTAAATCCAGATAAATGTCCCATCTTCCAATCTGTGTCCATTACTCCTAGTCTTTCCATCCCATCTCCTATTAAAAAGTCCTATCCCTGATCTCTCTGATCACCCTCATGGCACTGGCTCTCTTCTCCAAAACACTGATGAAAAGAAATAGGGAAAGAAGGGAGTTAGAGAAGGGGATTGTGAGAAGAAAGAGGAGCCAAGAGGAAAGGAATGACAGGGTGTTTAAGGGGTTAACAGCAGTTAAATGTTCAGTTACTACTTTATGCCAGATTTGGCCTTAGTCTTGGTGAGGATCCATGCCCCAGTCCATTCACCCAGTTTCAGTATTTGTTTCATCCTTCCCCTCTGACTGAGCATCCTTCCTCCCTTGGGGACTTCTCCAAACCACTGGCACCTTTCGGTAAGTGCTGTGCTACCTTCTGCTGCAACTTCCCTTCAAAAAATGTCTGGAAGAACTGTAATTTACAATGTGTGCAGGTTTGCTGCTGCACACTCACCTCTGGGGTATCAGGCAGACCAGCAAACTATCTGCAAACAGCTTTCTGCATAACTTAAGAGGAAGGGAAAAATCTTAGCTATGGATATTGGCACAAATTGACACTCTCCCGAGAACTCCCACTAAATCTTTCATGTCCAGGGAGAACACCTGAACAAGCTTAAGCTTAAGACACTGACTTGCAAATTGCATCCCTGATTTAGCTACAAATTTCCATTGTGAGCAAAGGAAATGCACTTGATTTGTCTGTCTCTGTTCCTCTAGAATGAGGATAAAGCTTTAAAACTTTCAGTTTCCTATCTCTGTTGTTTTACCTTTTGTCAGCTGCAAGCTCTTGGCAGTTAGGGGTGGGAAACATTTTGCGCAAGTAAAAAGCTGGTGCAGATGACAGCAGTAGATGTCCCTCAGGCAATGCTTTCATTCTGCACTATTCGTTTTGTCTGCAAAGTATCATTATTTCAATTTATAAAAGCAGAAACTGAGGCACAGGATGGGGAAATTACCTGTCCAAGGTCAGGACAGGTGCATCAGTCTGAGCTCACAAGCCCCACTTTGCTGTGCTTCACTTGCTATGTCCCACAGTGATGCCTTTCTAGGACACGTAGAGTAATAGTGATGGTAATGAGCACACAAATATTTCCTTTGAAAGTTCTCATCACATATCTGTCTGCATGCAACTCCATTTATACACCTTGGAAGGATGAAGAGCTGAGTCAATATGACATTAATGTAATATCCTGATGGCTGTGAGCTTCAAAGGCATCTCATCCCACTTTTTCAGGAGAAACAAGGCTTTGAAAGGAGAGCAGTCATGGTACAGATAAGTGCCACCTTTTAAAACATGATCAAAGTTGAAATGTGCTGTAAAGTTGCCAAGAGACCTATGTATTAGTTTATAGACTGTATTTACTAGGTCCATTATTTCATACATAGTATTCCCAGCCTGCACTCTGCTGTGATAGGTTAGGAGAAGAGGAATAGTCTCATTTTTTAATCTTGGAACAAAAAATAGTGGAAAGCACAACAATGTGATTGAGCTGCTCTAATGAACAGAAGAGATTTAAGCAAGTTCCTTGCACTGATCTGGGCTCATAGCAGCTCACGTCAATGGGAATGAGATTCCTGAGTACCTTTTGAGCCTCAGTAGCTTCTTTGAGCCTTGACTAAAGGCTCATGTAATTTATTTTAATTGATGTAATTTACAAAATTAAATAATAATATTTATTTCCCTGCCTAATGGGTTTGCTCTGAGGACAGACATGGCAGTGTTTTTTTAGACAGATTCTATGGTACTTGAGAAAATGAAATGTGAAAGTGGGTGGGAAACATCTTTCTTTGAATTAGAACTGGCTTCACCTCACCTTATTCCTAGTAGATACTTGTGTAATCTGGTGGGGACTCTACCCCCTTCCTTCTTAATTTATTACAGAGCTTTATTGCCTTCATTATTAGGAACTGCTTCTAATGTCAAATCTAAACATTTCTCTCTGCTGCAGTGGTAAGCCTTGTTCTGCCTTGATGCCTTGTTCTGCCCGGGACATCAGCTACTTCTTCTAATAGCCTTTCATGTCTTTGACACTTATCGTATCCCCTTTAGAATTCTTGGCTTTAGGTTAAATAAAAGCTAATAAATTTAAACTATCACTGTCCTTTGGGGTCTTTCCAGAAGATCTAAAACCTACTGAGGAGCTACAATTGAGATTTTTATGGGTATTATATTGCCCTTCAGAGTGGTTTCTGTGCCTGTGGGATTTGTGTCATGTGCAGCTTTAGTGAACATGGTCTTTAATCCCTTGTTGAGGTTTTAATGGAGACTCATGGAGCAATATGAAGCAAAGCTGAACTCCCTGGAAACTCTGCTTGTTTGAGAAGAAGTTCCTGTTGATGAATTACTGAAATGATTTTACACTTTCCCTCTCCTTACTTTTCTTGCCAGAACATCACATGAGGCGGTGTCAAAAACTGTACAAAAATGTCAAAAGATCTGCTTTCAGCTGCTTCCCCTCTGTCCCCAAACCTTTCCATTGCAGTGGGTGGCATCTAGACTGTTTTGACACAATTTCTCCTTGGTGAAATGATGCTGACATTTGTAAGTACCTCGAGGAGTGCGTTTGCATTAAATGGTTCCTAGAGAATAACGATGTGTCAAATATTGGTTGGTGTTGTCTTCAGCTCTCTGAGTTCTCAAATACTGCTCAGGAGAGGAAACAGAAGTAGGTAGGGTGAAGTCAGAACTCAGGGAAAAACAAGTTTTACCCTTTGACCTATCATAAGTTGGGTAGGGAAAAGGATGGTGAAAAGCAAGCCTGGGGTTGATTTATAAGAAATTAGGACCTGCTTTGTTTTTTTCTGAAGCACAGATACAGGCTGGGTGGAGAGTGGCTTGAGTGCATCTCTGAAGAGAAAGACTTGGGGCTGTCAGCTGATGACAAACTCAACATGAGCCAGCAGTGTGCACTCGCAGACAAGAAGGCCAACCAGATCCTGGGTTGCATCAAGAGGAGTGTGACCAGCAGGTCCAAAGAGGGGATTTTGCCCCTCTCCTGGGCTCTGATGAGACCCCACCTGGAGTTACTGTGTCCAGGTCTGGAGCCCTNAAAAAGGGGTTGTTTACCTTTCCCTTCTTGGATTTGTGAGCGTCCTTATAGTAACTTGTCAGTACCTGAGGGGGTCCTACAGAAAGGCAGGGGAAGGACTTTTTAATATTATATTGGATGGGAGGACTAGAAACAACGGATGTAAATTGGAGGGGGGTAGATTTAGACTTAACATAAGAAAGAAATTCTTTAGGGTGAGAGTGGTGAAACAGTGGAAGAGGTTGCCCAGAGAGGCTGTGGATGCCCCCTCTTTGGAGGTGTTTAAGGCCAGGCTGGACATGGCACTGAGCTGCCTGATGTAGTGGGAGGTGTCCCTGCCTATGGCAGGGGGGTTGGAACTCAATGATCTTTAAGGTCCCTTCCAACCCAAACTATTCTATGATTCTATGATTTGAAAGATAGTGACCAACAACTAGTAACACAAGACTTTGGTTACCAATGATGTAGCAATTCTGGCAGCTACATGAAGTAGATGGAACTTCAGTCACTGTCTGGTATGTGAATTGCAATCCCACAGGAGCAAAATTCACTGTGTATGGAATGTATATGGAAGCTTCTTTGAGCTGGAGTCCTCTAACAAATCTATCACATAAATAATATTTTCTGTACATGCTCACTGCAAAGAATTCTACTGTGCAGATCTGGAGTTCAGAGGGAAGGTTTATTCAAAATAAAAGAAGGGAAAGAGAGTAATATTACTGCATATGAGGCTGGAAGGTTTTTGAATGTGGTGTTATATGGTGTGATAGATGCATGGGCAGAAACAGATTTTGCATCTTATTCCCAAATTAAACTTCCCTGGCAAAAAAATTCACAACTAAAATTTCTTGCAACTTTATCTAAGAGGGTTTGGAAGAACTTGTCATGATTAAAAACACACCATGTCATGAATTGGAAACAAATCAAGTCATTTGGGCACTATGTTTTGTTACCCAGTGAGACTTTCATAACTCTCATGCCAATCACGAAGAGACAATGCAAAGAAAGTAACATTTGCTCCTGGGCAATCCAATTTTTAGTGGTTTACAAGTGATTATAAACCAAGAAAGGTGCTGCATGTAGCACTATTGAAGTGTATTCATCATAACAATGTCAGCACAAAGAATTTCTGGATATCTAGAAATTGTTACATGTTATGTCTTGAGTTTCAAAGGGGACCAGCTGATCACTTCAGCCTGGCTTTAGCTTGTGGTGAACAGAGAAGGAATATCATTGTGATTTTCATGTGCAGCATGTCCTGAACAGATCTCTTGGCAAGTAAATGAGCTCCAGGCTACCACAGTGGGGTTGATATGTCTTCTAAAGCTACCTCTTGTGTACTAGTGCTGTGTGGTAGTCACTAAGAGCGTTGTGTAGTTGCCTCTGTGATCACCAAGTAAACAGGTGCTAATGGCCTTCCAGAACACCCTGTTGGTGATACAAAGTGCTGCACCTTGTTATTTCAAGCTAAAGAAGCACATCTAAAAGGCTGCCTGGAGAATATTTGCTGTTATCTGATGCAATACTTCCTGGGATCTGACTTTAGGATGATGAGAACTGAGGAGAGGAAGGCAAAGCTCTGTGTGTGCTGTAGCACATTTTCACTCTTGCCTCTGTATAGAGCTCAGCACAGGGTCTATTTACATGCACTTAGTAGATTAAACAAACACCCTTTAGAAGGGGGAAAAAATGAAAACAACATTTAGATGGAATTTTGTTTGAGATCATCAAGCCAGATATATTCAGAGACACATTACAAGATGCCTATTAGAGTGCAATAAGAAAGGAAGAGCTCTTTTTGCACAGGGCTGGAGATTGAGAGTCTTTTCAGAGCTGACTATTAAGAGGAAAAAATGCTGTGTTAAAGAGGTAAACAGATGACACTGCTAACTCTCATCATTTTACATCAGGTCTTGGAGTATTTGATTTCCTTCCTCCTCTCCCCCCCCCAGCTTAATGACTTGCTTTACTTGAGAAGAATATCTGTTTTTCTTCCCTTATGATTATGGGAAAAGTCTTTTCCCACTCTAAAGAACTTTAAAACTTTAAAAATGTTTCAAGACCTGGTCAGGGGGCAAAAAGCTGCAGACAAAAAGACTATTAAAAGAACTTTTTGGAGTGAAGTCATGATTTTTTACTGCTTGGAGTCAGCAATATGGGGAGGTATTGTTTGCTTTTGGAGAATTGAGGAAGGATTTCTTCCTCCACCCACCTGAGTGGTTTTTGTAAGGTTAAAATATTTAGAGCTCCACTGTAGTTAAAGTCAAGAGTTTCAGTTTCTCTGAAAGGAAGAGTTTTGAAGGAGTTGTGTGGAGGGCAAGGTGGTGGTGTTTGGGCTGGCAGCAGAGCAGTAGGGATGCAGCTCGTGTCTCAGGAGTCTTCCAAGAGCAATGGAGTCAGTGAGCTGCTCTGATCCTGGGGAGAGCTGAACAACCTGAAATGTGCTATGCATGGGTACATGGATGTTTTGAGGATTTAATTAACACTTGGAAAGCATTCTGAGGTCCTCAGATGACAAGGTTTACAGAACTCCAAATGACTGTTATTATATCCCCTCTGTGTTTGTGGTGGCAGATAGCCAGCCAGAAGAAACGTTCAACCAGAAACAGGCATTTTTCCCAAAACCTTTGTTATTTCCAGGCTACTGTTGGAAAAAAAGGTGGATCTGTATCCAATTTAGTGAGTGCAAATTACAAGTGGCTTTGTTGGGATTCCTCTGTACTTTTGAGCATGATATATGTGGCCAACAACAAGCTGTCGTGCTGTCTGAGTATGTACTTATTACCCAGCTAAATCAGAGAACTGGTTGCAAACTCTAATATTTGAATAAAACCCATCTATCTGTGACACTTCTTTGATAAAGAATACCATAAACAAATAATTTCCTCCATCTGCAACTTCGCTGGTTTTGAAAACAGTGTTCATCTTGTCAGACCTCAGAGTATATATGTTGAAAATAAACTCCAAACAAAATAAAACCCTTTAAAAACAATGAGCCTGCATTTCACCCTTGATTCCTCCCTGAGAGGAGCTAAGCTGTAAATTGTAGATCTTAATCAGGGATCTTCAGGCTTCTTATGGGAGTGCCCAGATGTTCTGATGACAATAGCATTAGGACATGTCTATAACAGATTTTTCTATTCTAGACAGATCTTCATGTATGTGTGCACTAAGAATATATGTAAAGTCTTTTCTGGCAAAGGAATTCCTTAACCCAGGGCATCTTTCTGGCTCATTTGCTCAGGAAGAGTTTATCAAGAAGGACAAATAAAACTCTTTGCTAAGTTTCTAATGAGCTACACAACAGCTAGCAGCAAAGTCTTTGGGATCAGCAGGACTCTATTTTGTGCATCCTGACAGATCACTAACCTGGAATATCTATTACATCTGTATTCCAAAGTGATTTTTGCTCCTGTGGCTACACTAAGAGATTCACCATGTGGTACATGTGAAATGAAGAGTAAGAACATATTCCTGATAGCATCCACTGCTTGGGAACCAAAGGTTTTGGGCAGTATTAGCTCATAGCATCTCACAGAGTCATGTGAACTGGTTTGCATTGCTTTGGGTACCATCCTGTAGAACCACACACCTTGTAGCATGCACTGACAAGGAAAATACTTCATTTCTTCATCTCTGAACATGCAGCAATTTGTCCCTGTGTGGTTTCTGCACCCTGGCTTGCTCAGACAGACACAGCTCCGAGTGGTCAGAGCTGCCAGGGGACTAATAGTGCAAAAACATTGATTTTAATAACACTGTTATGGTGGTACCCCCTAGCTGGCTTCCAAAATCTCAGTGATGAAGTTCATGCTCTCTTTGCATCCAGTTTGAATCCAGTATCCTCACCACTACTTGCAGCATCGATCAGAAAAGGAAGGGAAGGACAAATGGGGCTCAAGATCCTCATTTATCACCCTGGTTTCTGGGCTTTTAGCAGACAGATAACAATAGATGGCCAGAGCTAGCAATAAAATTAACCTTAGGCACAGGCACTTAGGCCTTCTTGTTGAGTGGCACAAGTGTATTCACTAACCACAGGGTGATTAGCTTGCACTTATTTGTAGTTCTACCTTTTTTGCAGAGACTTGGGAGAAAAACTTAGTTAATGCATAAATGCATGCTCTAAGTACATGTATGTGGAAAGCATTAAATCCTCCTTTCCCCCAAACTTCCTCTCATGATTTATCCAGCTTAAGTGATATTGATGTGAGTCATATGTTTCTATTGTGTTTGTATGCTAAAAACATTTCTACAGTGTAAACACACACAATTCTATTGCAGATGACTGATAAATTGCTTTTTCCCAAATTGATCTACACCACAGCCATGCCAGGCTATTAACATAACCAAACCCTGCATCTGATTTTACTGCAGAACTCAAAGCTGCTTTAAAAAAGTAGATACAGAAATGTTAATATATGCAGCAGGAGGTATTTTAAATAAATATCTGTCAGATAGTTAAATCTGTGTCTCCCTGGTGTTAATTATGGAGCAATCAGAAGGGGACAGGGAAAAGAATATTTATTGCAGGTTGAAAAGCCAGTTACTAGGTCTGTATCACAGCAAACCATGCAGACTTTACCTTTAGAAAATGTCCTTCTGGTGATGGATGGAGATCTTTATAAATATTTTTCAAGCCGTGTTTGAATTAGGGATAATGATAACTGGCAAGAAAAAAATTCAAAAGCAGTTAAAGGCAGTGGGTAGAAAAAAATGCTCATCATGTGGTCAGGTCTAAAGGATAAAACTAAAGTCTGTCTGGGTCAATGAGAACCCAACAAGCTGAAAGCTGGAATTTCATACAGCCTGAAAGCATGAGGCATTTAGACAGCCAGTTTCTATCAGTTTCCATGGAATACATGACTCCAAAGACGTGTGGATCCTGGCTAGGACTCTTTGCTGGACATAAGGTTACAAATGTGTTGGTTAGAACTGAAATTTTCATCTGTGCCATGGGGATGATGAAGTCTGGTTCCCATGATCCCCATTAATTACATGCTTTTCTCTCAGAATGGGTATAACTGTAAAAGGAATGAATAAATGTGTCTATCTGTTCTTCCATGACTATATAAATCTTTCAGTGAACCCAAAGCAACTAAAGTGAAAATTCTATCTGCTAAATGCCACTTGTCTGTGATCTACTTGTAATTTACTTACAATGGGCACTGTTAATGTATAAATACACAACAAACAGCAGAACATAAAGAGGTCAGTCAGAGAAGGTGTGTCTGAAGCAGATAGATCTGACTTGTTCTAGAACTACTGCACATGATGAAATTCATCTCTGCATGAACATCCAACAATACTGACATCTGCATGAGCTGAACTGGATTTGGGAAGTTAGCAGTGTCAAAGTGATGAGTGTGTAGTGCCCATGATGAATAAAACTAATAAAAATTCCTACCCAGTCAAAGAGAAGTGAATTGTTACCCAACAGAAGGAAGCTGAGATGTGCAAAGAAAGGTTCAGCATCTTACTGCCCCCAGAAGTACTATAGGCTGCCTGTTTCTACTTGAATAATTTTGTTATCAATTGCCCTGAACTCAATAGGAAATTTGTGTATCAGATCCAGTGAGACACAAAAATGGATCATTTCTGGAAGAAACTGCTTAAAAAAAAAAAAAAATAGTAGGGGTTAGGGGTTTTATTTTTGGAGGTTTTGTGGTTTGTAAGGTATCAAATATCAAAAATGAAGTTTCATAATCAAGGTTGGAAGGGACCTTTCAGATCAGCAAGTCCAACCATCAGCCCAACTCTGACAAGCCTCATACCTGGACGGGGACTTGAACCCCTGACCCTCAGATTGGGAGTCTGATGCTCTCCCAACTGAGCTATGCATCCAGGTTGAAGTTGTTATAGTTGCTGTCTTCTCCATCTCCTCCTGCTCAGAATGCAAAGTGCCACATGCTTAGAAGGATCAATGACATTAACAGAGAATGAATTTGTGTCTTTTCATCTGAGTTCTTGCCAGAAAATATGAGTAGTTTCAGCAACAAATGCATTCTCCCACTCCTGAACATACATGTTTTGAAGACCAAAGCCATGCAGGGAAAAAGACCTCCTTTTGCTTTCCCATTTCCATTACAGAAGAAGTGAATATTCTGCAGGACAAGAGTCAAAAAATTCAAAGGTGCTGTATCCAAACTCATGAATATAATGCACAGTGATTTCACAGTGTGGATTTCACATCCACACTGCCAAATGCAGTCTACTCATGCTGACAGAAAACACTACACCTAGAGAAATGGACCAAACAGGAGGGTGTCTGACAGCAGCAGCATTTGATGATTTGGACTTTGTGAGCACAACCTATCCTGGCTGATACACCCATTGGAGGTTTTTACATTGGTAATGACAATGTCTCTGAATTTTCTGCATCATTTTCTCCTTCCCAAGGCAGAGTTGACATTAAAAGATATCCTGATTACTATACAGCTTTTCTGCTTTTTTTCATGCAATTTTTCTCACCAACATACATCTGTCATGAGTCAGCACTGAAGTTGGTTGCTGATGGACTTCCTGGGACTGGAGGACTAGCAAAGCTCAATGTTTTCTAGATGCTTCTAAAAATGGTTTTAGAGGAATCAATTTGATTAATAGCACTGGGATGCTCTCATTGAAAGGCCAGAAAAGCAACTAGTGAGACAGGAGCTGCTAAGAAGATGCCCATCCACTTGTGTTTTAAAGGACATTTCAATTAATGAGGGATTCTTCTACAGCAGTTTGTTCTTTGGAATCCTTTTTGTCCCATCTGTCAGGAGAGGGAGGGGTTGTCATATGTCTCCAGGGCATCTTAAGAAGTAAACATTTTGCTGTCACCTGAACTTCTAGAAGCAGGATCTTATCTATGATGTGAAGCTGGGCTCCTTTCAAAGCATTGGGGCAGCTCTTCTAGGAGGACAGGCTGAGAGAAGTGAAGGCTCCAGGGAGAACTTACTGCTGAGGGGAAAGCTGGGGAGGGATGCTGTATAAGAAAGGGCAGTGACAAGATGAGGGGGAAATGTTTTAAACTAAAAGAAGGGAAATTTAAATAAGATGCTAGGAAGAAATTATTCATTGTGAAAGGCAGTAAACCCCTGGAACAGGTTGCCTAGAGAATCAGTGGAAGACCCATTCAAGACAAGGCTGGGAGAGACTTCGAATAACCTGGTCTAGCGGGAGGTGTCCCTGCCCAGTGACAAGAGGTTGAAACTAGATGATTTTCAAGATCTCTTATAGCCTGAAGTATTCTGTGATGTTCTGTGGCTGTGATATCAGCTAGATTAAGCCAGAAGATGTCTCACTAAATATGGCAACTCAGATTTGGATCTCAAAATAGGATGAGCAGGTGTGTGTCTACTCTTCGACTCAGCTCTTATTTTAGTTTAATATAAAATGTGTGAGAGATAAGTTAAACCCTGATTTTTATTTTTTTTTTCCTTTGTTGCAGCACTCCAGTCTTTCAGAAAGCAGCAGCAGACTTGAGTCCCAGAAAGCAGCATACAAGGAGAAGGTGGGGTTAAAGGCCTTAAGGAAATTAATTTTACATGAACATATCTTGCCTGTTGTCTGAAATTAATGGGCTCATGGATTTTAAAGCCATCGAGGACCGTTATGATTAACTGGTTCGACCTCTGTCTAGTCAGAGTTCCTGCACAACACAGGCCACACATCATCCAGGGATTTGTGCCTGCAGCCCAGCTGTATGTTGTTAAACTCAAATGTATGTTTTATAAGCATATCTGATCTTGATTTAAGGACTACAATGACACTTAGTAATTTGCCCCAGTAAGTTAGCTCATTATACAGTTAAAAAATAAATGAGCTTCCTTTTCATTCTAGTTTGAACTTTTTTTTTTTTTTTATTTCAGCATGCAATTATTAGACCTTATCCTGCCTCTGTCTGCTAGATTAAAGGCCCCTCCAGACTCAGTGTAAGTACTTGTGCAAATAGAGGCTGTGATTTAAGTTACTTAAAAATCCCTTCATTTGAGCAGCTAAACAGAGGGCTCCTTTAAAGTTGCTGTGAGTATTTAACTGGTTTCTTTGGTGCTGTGGAGATAAGTGATTTTTCTGAGGCATTTTGCAAATATTGCTTTAGGGGAGAGGATATTGCCCCATTTATCTAAGTTTTTCAAGGCACTCAGATTAGCACCACAGCTTTCAACAGAAGCCTCACAGTCACATCCAAATGAAAGAAGGATCTCTGGATTGTCTTATCCCTCTCCTAACACTGATAATAAGAGTGAAATGCATTCAGAAATGTGGACCTTGCGTGGAGAGGATTAGATGGGAAGCAGCTCGTGTTATGCAAACTGAAGTTCAATCAACTTTTCATCCTGGATGGATTTTGCTGCAGGCTGAGGCACCCACAGGTGCACCACTTGCCAAATCTTTCACAACTATTAATGGCACTCTCACCAACAAAATCAGCTGTCTAAGGTGGGATCCATCTCACAACATGCAAGTGTTTCTTTTGGGATTTACTCAGTGATTGTCCAGACCCCAGTGGCTGCATTAAGGGGACCTTGTTTCATCTTCTCACATGTTGATGTTGAGGTTACTAGAGATGGTCCCTGTGCCTCATCTTCAGCTCCTTGTCCAGATAAACCCTGATATGTGTGGGTAGATAAGATCCACTTTAGCAACTTAGACTGCAGAAGATACATAGATATGGGGCAAGTGGTGGTTGTGATAGCTCAGCTACCCAGCTCACAGACAAGCAACTGTGTACATTTACATCTAAATTTCAACATCTTAATCTCAAATCTATGGAATAGGAGTTATCTACCCTTCAACCAGCACTCTCAGGACCAAAGGTAGTCCTTTGCTCCTGCACCCACTTGCTTAAGTCACTTGGGGTGGAATATATGTCACCTAAGGTGACATATGAAGAGTTCTTTACCAGAGTAGAGCACTCCCTAATATGATGCAAATCCATCTATGATGTATTTCCCACATAATCTCCAAATTTCCATTGATCTTTTTGTTTGTTTGGAGCTCATCAAGGAACAGAAGTCTGTATTATTACTCCATATTTAGCAAGTTTTAATCTGAAAGGAGGAAATACTGAGCAACCTGATCTAGTGGGAGGTGTTCCTGGCTATGGCAGGGGGGTTGGAACTTGATGATCTTTAAGGTGCCTTCCAACACAAACTATTCTATAATTCTATAATTGAGGAGCATGGGGGGTTGGCATGACCTACACATTAAGCTTCCATCTCTATTGAGGAGACTTAACTCTAATTTAGATATCACACCAGTTTAGAAATTTAGAATTAGCATTAAGAAATTCTCACTATATTGAAGCATAAGCTGCTCTAACAAGCTCCAGGCCACAGGGGAACCAGCCATTTCTGATGGGACAGAATTCCTCTGCCTCAAATAGACAATTAGTGAGCACTGTGTGTTCTGGGTTAGTTTATCTGATCTCTAGTTGTTAGTTTACATGAGGGCCCTCCATTGTTTTGCCACCCCATGTGCATGTTTTGGACATTGGAGGGCATCTCACATGATCTTCCTCTAAAGAGTATGTTGTTGAGCTCTGAGCTAGACAATCCTTTTTCTAGAGAGAAAAGGGTGCTTTCAGAGGATAAATCATTGGACTTAGCAGAAGTTGATTGTTTTGGAGATAACTTCTAAGAAGTAATTTCTCTCTGTAGATTATGCAGGGAACATATGAGGCTCAGATTTAGAAAAGCAATTTTTAGATGCCTAATTTAAGGCTTGTGAACTTTGTCTCCAGTGACCTTCACTCGTGCCCTTTGAGATGAAAAGATACCCTTTGCTTTAAAGTAGACCTAAGCCCTTTACAGAAAGTTTTTGTCCTTTTATGAAAGAAGTAGTGAAGATATTAAAAAACAAACATAAGAACTGATTACAATCCACATTTGACATACATTAAAATCTAGCTGAAAATTAATTTACAAGACAAAGCAGGGTATAATAGGCTGTCAATATATTCAATTTAAAATGTACCACATATGATCAAAGAAAGCCACCCAGGGGATTATGCTGTCTGAATTCCTCAATAAAATGGCAACCTTTAGATGTATTAAATATTAAATCTGGAAAAAAAAAAAAAGTAAGAACGAAAATCTATAGCTAAGAGAAACACAAGCCCAGAGGGAGAATTCAAGATCTGTTTATGTGTAATTGGGTTTTGCTTTGTGAAAATCTTGACAGCCAGAGGAGCTGCCTTACTTGCATGAGACTGTTAATCACATTCATGGATCTACATGCTGCTAACTGCATCCCAAATTCCTGAAGATTTACAGCCCTTGCTCTGATTTTATCTCATTTACTCTCCACATTGCCCTATAGATTCGCTCACCACATATGAGGGGTGGAAATTTTAGCATTATCTCAGTATCCTAATGACTAATCCTGAATGATGAAATAGTGACTCCAAGCACTGCTGCAGACCCTAAAGTAATTTAAGCTGTGACAGTCTGTAATTCATACTGTAAATCAATGAAACAACTGATATATTTTATAATTTGGCACGGGCATGTGATTGTGCCAGATTAATTAAAATCAATACAGACAGATAAAATTTTGCATGAACATGTTATTTAGCAGAGTTTCATAATCAGTAGTTTACAAGTTAAGCTATGACACATTTGTAAAGAGCAGGAAATTAGCAGCACTAGGAAATATTAGTGTTTTGTGGCTCCTTCTGACTTTAGCAGCAAAAAAATAAGGAAACAGAAAAATGAGAAAATCTAGATAGGATCATGCAGAGTTTCCTCCTTTCAGAGTCTCTCCTAGTTTAAAATTTGGGCTATACCCTTTCAAATTCTGAGCTGTCTGCATCTCTGTTGTCCTTTCTTATCAGCATTTCCTTGTTCTGCCCAAAAAGACTTTGCTTTCTCATCATTTCCCACTCTAATATTTTGTTCCTTAGAATACTCCAAACCTGAATAATTAGGATGTTGTGTGGTGTAGCTCTGAAATCCCTCAGGCTGAGGATACTTTACCACATTCTCACCTTCAAAATTTCTACCCAAGTCTCATCTTTAAAACCAGCCATTCCAAAATCATTAAATTAAGAAGAAAAAACCTCAAAAATAGCAGATGGCAGAACATGAGAGTAGGGAGACTCATGGTGGATATTTACTGGGAGGATTTCAATGTAAAATGTTAGAATTGTCTTTCTGAACTTCTGAGAATGTAAATCTGGGGGGGGGGGGGGGGAAGAAATGGAAAAGAAAAACTCCAACTTAGTTTGTACCCAAAGTGTGTGGTTAATGGGGAGAGATTATTCTCTGTTAAAATGCAGAGATCAGCCCAACTTGGAATGCTCAGTTTGAAATGTTATGAGTGAGAATATCCTGAAGATGTAGCACCATAAGACAGTAGTCTGGGCCAGAAACCAGACTTTATCAATAATGCTTGCTGAAACAGTTGAGGGATTTTTGAAGGTTTGCCATGGGAGATTTTGTTCTTTTGTTTTTAAAGTAGCATAAATGGTGCAGTGGAAGGCTTCTCCTCCAAAATGCTTCATGTTCTAATACTATGCAAAGCTGTACAACACTCACACTATTGTGATCCTGTCCATTTCCAGCCTCAGGGCTTCTCTGGGCACATCAACACAGTGCATGATGGACTAAACCACAAACTGCAGGAAGTGATTGCCTAGATCTGTGCACAGCAAACATTTTGGAGCATATTTGCGCAATTAAAGTCAAACATTGAGTAAAGAGATACATCCTGAACATGGATATTTTTACTAGACTCTCTTGGAAATGAGGCAGATTGCATTATTAGGTGGGATTTGGGTTTTTGAAGCCTTAGTCCCAATTTAGGTGGAGCAGGGATTTAGACATTCCACTTCCCCCTGTCTACTTAGGCAATAAGCTCTTCACAACAGGAGTGATCTTGAGATGTGAAGAAATCTGTCAGCACTCAACAAGTAACAGGAATCTCTTGGTTAGAACAGGATGGTAAGAATAAATCCAGGATTCCAGAAGGACACTTAAAAGATGCTGGATGTGGATTCTGCCACACATCATCTGCCTAGCTTTGGCAAAGTCACTTCTTTCTTACTGCTCAGCTTCTATGTACAGGACAAAGGAAAGAATTCATTACTGAAAGTGTTGTATATGTGTATGTATCATTCTTGTATATGTGTATGTATTATTCTTTAGAAATACGAACCCACTAGAGAGAAGCAGCTAATGTAAAACTCTGGATAAAAAGCTCTTATGCTAAACAGAACTTGAGATTAGCCTCTATGCCTAAATTTCCAAGTGAAAAAAATGGAGCTAATACTTCTTGCTTATAGTCTACAAGAGATTTTTGAGGTCTGTAGAGGATGGCAGCTTATATAACCATGATATAGGCAATGTAAACAGAGCCTACATAATACTTTATGAAACACAGCAGGTGGAGAGTGTCTGATGTTCCTTCTCTGAATTTCACATAAAACTGTATAATTTGTGCCAGCACAGATTAAAACATTATTTTCCTGGAATCCATTAAACACTAATTAAAGACTGGAAAGGACTTAGATTGGACAATCCTTTAATGCAATCAATTAATAAAATTAATCCAAAAGCTGTCATAATGATCAAGGTTGGCAGCAATCCATTAGCTATTTCTGATTTCCTACCATACAGTCTATTTTGCTTTTTATCTCTCTATTAAGAAGTGGACCCAGATGTTAAAGCCTTCTGCAGGGAGCCTGAAAAAAGTAAGAAGGACAATTCTGTCAGCTTCTTAGCCCAAAACTAAAAAGTAGAATAGTGTTGATGTCACAGCTATAAGCTCACATAAGAAAAACCCCAACCCCCAATTTTTATGGAATCCAGGACTTTCAGGTTTTGAAAGTAATAAAATGAAGAGAGAAATCATAGCAAGTAGTCTGTTTACCACCAGATAAGAGAAAAACTTTCTACCTAAAATTGTGCATTAGGAGGAAAAGCAATTCTTTTTGTCAGTTGTACAGAGAGGGGTGTGATGCAAATATCTAATGAAGATATAAATTTCACTCTTTTACACATAGGTCTTTTACTGAGTATACACTTAATATTGAAGATGCTTCTATGTAGGCTTTTTCCCCTAGGAGAATGCAGCATTATTTTACTGTGGGTAAAATTTAAGCAATTTCCTCAAATACAAATGGTTAGAACAATGAGAAATATACAGGATAAATATTTATGATGGGTTAGGAATCCTGCAAGAATTGTAGGACAGTGTTGGGGAAGGCTGCTCCTATGGGTCAATGGATGTCATAGGATGAAAAATTCAACATGAGCCCCAGAAGGTCAACCAAATCCTGGGTTGCATCAAGAGAAGTGTCAAGCAGGTCAAGAGAGAGGATTTTGCCCCTCTACTGGGCTCAAATATTGGTTGGTGTTGTCTTCAGCTCTCTGAGTTCTCAAATACTGCTCAGGAGAGGAAACAGAAGTAGGTAGGGTGAAGTCAGAACTCAGGGAAAAACAAGTTTTACCCTTTGACCTATCATAAGCTGGGTAGGGAAAAGGATGGTGAAAAGCAAGCCTGGGGTTGATTTATAAGAAATTAGGACCTGCTTTGTTTTTTTCTGAAGCACAGATACAGGCTGGGTGGAGAGTGGCTTGAATGCAGCTCTGAAGAGAAAGACTTGGGGCTGTCAGCTGATGACAAACTCAACATGAGCCAGCTGTGTGCCCTCGCAGACAAGAAGGCCAACCAGATCCTGGGTTGCATCAAGAGGAGTGTGACCAGCAGGTCCAGAGAGGGGATTTTGCCCCTCT
>VZTY01006135.1:173610-321110 GCA_013400935.1 Turnix velox
AGTAGAGAAGGCTCAGGGGGAACCTCAGAGTAACTTCTCAATACCTGAAGGGGGCTACAGAAAGGCAGGGGAAGGACTTTTTAATAGGATCTGTGATGAGAGGACTAGAAATAATGGATGTAAATTGGAAGAGGGGAGATTCAGGCTGGATAGAAGAAAGAAATTCTTTAGGGTGAGGGTGGTGAAACAGTGGAAGAGGTTGCCCAGAGAGGTTGTGGATGCCCCCTCAATCCCTGGAGGTGTTTAAGGCCAGGCTGGACAAGGCACTGAGCAGCCTGATGTAGTGGGAGGTGTCCCTGCCCATGGCAAGGGGTTGGAATTATATGATCTTTAAGATTCCCTCCCAACCCAAACTATTCTATGATTCTATTTTCAAAAAAAACCTTTTCTTTAGAAGAAGAATCCCCTCTCAGTGTAAGAGTTCAAATGAGTGACTGTTATGCTTGCTGAATAAAGAGGGAGCTCTACAGTATCCAGATGTGTAAGTTATAAAATATTACATGATATTCTGCAAGTCAGACTCAATCATTCATAACTGCTCTGGTAGGGGATTGGACTAGTTGATCTTTGAGGTCCCTTGCAATCCCTGAGATTCTGTGATTCTGTGATTTCTGTACACCTAAAACCCCAAACCAAGCAGCAGAGACAGCCCTTTTCTTTAAGCCTGTTTATGAAGAGTGGATGCCATTTGTTTATGCCAACAAAAGACAGGGAGAAGTACATATATATGAACAGGTATATCAATTCATTTAGTTGCTTCTTATGTGCACATCCTAAGATGTAAATTTGCAATTTGCCAATCCATCTTTTTCCTGGCTCTCTCCAATATTGCAGCAGCTGCTGTGAGAAATCCAGAAATCATTATCCAGCCTTCAATCAGTAGCTTACATGCTGGGGTAACTTGCTTTATCTTAATAGTAAGATAGTGAGTGGCAAGAGCAATAAGAGGGAGATAAGACTGAATTCATATCACTTCTTGTCAACATCCTTGGCACACCACTCGTTTTTTATTCTTGAATAGAGACCCAATCAATCCTAACTCGCAAAATTACTGGTGACAATGCCTGGAATGTTGTAGAAGCTTTAGTGATATATCATTTGAGAGACATTCAGCTTTCATAACTTTTTATAGAGCAGTTTGCAAAAGGATAAGCTTGTTTAATTCAGACAGGGAAACATATTTCACGAGGTGTTCTCACACCACTGAAGACATGCACGGAAGAAAGTTTTTCACTGTCAGCTTTGCTTAGTCTGTTGCAGGGGTGAAATGTTTGCCCCATGTGTAATTCTGCCATGAGAGATGATCCAGGGGTAGAGTGAATTATTTCTTAATAATATTAAATATGAATCTATATATATAGGAAAATTTGGTTCATAGCCCTTCCAGTGCCCAGACCTTTAAGGATATGTTGGTTTTCAGGACCTACAAAGAAAGCTGGAGAGGGACTTTTTACCAGGACGTGTAGGGATAGGATGAGAGGTAATGACTTCCAATTGGAAGAAGGTAGATCTAGATTAGATAGAAGGAAGAAATTTTTCACTATGGTGCTGGTGAGACAGTGGCACAGGTCGTCCAGAGAAGCTGTGGATGCCCCACTCCTGGAAAATTTCAAGGCCAGGTTCAAGCAATCTGGTATAGAGGGAGGTGTCCCTGCCCATGGCAGGAGATTGGAACTGGATTATTGAGTCATTGAGTGGTTTGGGTTAGAAGGGACCTTCAAGCCCATCTAGTTCCAACCCCCTTGCCATGGGCAGGGACACCTCCCACTGTACCAGGTTGCTCAATGCCTCATCCAGCCTGGCCTTAAACACCTCCAGGGATTGAGGGGGCATCAAAAGATACTTCTCTTCACAGTCCCTAAATTATTAGATGATAAACTATCTCCAGCCACTGCAGAATACTCTCCTACCTTGCAGCCTGCCACTGCCCAGCCCCTAATAGCAGAGGAAATGTCTGTCTCTGATGCATTCCCTGATGCATTCCCTACTCCCATTGGCTCTCAGTGTCCAAGGATGTCACCTTGGTCATGCAACAAATACATTCTATAGATGCTGTCTGTGTACTTCAGGAAAGTGCAATCTGTTTTTGTATTACAGTTTATGAGGAGCAGCAAGGTGTGTATTGCAGCCAGCCTGTTACTGAACATGTGAGAGGTGTTGGGAACCCACTTGTCCAAATGTAAGAAAAAAAACATTTTCACTTGTTAAATACATGATTCAAATGATAGTGAAAATAGGGAAAGGGCTTCACTGAAATACAGCATCAAGAACATAAATGCTAGACAGCATTGATTATATTTTAGCTAAAAACACAAGAGATGCACAGTCCAGTTTCCCTCATAAGCTCATACTTGTTTAGGATATTGAAAATACATGATAAGCACTCTAACTCATAAAGACAAATATCCTTCTTACAAGGATTATAGCATAGATTTAGGATGATCTTCTGGTTTATATGTTCACTTTCTATTTGTTAATTAAACTTTTTTTTCTTTTTTTTAATTTAAAAATATTCTTCATGACTTTTTGGTGGAAGCCAGCATTAGTCTTCCATGTTTTGAAAGGAGGAGGGAGAAAGTAATTACAAAAAAAATAGAAATTGATACAAGAGTAATCTTCCTAATTAAAGAGTAAGACTGCAGTATATGGTTTCACACCACATTGTAAATATGAAATTAGGGATCCGAGATGAAATGTCAGAAGCTTTTTCTTATGAGTTTATATCAGCAACTTGATTATCATATTGATTCTGCATATCAATGAGATAACATCCCTCAGTGTTTATTCTTCACCCAATTGCTTTCTAGAACATAATAAAATTAAATCCAATACGATATTAAATGTAAACACACAGTGATATTATATGTAAATATCCATTTAAAAATCTCTCTGCTTATTGATATTCAGATTCTCTCTGCAAGTGTAACATTGCAAACTACATTAATATATTTTTCAACCTTCATCCAGGGACTGGAACTAAAAAGAGGATAATCTTTTTCTATTCCTTTCCATAATAACATGGCATTATTTATGTAGAAGAAAATGAAAATAGTAAGTCTATTCTGCCTGAACTCTGCTTCTTAGTTGATCCCTCCTGATTGGTCTTGGAAAGCAGAATGGAAAAAAAGAATGTGATGCACATGCTAAAGCAGGGCTGGCCAGATTCAGCTGACAGTTGTCACCCAGCTCCCCACAAATCAAGGCCTATATTTAGATGGTAAACTCCTGACCCAAGTAGTCTCTTGTGTGTTTGTACTGAGAGGAGGGTACTATGAGGACCCATCCTTGTCATTGGCCTCTGGTGTAATACAGTAGGTCAAACAAGGATGGATGTTTTCATAAAATCACACAATAGCAGGGACTGGAAGGGACCTCGAAAGATCACATAGACAGGAACACACCCAGGCAGGATCTGAATGTCTCCAGAGAAGGGATTTCACAACTTCTCTGGGCAACCTGTGCCAGTGTTGTGTCACCCTCACTATGAAGAAGTTTTTTCTTATACTTCTGTGGAACCTCCTGTGTTCCAGCTTGCACCCATTGCCCCTTGTCCTATCACTGGTTGTCCCTGAGAAGAGCCTGGCTCCATCCTCCTGACATTCACCCTTTCCATATTTCTAGACATTAATGAAGTCACCAGTACTATGAGGTTTTTTTGCAATGATGTTGTATATTGTCAGCTTGTCCAGCAGAGTCTTGGGGTACAATCCTGTGTCATTCAGAAACCCTTGATCTTACTGGTGCTACTTGTGCACACAAGATGGGAGACTGACACAACCCATTCTTTTTTGCATTTTCGAATTATTTTTCAATTGGTTGAATTGCCTTGTCCTTTCTGAGTGTTTCTACTGACCTACAGTCACCAGTTTCTTCCATGCTGGTTAAAATGTTTACCCCAATCCCATATTGCTTGTACAGAAATAAAAATGTAATGTCTTTGATAAAAAGTATATAAGGAATTAACAACAATCAGCACAATGACCAAAATACTCTCTAACCAATAAGACATTCTGTGAGTCCAGATTAAGGTAAGCAGGTATCATAGAATTTAAAGATTGTTGGAAGTTGGAGTTTTTGTTCAATAAAATTCAATTTTTATTCAATAAGGACCACAAAGGCTTCTCTCAATGCATAATATCTATCTGGCCAAAATGCTCAAAATATCACTGGAATTCTCATTCCAAATGGTTAAACTTAAATCTCACTCAGAATGACTGAATCTTTTTTACTGGGATTGCTCTCCCTATTTCTCTGATTTCTTGCAGGGATAAGGGGAAAGCTGAATCAATCCATCAAAACAGAGCAAAGTTAAGCAACACTAGCTGTTGATTAAATTTTATTTCCATTAAAAACTGAACCCAAAGAAGGACAGTGATTTAACAAGAACTAATCACAGAGCTGGAAATAAAAAAAAGAGGTTTGGTGGTTTTTTTGGTATTGTCTTAACAACTTCATGTAATTACATATCTGAACTCAAAATTATAGCTGTGGCCTCATGTTTGGTACTTTGCCTCTTAATACATGATATTACACTTGACTTCTCCTTTTGCACTTGTCAGTAGATAAGAACATAATTGCTTTTTTTTTTTTCTAGCCTTGCCTTTGTGCCACGAGCTCTCCATTTTACATAAGACTGTTTTCCATGTTGTAGCAGTTAGTGTGTTGTTACTTTCCTAATCCTCACAGTTTACTACCCCCTTCTGCTCTAGAGATACCAAATAACCCTTCTTCTAAAGTGCTTAATTTGATTGCCTGTCTTCATTCAATCCTGTGAAATGTATGTAGAATCTGGATTTTGTTAGCTAAAATGCAGATTAGCTAAATTGTTTTAATCTGAGAGAATATTTTCCCTATTAGAGAGGCTTTCTTTGTTATAAACAGCGCCTCGAAGTATTTAGTGTTTTATTTTAAGAGATATCACTCTGCAAATTCACAGAAACTATAATGGCTGCTGGTTTCCATCTCATTGCCATTTCATGGGCAAACCATGCTATAGAGGATCATTATTTGATATTGCATGTTGAGTTACCAAGTGTTTGGTTGCTTTTTGATGTTTGTCAGAAGAATGAGAGAGGCAGAGATAGATAAATTTGCTTTGCCAACATAGAATTGATGGACAAGGTGAAATTAGGTAATTAAAAAAAAACATCAAGCCAATTCCAAATATTACAGTTTACTCTTTTTTTTAAAACTGGTTTTCTGTTTAATTACGCATAGATCAAGATTATCCAGGTGATATTTTTGTAGTCTTTGAGGATGATGAGGTTTCCTTAAATAAACTGAGGACAACATAAAGAAATATAACAGCATTGCTCTGGAAACAATATAGCCTTAAAATAACAAAAGTCTTATCTCCCATGGGCTAAATTTATGATATCATATACCTGTCAAGGGGAAACTTATGACAAAGACCTGATCCTAAGGATTTTGGCTGTAAAGAAGAAGTAGAAGGGATTTAGCTCATGGAAAGGTTTGCCTTCATGGTTTGATTTCAGCAAAGAAAATAACCTCAGAGGGTCAGCCCCTGCTTTCTCTGAAGAACTCCTGACTTCTCACTAAATTGTGGGCATTATTGAAGGATTAAAACTTGATAAAGAATGGGGTGTGGGGACATGGATTGTTTGTCTGAGGAATATTTTCTACTTAGAGGTTCAGCTCAAGGTGTGTGTGAGATGAAGTGCTTTGCTTTAGAAAACAGAAGTTTTGTCTGCAAATCTCAGCTCTTTAAAATTCTGCAAACTTTTATTTTCTCCATTTACATCATAAAAGCAGTAGAAAGAATACCCCTTTTTCCAAACAGATATGAAGAGGCTGCAGGAACCTGCAAAACATGATGCACTTCATGGTGTAATGAAAACTACAATCATTTACACCCTTCAGTTTTAGGAACTGATTAAAAATATGTTGAAGTGTTTGAAAAGTGGTAAGAACTATATTGAAAAGTACAGTTTAGCTTGTGCAGTAAGATGTCCATAGGAATATGAATTTGAAAGAGAAGTATGAGACAGATATCTTGTGAAGGATAAAACTTCATTCTGCATTTCAGCCTGGATAAAACTTCAACCTGTATTTCAGATGAGAGTGATTCTGTGTGCCACTGGAACATAATTATAGTGACATTTCCACCTTTCCCCTTTCCCTCTCTGGTGATTTCTCTACCTGCAACACAAACTGGGCTGACACCAGATAGCTCTCCATGGCTCAGACCCACACAGCTGAACTCTACCCTCTCCACAAACCGTAGTGACTGTGGCTCAAACTACCTCAGTGCACTTCTTTCCAGGAATTACTGGGAATAAATGAGGTTGACAACTGTTTCAAAACCACCCTGTATCTAAACTCAGCTGATCTTGTGCTCTTCTGGGAGGAAATAAACCCTTTTAGAGAAAGTTCCTCTCCTGTTCTGTCTCTGATAGTCCAGGCTTCTCATCACTCTATCTATCACTCAGATCTTGCTGCTCAGGTACTGTGTTTGCCTGGCAAATACAGAACTCATCTAAGAAAAGCTATTTTTGCCACTTCAGACAACTTGGCACCTCAAGACTTTGGAAACACAAAGACCACAGGTTTGCCCTTGCTTGGAACTGGTCTGGAAAGACTCCCAAGGAGAGGAATGTAGTCAAAGGACCAGATTTGAAAGTTTATAGAGATACTCACTAAGCACAGCTTAGTTGCACAAGGCACAAGCTGCACTTGCTGACCTGAGGGCTATAAAATCCCAGCAGGCAGCTATTGCATTGCCTTTTTCAGCAGTGAAAACCAAGGTATTTTATGAAGGAGCTCAGCCATGTTCAGTTAATGGGAAAGCTGGGGTTGGGACTTCAGCCACATGGTACTAACTGAAGCAGTCATTTGGATGAAACTCTTTGCTTAGATGTTCAAAAATATTTGGAAAACAGTTCTCTCTGCAGTTCATTGTCCTCTGATCATTTTTCACCTTTTAAAGCTGGGCAAAAGCATTTTGGCTTTCTCAAGATGATTAACACAGCCACAGAATGGATTGGAAGTCAGTGTGCATCTTGGCCCAAGATTGCTTTTAGAACATAACATGGATTGTTCTAAGGTGTCAGTAGTGGTGTGTACTGCACACTAAGATCTCCCTCATCTGCCCATGTTTAAAACGATTTGAGACTAAAGGACATTTCAACTTCATCTGCAGAAGTCACAGGGTGCAGAATACACTGAAGTCATAACCTGTTGCAGGCTGGAAGAAGCCAGAATCTACATGGAGACACTGGCAAAGAGATTTTACTGGAACTTAACAGATTCCCTGGCTTGTATAGGTGAAGACAGAGCAGGTGTGCTCAGCAGGGCTGCTTTAACATCATCTGGGCTTGGACTCTGTGGCTGCTCTGAATTACAGGATACATCTTAGTGTGTAACTAGACTTCATGTGCCAAAACACCTCCACAACAGTTGAGTGTTTTCCATTCAGATATTGAGAGAAAGACAGCAAAATATTCAGTTACATAAAATTCAGGGGGAAAGTCCTGCCCACCTCCACAGAAAGTATCTAGATTGTCCCACATGAGATGTGGCAGGTCTCAGATGAAAGCTTTAGAAATAATGATTCCTATTGTAACATCTTAATTACAAGTAGGATTGGTAATGCCACCCTAAGACTGAGAAAAAAACATAAATGAAAAGTGAGAGGCAGAGGGTAAGTGGCTCTGTCCTACAGACCATATTACAGCGCAGAAATTATTTTTCTTATTTGTTCTATAGTACCCATTCATTCCCCAGTACTAAAGGTTAAATATTTATTTTCTTAGTTCTAAAAATGGATTTGATAAACATTTTGTACAAAGGCTCTTGGACATTAAGGGAAGTGAACTGCACTTTTCCCAGAAACACCGGGAAAAGCTGTTGTTGATGTAAGAGGAAACCAAGTAACCAAAGTGTGTATTTATTTGAAGAGTTACAAACACAATGTTTCCTTTCGGTTGCCTCTATTGCAGCAACCTTTTGTGCCTATGAGTAGCTTTCATGCAACATCAGTTTGAGCTGCCTGACCTGACTCCAGACACAAAGCTAAATGTAAACTAATGAGCACTTAACTCTCCATTACATAAATGGACATTTATCAGATGACAAATTAAAACCAATAAGACACCAAGACAAATGTGCTGTCAACAGCATTCAGATGGGTCATTTTCACTGCTCTCCTCAACTGCACAATAAGGATTATTCCCCATTGCAGCACCTTCACTGCTTTGATATTGATTTTTACAGTGGTCCTGCACAAGTCAGAGTTCCTCTCTGCAGCACAGTGTTAAATCCCACCAGAAATATGGGAATTGAGAACGTTTCTTTGAAGCAATGATGAGTGACAAATCTGTAAGACACATTTCAAGACAACACACAAATAACAGCCTCATGTTTTTCACGTTATCCTACATTTCAGAGAGAGCTGGCTAAATATTTCAGCAATTTGAAGGCACTAAATATTCAGGCAGTAAAGAATATCCAAAGGTGAGTCTTTTGTGCTCTATTGGAAGGAGAGGTGGATGATAGTTTAATTTAGTTGGATTTACAGCTAATTGATTTAGCACATGCCTGGTATATTAGTTTAACTGGGAACTCATGAAGTTTTCATTTTTGTTTGACAATGCCTTTCATTTCTTCAAAAACTGGATCTCTAACAGGAGGTGATCATTTTAGTCATGCTTCAGAACAACATCTTTATAGAGTGAGGGTGCAGCTCATACTCATGTTAACCCTTGCCTGAATCCTGGCAATAACATCTCGGCCTTAATGAGGAAATGCCAGATGTGATGAGGAGCCCCTGATGATGAGCAGCAAAACAGAAGTGACGAGGTTATAATTGAGCAATGAGATTTAGCAGAGAGAAAGACATTCATGGAGTGGATTGTGGATGCAGTTAATGATTTCTAGTGTTCAGTGCCAGTGCTCATCGTGCCATGAAGAGGCAGAGTGCAGTGGCTGTCAGAGGCAGAGGATGGAGAGGGGAGATATGTGGGTTTACTGGTACTGACTTGCCAAGTGAACGTGTGAAATCACTTAACCTGTTATTAACAATGAAGCTGTGTGAACAGCCACTGAAGTTTTGTAACTCAGTGTCATCATTTCATACAGGAAATCACATACGAATCTACATTTCAGGACTAGAGAAAGAAGAGAGAGGAAAGAATGCCGAAACCAACCCACTTCATACATATGAAAATCAGACAACCTGGGTGGATGAAAACAAATGAGAATAGGTAAATTCATGACCAAGTACATCTAACAGCACTAGGAGTTCTCTGGTAAGGTGAACTTGATGAACTGTTTTTCCCTTAGGACTGGAGAACCTTGCCCCTGGGGAAACAGCATTAATTCTAATTTATACAAGAGGAGAATAAAAGAAAAATCCTTTTTCATTTTAAAGACTAGAAAAATGCTGAAGTGGAGAGTCAGAAACACAGAGTGGGATTTATCTGATGAAAGGTGAGTGTATGGCCAAGATCAGAGAATGTGGCTCAGTGACAGGCAGTGGAGATTAGGGGGACAGACTTATCTAATGAAATGGAGCTGTCTAAAACATGGTGACAATTTTAGATGTATTGACTGTCTCTCTACACAAGGAGTTTAGAGTCACCTTGTGAAAAGTTGAAATCTTCATTATAGGTGTGACTGTGTCCGTCTAGAAATGCATATGTTATCAGATGAATTCCACCCTGTGCTATACATTACAACAACAAAATAAATAAGTTTTGCATTTCTCTTGCCCTACAGAAAATGCTGGAAACATTTTGAAGAGCAGCAGACTTTTCAGTTAGTGTTTATTGTACTCATTGGAGACATTTCCAGGGAGCCATCAGTGGGTGGAGAGCCACTGTCTGTTGAAAACTAAGCCCCATCCAAGGGTGTTTTCCAAAACTGAAGAACCCTAAATCATCAGGCTGGCAGGACAGTATGTTCAGTTATAGATAAAAACTTTCCCTAGCTCTTCAAGTGCCTCCTAATTTTGCATACAAACCCAGTTTAGAGCACAAAAACATCATCAGGTGAGTTGTAGGAGTTTATACAAGTATGTACTGTAACATTTCCCTGGTAATTTAAGTTTCACATAGCCCAAAAGAAACCTTCCTATTTAAAATTTCATAGAAAGAGATTGATTTAGTCTTAAAAATAACTGTACAAGTGTTCAAAGAAAATAATCCCATCACTTCCCATGCATTTTTAAGGAGTCAAGGTGTGTGTTTGACATGTGGGGATAGTGAGAAGGTTTAACCTTTTCTCTCTTAATCCCCTCCCAGTAGTGAATGCAGGAAATATTTCCAGCTATCACTTCAATTCCTGTCAAACTTCAGCCTATCACTGGAATTTATTAAGAAAGAGTGTATAATTTGCCCTAACTTGACAGCAGGTTTTCACAGGAGATGGTCAGATGTCTGTTCATGATGGGATAATGTGACACAGGCGGGTAGTACATCTGTAGCACAGTGGGAGAGAAGAGCAGTGTTTTCAGCATCAGGAATTTGACTTTGTGACTTCTTTACATTTTAAATTTAGTAAGTTCCTTCATGTGGAAAGTTTTAAAAACAACATTAGGCTGAAATCACATTGCTACACTTTTTCATACTTTTAGAAATGTAGGAAGTTGCTGATTGATCCCTTCTATGTTTGGTCACTCCAGAAAACATGTGAGGGTGCTGACAAGATGAAATGTGACACGTTCTAAATGTGTGTTTTTTCTTTTGCTGTATTTTAGAGAAGTAGAGTACACAGTCTATCTAAACATTCTTTTATTTGGAAAAGGAGTCAGTTTTTTTAGCAAAAACACAAGGTAGGGAAGTCCTACAGAACTTCTTGTCTCTGTTTTTCATTAGAGAGTACAAATTTTTCTATTCTTTAACTTTTTTGGCCCCTTCCATTAAAGCAAGCTGGTTGTCCCATAGCTATTGCCCCCCCCTGAAGTAATACGACAATTGGTGTAAGAAGGGGCTGACCTCCACGATCAATATGATCTGCCAGAATCCGTTTATTGTGAGCATGAGACAAGCTTATATACAGTGATGGCTACTTATCAATGCTACTAACATACTGATTGGTTACAGGTTACATTCTTGCATTAATGTCAGACCCTCCTCTTAGAGTTCTTCTGCCAAAACACAAGGCCGTTGTTTACCTTGCCCATTCTTGACTCCTACTTAGTTCCCATCGCATAGAGGACTCTTTCCCAAAACAATGGAAGGCACAACAAGCTCCAAGGCCTCAGGTGGCTTGATAGGATTTGCCTCAGGCTCTGAGCTGAGCAGTTGTTAACCCTTTGTAGCCTGTGCCCATACTGCAACACCCCCCCACTGGACCAGCTGCACTGTGCTGATCAGCATTCTTGGAAAGAACTTGTAACAGCCAAACCAAAGGCAGTGCCAGTGGCCTTTCTGGGTATGAAACTTGCCCCTGGGAGACATTAAAAGAACAAACATTTGCCTTCAGAACAGGCTGGGAATTACCAAGGATCAGGTGTTTTTAAAGCTTCTCCCAAGAGAAGTATCTTGGGTGTTGTGAGTTTGCAGAGCACTTCCATTTCAGTGAACTCATTGCACCTGCATTTTTGCCCAGGAGATATATAGAAATGGCTTTGGGGAAGGCTGTGTTCTCCTGAAGAGATGTCTCATAGAGGATTCCTACAGCCATGCAGAGAGGGTCAAAGACATGGGAGCTTTGCCTGGGTTCTGCATATTCCCAGAAATGCTTGGCATATACAGAGCGTTTACTCTTTGCCTATGGGGAGGCCTGGGAAAAGAAAAAAAATGGCCATTTTTCTATGATAATCCTATTGCATGGAGCTTATCAGAGGTTGAAGGACATCAGTCATATTTTTGTCACAATTATGGCAAAGCACTAGAGAGGGCAAGAATACTGGGAGATCCCCAGGTCCAAGGTCCTTGTAGAAGCTGACACCATGAGAGGTGTCTGCTCAAGGCTAGAAGTAAGAAGCCAAGAAGCCCCAAAACTGTTGTATGCTCCTGAGTATCTACTACAGGTGGCCTTTCCCTGAAATGTTTACAAATATGAACAAGCTTTTCTTTAATGGATGCTAGACAGCTTTTGAATTGAGTAGTTGAGCTTTCTGTCCTCTCAGTTTTTAGGGTTTTCTCCTCCTCTCTTCCTTGTCTTGCCATTGGTGAGATCAGTTCTGCCTTTTGCTACTCTGTCAAAGTCAGAAGGATCAGCCAATACAGAGGCTTGTATCTTTACCATCACTGAAGAAATATGTCCCTTGTTTTGATCTCACAGGCACAATTTCAGGAGTTATTTTTGCAAGATGATGATTGCAATGACTTGGCTCCTCTCCAATGTGAGTTCACTCCCCACTTCCACCTGGAAATAACTGAACAGGGTTTGGGATTGTGGACTGGCTATTGCTCTTGCTTTTGCTAGTTGTCTTGCTGGGCTGTGATAACAATTGTCTCATTTTAGCAGTTTCTATGACCCTTGGAATTGTCTCTCATCACATGGAAGAATGATTTTGGTGACCTGAATACATCTCTGTTATGACATTGATTCCATAAACCAGTCAAACAGACAACACAGTATCTTGAGGAGCAGGTAGAATATTGTCAAGAAAGGACCCATCCAACCCAAACTATCCTATGATTCTATGAATTAGCTGTGTTCTCCCTGTAATATAAGCACAGATATCTCTTATCAGGACCTGCCTCCTAATCATTCTGCTTTCTGATCTGTGGGGCTGTCACAGTCTCTCCACACTGGGCATGAACTGTGCCTCAAAACCCACAGCTTTTTGTGAGTCTGAGCCTTCTCCAGTTACTTGGCTGCTTGTTTCTTTTCTCCAAAAAAAACTTCCTAAAACAAAAGTGTTTGAAGGTAAGGCAGCAGCAGAAGGGAGCACAAGCCTCTGTGCTTTGAGCTTAAACCTGTGGAATCTGCTGGATGCAGAAAATGTTATTGTGAACTGGCCATCAAACTGACCTCATCCACTAAATGATCTCACTGAGAGTGGCACTTGACAGCTCCCCTGGCAACACAGGAACAACCTCAGAGTGGAATGGCAAATGGGAGGCAAATGGCTTTCTCCCATGCTCATTAGGTTGCAAACAGATCACCATTAGTGAAGTCTGAAGCTTAAGAACCCCTCACCTCTCGTAGATGTTGCCAGCATTTATAATTATAATTACTACCTTAGTTATTCTTGTTCATTTAATACCCTTTCTAAACATCTCAAGTGAATTTTGGAGGGAGAGTGGATGGAAATGTGAGTGGTTTATTTATTTTTAATAAGGATAAGCTCAGGTACTAGAAACCAACTGTGTTTTCCCAGTTTTTGTATCAGTCCCTGAGCATCCTCCTGCCACCATCTCACAAACTCAGGCTGACACAGAGCTGATAAATTGATAGAAAGTATCAAATGTCAGCTGGGGCTCTGATTCCCTCTGGAGGCTCTTGGGAACAAAGTATGAACAGATTGTTCACTCCAGAATACCTCATTATTTTAAGCAAATTGACTTTCTTATTGACTACATTGAAAGGTTGTACACTACTTATAATTACCAGTCCTGCTTAATTTTCCTTTACAAAAAGGTCTGTACTCTCTACTTGACAGCATTATTTTGATTAACCTACTTTTTGCCCCAGGAGGCAATTTAATGTTTAAAAAAGAATGGCCTGATGGTATAGATGTATGGTTACACGTGCATGATTATTGTGTTATAATCACCTGTATCTTCTCTGAAGGATGCAGTACATCACACTACATTCTACAATGAGATTTTTCAGGGGCAGTGAGGTTAACAGCAATGCACACATTAAAAATAAAAAAGTCCTGCAACTGTGGGAGCACAAAGAGCATTTTGTGCACTCCAGCGTAAAATCCACCAGCAGGATGTGAAGCCAGATTAAAGGAGGGGTTTCAAGCCCTTGATTTTATTTTGGGACCATTTTGTGGTCGCTATATCTGACTGTTAAGCTATATCTGACTGTTGCTTTATTGTTAATGATGATACAGTGTATTCCTTTTTGCATTCTTGCCTCTTTTGCTCTCAACTCCAACTTTCTCCCACCTCTAGTTTTGAGATTGAGAGAGTGATGCAAACTGACTCCAGTTTGGCTTGCTCAGATGTGCTCAAAGTAATTGCTGGAAACAGTTTCTTGGCTCTCTGAGAAAAGAGAGAGAGAGGCTGAATGAAAGGCTGATGATGCAGAAACATCTACCTGGAATGAGGGCCAGTGAAACATCACTTGTAATCCTATTAGAGTGATTCTCTTTGGCTGGCCCTAAAGGGAAGCCCTTGGTCTCCATACTAGTTCATTGGAACACAGGGGAAAAAATGATAACTGGTTCAATATATATAATGTTATCAAGAGTCTGAAGCCAAACATTATACTCTCCAATCTTTTAGGAAAAAAATTATTTCTAGATTTTTCTTTCCTTATAATCTTACAAAGCAGTGGGGCTCCTGCTGGCATTAGAGTCCAGCTCTGACGCTATTTCAAATTGATCTTTCAAGCCAAGAAATTCAGAAACAAACTTTGATATTTTCCATACATAAATTTTCTCTGGACACATTAAGAAGTCTCTGTGAAATGCTGTTATGCTGTGACACAGGACTCCATAAAGTGACCCCTTCTTCATCACATACTGGCCCTTACTGTGTTTATCCTGTTGAAAAGAAAAAAAAAGCTCAATATGATTAGAGGTATAAAGTCAAAAGTGAAGACCAAATTAGAATGTATGGTCATCATTAAAAAGGTAAAACTCTGCTTGCAGAAACTGTTATTACTGGTAATGAGGCAAGAGGCAAGAAGAACCCTACTTGGTTTTCAGATCACAGGCTGTGTTTGCAACAGGGAGAAGAGAAAATAAGCATCTTCTCACTCATGAAGTGAGAAAATTGGATCTGGAGTCCACTGGGAGAAGACAGATAGGAACCTACAATGTCATTTTTAGTGTCACTTTTCAGACTACAAGCACTTTTTGGGAGCTGTAGTCAGGGCTTGAAGGAATGATCTAATAAAGCACACACTCTGAGGGGCTATTGTGCTGGGGAATGAGTGACCACCATTAAAATGACCCTAAGATACCTTAAAATTAGATTTTTTGAGATTTATAGTGAGCATGCTTAAAATCAGGAGGCTTTTCCTGCTGCAGAATGATTAGTTCCCCCCTGAGAAATGTAACAAGACCCAAGTATGTCCTGTTTAAGTAAAGGATTAACAGGGCTGGCTTTGAGATGCCAGAGATCTGCAGCTATTGTAGTGAAGCACAATTAAGAAACACACTATTTTTCTGAAATTCTTTTTCCAAGGAATTATAAAAGCAAAATTTAGAGAAAAGAAAATGCTTTCCAGTAAATTTTAAAGAAAATGACACACTATGGTGTTGTACTTTTACCCCAATTGTGTATTTGATTGAACTTCTGCAGTCAGTAAACTGGAAATCTGTGGTTGGAATCACATAAACATAGAAACATCTAGACTGGACCATAGAATCCAGCTGTTGACCTGACACTGCCAAGCTCACCACCAAGCCATATTCCTAACTTCTACATCTACTGGTCTTTTAAAGACCTCCAGGGATGATGACTAAACCACTTCTCCCTGCAATGTGTTCTAATGCCTGACAACCATTTTGGTGAAGAAATGCTTCATAAGATCTGAACTAAACCTCCCCTGGCACAACTTGAGACTGTTTCCTCTTGTTCTGTCACCTCTTACATGGGAGAAGAGATTGACTGCCACCTCTCTGCAGCCTCCTCTCTGCTAGGTGTAGGGAGCAGTAATGTCTCCCCTCAGCCTCCTTTTCTCCTAGTTTGTTCTCTCAGACTTATTCACCCTTCAGCTTTGTGGGTCCTCTAGTAATTCAGTTCAGTCATGAAGGTTGGTAGATCCATGGAGAGTGTATTTAAATCACATTGCCACAATCAGACTCCTCAGAATAAGTAATTACTGCATTTAGTTGAAGTTTTTAACTTGTTGGTTTTCTTTTACAGCCTTTTTCCAACTCACAAATTTCCTGTTTAACACAATCCAAACTATCTGGAGAGTAGTTCAGTTTACCTGAAAGCAGAGAAAGATTAAGTTGCTTAAACTTGAGCTTTTAGTGCCACTTGATGCACCACTGATGATCTGAGGAGCACCAGGACACTGTCTCATTTAACAAAATCTATTTGATCCCCAGAGCTTTCTGGAAGAGTGTCCAGAAGATGGACTGGACCCATCACAAATAGCACTGGGTGCCTGCTTATAGACATGTGGATCCCACAGCTCCAAAGACTCTGGTGGAAGCTTAGGCATCTATTGTAGGTAATTCCACATCTCTACATTTAGGTGTCTTGACCTGAACTGAGTCCTGCTTGCCTTCTCAGGGTTGTAAGTGACCTGTGCTCTGGAATCCCAAGGGAAATGAGATGCTTTCCATCATTTTTTACATTTTTTTGAGGAAGAATTCAGGTACATCTGTTCAGTGATGGCAGATCTACCAGGAGCCAGATGGGAGTTGTAACCCCAGGAACAGGAACCAACATGATAAACCACTGAGAGGTTTATAAAGAAAATGTCCTAAATCCTCCCTCTGTATTTGAGTATTACAGTGTATCTATGAAATGACACTTTACTAATGCTGAAATGTGCTCTGCAAGTCAAGTGTTACATAATGAGATATAAAAATACATAAAGAAAGTGTATAAAAGAGTGTTCCTGATTGAGTGTACAAGAATTTATTGCCATCTAGGGTGCTATACTACTTATTTTTTGTGTTCATCTCTATATGTATATATAGATTGATGACTTGAGAGCAGCCCTGAGGAGGGAGTTGGGTGCAGGTGGATGAGAAGCTCAACATGAGCTGTCAGTGCATGCTTGCAGCCCACAAAGCCAGTCACACCCTCAGCTACATCAGAACAACCATGGCCAGCAGGTCAAGGGAGGTGATTCCACCCCTCTACTCCACTATGTTGAGACCCCTCCTGGAGTGCTGCATCCACCTCTGGACTCCTTGGTGTAAGAAGGATGTGGATCTCTACTCCAAGGTCCAGGGAAGGCCAAGAAGTTTATCAGAGGAGCATCTCTGCTGAGAGGACAAGCTGGGATTTGTCAGCTTGGAGAAAGCTCCAGGGAAACCTCGTAACCCCTCCCAGTAACTAAAGAGGCTAGAGGAAAGATGAGGAGGGACTTTTAACAAGGGCATATAATGGGTAGGACAAGGAGTAATTGTTCTAAACTGAAAGAGGGGAGATTCAGGTTAGATATGAGGAAGAAATTCTTTCTCCTGAGGGCAGTGAAGCACTGGGACAGTTTTTTCAGAGTTGAGTATGCCCTGTTGCTGGAATTGTTCAAGAGCAGGTTGGATAGTGCTTTAAGTAACCTGGTCTAGTGGGAGGTGTCCCTGCCAATGGCAGGTGGGTTGGAACTCGGTGATCTTTAAAGTCCCCTCTAACCTGAACCATTCTTATGATTCTGTTTTTGTAAATTAGAGAGAAAGGTGCATGTATAGTAGATATAACTATGTGTAAGAATTGTTATGAGTTGTGAAAAGACAATGTGTAAAAAAAAAAAAATCTCTTCAAAAGCATAATGGTTAGCACAATTCATTGTGCTCACACTTTTATCTTTCAGCAAGACAGCCCTGCTCTTTGCACTTAAAATGTTATCAAGGGAATGTTGCTTGTACTGCAGCTGTAGTCCAAAAATCTGTGTGCAGGGAAGCAGTGATGTAACTCAGCAGCTCTGGGTGAGTCAGTGCATTCAAGCTCTAAAAGGTCCATCTGTGCTTTCCCACTCCTGTGCCTGTGTTACACTCACACCCCTCACTGTCAGAGAGATGGAGCCAATGAAACAGAGAGGAAGAAAAATCAAGTTTGTGAAAAACCTGTTGAAGTTTAATTAACCCTCTTCCATGTTGTACTTCTTTCATGAACCTAGAGCTGTCTGTAAATGGACTTGCATCCAAAAGTACAGGATTCTCTTGTGTGTTTGTACCTGATGTTACTGATGGTAGCAAATGGTCATGCTGCTAACTTTTGGCATCTCAAACCCTCATTGTGCTCTGCAAGCAACATAGAGAGCAAGTGCCCAGTTACCCATCCTGGCATGTCAAGGCAGCTCAGCCTTGATTTGAAGACGTGGCCTCAGTGGGAGGAAATTAAGGTCATTTCCATCTTCAAGTGTTGAGAATGGCAGCAGGAATAGCAGTGGAGCTTGTGCCATGGTTATTGGGATGTTGTTGTGCCTGCAGGGATGGGGACTATTTCACTTTCTTAAATGGCTACCACAGAGCAACAACTTCTAAGTGATTCACAGCTGCTGGGGTCCAAGTTTCAATTTATTGAATACCCTCATCCATTCATACACAAAGCATCTTATAAATGACTAAAATAAGTTTAAATATGTTTTTAATTTTTTTTTCTTTCCCTGGCATTAGTGTCTTTTCAGAGACAGAAAAACAGGGGATATTCCAGGGAAATGCAGCAATTCCCTTTGCATTAAAATCATTTTACAGTTCACAAAAAGCCTAATAAACCATAATGATGTTTTATTATGGGTACTTTACCCATTGTACCATAAATGTCTTGAGAACTGCCTTTGTACAGGCATTTTTTTGTCAAATGCAGTGTTGCAGCCTTGCTTTCAAATTCCAGCTTAGGGGCTGGATTGGAATAGTTGGATAACAATAGTTCACCCAAAAGAAAGCACATTATGCAAAATAGCTTCTTCAGGAACTGTGTAACTGGGAGATTTGTGAACTGGTCAGAGATAAACAGGGTCAGAAAGAGTTTGTTTCTGGTGGAAAACAAGCTAGAAAACATTAGCTGCACTTCCAGACTTTGACAAACATTTCCTAATGTAAGTTTTATGGCCTCCTTCCTTCCAGCTCAGTGACTTAGCATCTGATTTTCACATTGAAAGTAAAAATTCCTAGATTCAGATTGCAAATGAACTACTCCCATCACAGCTGGCTTGAAGGCATTTAAATGCCACACAGGAAAGTGCACTATAACACCCCAGATGTTCCCCTGGAGTATTTGCAGGAAATGGTTGTGATGCTCCTGGTCCCCAGAGCCACACATTATCTGGCACATGCTGTTCCTGTCCTATAGACTAGATTTTTGTAACCAAGAGCTAGATGTCATCTTCTCCACAACCATTCCTAGTGTCTGTTTCAGTTCTCAAGCCTGAGCAATGCCTGGCCTGACCTTCAGCAAATCCAAATGAGCCAAATGTTTCTTAGAAGTTATTTCACTCCTCCTTCTTTCTGTCCTGTTATGCAATACATCCACTGGCTCAGCCACAGATAAACTAGCACAAATCAATGAGGAAGATTTCAATCTTAATTGCCTCTAATTTGCAATGGAATAATTATTTGAACATACTGTATCCTGCAAAACTTCTGTCCTTTGTTCTGCAGCTTTACTGTGTCATGTTTAATTGATTCTGGTAGGAGCTTGGAATGGACTCCAAGAGCTCTCTTCATAAAATAAAAAAAAAATAAATGAATAATTTGCAGAAAGGATTTACTGACTTGCATGTAAAAGAGGGCACATTTGCAGCAGCTGGATGGACTGAAACTTGTAAATTTTACCTTGCCTCATAAAGCAAACAGCTCCTCAAGTATTACTTTGCTCTGCCCACAAAAGCCAGCAGGTAAGATTTATTGCAGTGATGTAAGAGAGAGATAAAGGTACATTTAAAATTACTCTGAACCAAACCCTAATAGCAGTGGGATAAAAAGAGACAATCCACTGAAGGATGTCCCAGCACTATCAGAGGTGTGTAACTTCTCCTCTGCAGCATTTTCCATCTCCTGCTGCAGAAAAGCCCAGGGAATTATTCATCCCTCAGAACACTCAGTTGGTGGAAGGAGAAGTTGTGACAATTTTGTTAGGCCACTGTGATTCTGAAATCAGACTCTTCCATTTCATTTTTACACATTTTAGACAGCTCACTAAACTCTTCCTATAACTGAATAAAGTCAGTTGTCATTCAGCACTACTTTGTCTTTGAGTGTTTGGCCTGTGCTTTTTTGTTTTAGGATGTGGTTTCACCATCCCTTTTTCTCCAAGTTTTCCCTAAAGTTCTGTGCTCCAAGGTCCATGTTACTTCCCATGTGTGTGAATCACCTTTTTCTCCACACAACTGTGTAACTCCTACTTGTGTGGGTTGTGGGATTTTTTTTGGCATTTTATTTAAAAACAGCTCATTTCACAAAATCACAGAATATCAGGGAGTGGAAAGGACTTCAAGAGATTGTCCAGCCCACTGCTCCTGCCAGAGCAGGAATACCTAGACCAGGTCACACAGGAAGGTGTCCAGGCAGGTCATAGTCATAGTTATCTAGGTTGGAAGGGACCTTTCAGATCATCTAGTCCAACCATCAGCACAACTCTGACAAGCCTCATACCTGGACGGGGACTCGAACCCCTGACCCTCAGATTAGGAGTGTGATGCTCTCCCAACTGAAGGTTTTGAATGGCTTCAGAGTTGGAGATTCCACAACCTCCCTGTGCAGCCTGGAACACCTTCTGTCACCTTCACCATAAGAAAGTTTTTTCAGCCTGGAGAAGGCTCAGGGGGGATCTCAGAGTAACTTCTCAATACCTGAAGGGGGCTACAGAAAGGCAGGGGAAGGACTTTTTAATAAGATCTGTGATGGGAGGAGTAGAAATAATGGATGTAAATTGGAAGGGGATAGATTCAGGCTGGAGATAAGAAAGAAATTCTTTAGGGTGAGGGTGTTGAAACACAGGAAGAGGTTGCCCAGAGAGGTTGTGGATGCCCCCTCTCTGGAGGTGTTCAAGATCAGGCTGGACAAGGCACTGAGCAGCCTGATGTAGTGGGAGGTGTCCCTGCCCATGGCAGGAGGGTTGAAACTAGATGATCTTTAAGGTCCCTTCCAACCCAAACTATTCTATGATTCTCTATTTCTGTGGAACCACCTGTGTTCCAGCTTGTACCCATTGTTGGGAGTCCTGTCATTGGAGGTCGCTGAGAAGAGCTGTGCTCCATCCTCCTGACACTCATCCTTTCCATATTTATAGCCATTAATGAGGTCACCCTTCAGTCTCCTCCAAGCTGAAGAGCCCCAGCTCCCTCAGCCCTTTCCTCATAAGGGAGATGCTCCAACCCCTTCATCATCTTCATTGCTCTGTGCTCGACTCTCTCCAGCACTTCCCTGTCCTTCTTCAACTGAGGGCCCCACAACTGGACACAATGTTCCAGCTGTGGTCTCACCAGGGCAGAGTAAAGGAGGAGGAGAACCTCTCTCACCCTAGTGACTAGTAGAGCCCAGGAAGGGGTATTTCAGCAACCTGAGTTGGAGTGCAGCTCTGTGCAAGCAGCACTGGTAGAACAGAAGTATTGAATTATTGTGGTAAGACATTGGCTGGAGGAGCCTGGGGCATGATGGGGTATGAAAGTCTTATTGAGGCTTTTCAGATGGAGAAAATGAACCATGGAATGACACAAATGAACCAGACAGGGGGAAAAAAAAAGGGTGATGAGCTATTAGGGCTGTTGAAAGGGAAATTCAATGGACTGTCATCTTTAGACAAATCTGTGAGAGTCAGGCTTGGAGTTACGGTGGAGAGGTGTGAGAGAGCAGAGATAGCACAGCTAAAGTGCAGGGGGTTTTGGCTGCTTTTCAATGTAGCCTTGTCCCTGTGTGTTAAATTACAGCCCTGTCCCATTTTCCCATTGAGCAGCACGACTGAGATGCATTTTCATTAACTCATTTTTTTGTATCATGAAACATCCTCTTTGTACAGAGATGCAAATAAATAAAGTGCAAGGAAACGGTGAACCAGAACCTTTGTGTCTTCTTTTAAGCCAAGACCCTCTCTTTTTGTGCTCTGCTCTCCTTTTTTTTTTAGCATGTCATCTACCTTGTCATATTCAGATCATGCCTCATTTAGCTGAATTACTCAGGTCACCTTAGATTAATTGTGCAATTTGGCACTGATGCTGCTGATACATCCCTATCTGAGTGCTGTGTCAAAGAAGTCATAATATAAGCAGGATTTAAGATGATATCTGCTAGCAAACAAGCACAAAGACTGGGAAATCTGGTATTTGCCATCACTTTGTTTTTTTATGATTAATTAGGGGATGTACTGGAGTAATAATCCTGTGCGTGTGCAATTTTGCTCTACATTTTCCAAGTCCCATCCCTTCAATTCAGCCTCTCATCCTCATTAATTTTTGGTGTGTGGAGCTGAAAGTGTTCCCTTTCCTACAGCAGCTTTGTCTTGTAAATCTATTTCCTTAATTAAGAATTTTGCAAACAGGATGGCAGTGGGAATGTGAGATGCATCCCAGCTAAAAAATAGACTGTCCTGAAAAGCTGGCTTTCATTTTCAGGTAAAATCAACTAGTAGGGGAAGGGATTCAATTCAACAGATACAAAGACTTTGAATGAGAGAAAATGGTTTCTTTTCAAACATTATTTTCTCTTGCAGGCATTGGAAGTCAACCTGTTCCCAGAAAGCCTAATCCACAAATACATTTACGTATATACTTGCTTTAATCAGCAAAGGCAGAGAGCAGAATTCTTGAAATGCTTAAATTTCAGCATATGCTTAAGTTTCATGCTCAGTTAGAATCTTACTGTATTATGACAACGTTAAGAAAGTGTCACAAGCCTAGAAAATCACAATCACATTAAAGCCAGAATATTCTCTTTGTTTGCCTTCTTATTATATAGTCAATACATAACATTAATATTTATAAGCATATGGAAAGCATATTTACAAGTGCTTTCCTGTAAATAAGATGCTTGGAATTATTACAGCATTTCTTGGGTTTATTTTTCTTCGTCATTGTATGGTTTATGATTTTTTTCCTGAAATTTTTGACTCACTGTTCCTGTAATATGCTGAAAAGAGGAAGCTTCCTTCTTTCTTTTCTCAGTGTAAGGTGTTACATCCACTTCTTTCTGTTGGCTTACTTAACTTTTTTGTTAGTTTTTTTCTTTTTTCTTTTAAATATCAGTTATTTTTTACATCCCTAGCTTTAACACAGGTTTTCCTTTCCTTTCTCTTTTTCACATCTTTCCCATTTATTTCCTCCTAGTTTCATCGCTTTGCATCAATAGGGACAAATAATATTTGTAGTGTTTTCTGTGCTTAAGACCACCAGGAGAAATTCCTCTTCCTCAGTAATTCTGCCACACTCTGCTTAGAAAGTGGAATGCAAGGAGCAACTATTTAAAATCACTTTTCAGTGTCAGCCCCTTAAATATCTTCATTCCTAGAGAGGTAAGGATCTGAGTTCAAAAGTAAAATCTTTATTTACCTAAAAAGAGCCACCTATGCCTAAAAATATCTATATTTCCCGACGAAGGCTTTTTTGGAAGCATTCAATTTTACTCTTTGCTGCCTGCCATTGAAACTGTGCATGTTAAAAGTCTTATCCTAGCAATGATCTGAAAAGAGCCTAAAATAAAATCAGCATGGTGAAATTTATTGTCTCCCTCAAAACTCTGAAGGTCCATTTTCCTAAGCCTCGAGGGAACAGGAACCTTTGTAAAGGTGGTTTCATAGATGTTTTCTAAACCAAGAAAAGGAAGGGGTTTTTCTGTTGTCCTGTATGCTGGTAGTGATTGGAAATTTTTGAAGCAAAGTTAACAAAAAGGAATTAGACATCTCAGTGTAAACACAGCCCTCTGTGAGACATTGCCTGTGCTGATTTATCTGTGAGGCAGAAGAGCACTTAAAGTCAGACCCCATGGAGGTGCAAGGTCCTCACTTGTGGGATGTCCCTCCTGAGTGATTTGCCCCAAAACCTGGGAGCTTCTGAAGCCCTTGCTGCAGATCTGTAAACCTGATCACCTTGCAGAAACACCAATTTCAATGCCTCTTGAAAGCCTCCACTCTGCAGAAAATTCTGACATAAATACTTTGCAGACCAATTCAAACTTCCCTGAAGAGAATTTTTCTACAAACTGGAAGCAGTGCCTTTTGCCTGAAGTGCCCTTAACACCATGAAATTATCTGTATCTATAAAATGCCTATAGAAAAAAAAAACCTAGCAGCAGCAGATTGCTACTCATTTAACTATGAGTTTATAATTGTACATATTGCCTTGATTAAAAAAAAAAAAGAGACCTTAATTTTTAGTACTGATTCTCCCTTCAATATCTCCCATTACCTAGACTAAATTGTGTCACATCTCTGTCCATTAGATTAACCTTCTGCAATAGTATGGAATACCATGTTTTGAATTATTTTTCATTTAACGATATATTTTAATGTCTAAAATCTGCTATTTCATCTATTTTTTCCTTGCAAGGAAGGTGAGGGAGGAATTTGTTTTTCATGGACAAGTACAGCAAGTCTTTCAATGGGATCCCAGTCTGAGATCCTGGTTTTCTAAAGGGATTACTAGTCCTTGTAAGTGCTGCAGCAAACCTAATTAAAGCAAATATTGAATTAGCCAAGATTTACATGGATGTATATAGTGTATTGCTTTTTTGATTATTCAACAAGAGATTCTACTCATCTTGTTTTCACTGACCTATAAGAAAAATGCATCCCATTTGGCTTTACCATATTGAAGTTTATGATTCTATGATTCTACTTCATAATTCCTCATTTATACACAAAAATGCCCATCTATTCCCTAAGAAATCCTTGTAATTTATATAGGAAGAAAAGTGCCTTTCAAAGTATGGATTGAAATATGTAAGAAATTAATAAAAAAAATTACTCTTCTTTGATAAATATCTTGAGTTCTAGTTATAATTCTGCTCATGCCCAGACCAGCTATGAATGTTTTGACCATGAATTCAGTATTAATTATGCCTCAAGTTGAAAGTATGTCTGCCTTGTGATAATAACTGAGCTTTATTTCACCTGAGGATAATCAAAGCCTTGCTTTGGACAGAGAAACAATCCAAATTTTGTCATGAATGCTTTGGTGCAAATAAGCAAGTAGGAGATGGAGGCAATGCTATCTTTTCATTTTAAAGGGTGTGCTAGAGAGCTGCCTGACACATCATTTAACACCCATTCAGGAGAGCCTTATTCTCTGCTTAACATTGAACATTCATTTCTCTCTGGATTTGTCTGAATTCTTTCTTCAGCCAAAGAATAACCCACATCCCATTGTGTGAGGCAATTTCAGAGTGTGGATGTCTCTCCCAAATGGACTTTCTCCTTCAGAGTCTTATGAACCACCAAACAAAATAATCAGTGTCAGAGGTACAAGGCAATCGTTTTATCTGAAGCCACCCACTCATCTTTTGTTTTCCTGAGAACATTGTGTGCTTTTTATTTTACACCCTCCTCTTCAGATCCGCAGATGTGAAACTTTAAATGCAGGGTATTAAAAAAAAAAAAAACAACCAAAAAAATCCAACATGAAAATTACAGAGCTTTGCAGTCAAGCACTACGTGTCTACAATTCTACAAGAGTGGAGATAATTTTACATGTTACTTACAGACATCCATGTGATAAAAGGAAAAATAACAACCTTTCCCACCCAAAAATGCAAAGATTGCTATCTGCATTTAATACCAAGTAGTAGCAAATGAAAAGTGCATTCACTTCTATGAAATAGATAAGCCTTTAAATGGGGCTCTAAAGGGGAATTTCTATGAATAAAGAAAACTGTAAAATGAAAATCAGAAAATGCTTTCTTGCTGTTGGCTCTGGCAATGGCAAACATGAACTCTAAACTTCTGAGAAATGGATACTCTGCTGACCAACAGCCACAGGAACAATCCATAAGAACATCCTCTAAACCCCAAGAAGAATTCCCTTCATGATTGCAGTGATCTGATAAAAGTCCTGGTACACCCTACAAATCACCCCTTGATCTTTTTGGTTTTAAGAATAGATTGCTGTTAAAATGGTGGCTGCAAAACTCACTTCTCCAATGGGTAAGAAGTTCTCTCCTTGTTAAAAAATATAACTGGTGTGTAGGATACACTTGGCCAATTTCTAGAAATAAAAATCTTTTCTCTCTGTAAATGTCAGATGTATTATAAACAAAATATATTGCTCTTGATCACTTTCCAATAGCACTTAGAAATTCCAGTGGTGACTGAAACTCAATGCAAGAGATATTCTTCATCCCAGAAATCTGACAGGATGGAGAAAAAAAGAGAAATAAAGAAAGAGATTTGTTTAAGACTGAATGTGCTTGGATCAGACCCTGATCCTGTGGACCTTCTGCAATCCACAATTTCTTCACAGAAATGTTTTGTGCCAGGAAACTGTGAAGAACAGACACTGGAGCAAGGTCTAGAGTTCTGGAGAATAAATTTACACAGTGTTCAGAAGACATATTCTCCTAAATTCCCACGTGCATTTAGATTGACATCATTAGTAGTGACACAATATACATCAGCATCATGAGCCTAGCATGAGGAAGAGCTGGTTGTGTAGTTTTTGCCATGGAAAAGGTGCTGGGCTCCAGAGTGTCTCAAAAAGGACCAGTGGCACACTGGGAAATACAGAGAAGTGCACAACCTGTGACATAGGAAAGGATTCAGTTGCCTAAGTGTAGGTAGGTAGTGCCATGTTACACACCTTGTATTGCCTGAGACATCCATAAGGGACAAACAGTTGACAAGGAGGATGTATGAGGCACCAAGAAACCTAGTGGGAGGTGTCCCTGCCCATGGCTGGGGGGTTGAACTAGATGATCTTTAAGGTCCCTTCCAATCCAAGCCATTCTATGATTCTATCACAAGAGACTTCTCCCTTTCTGAAGAGGAAGCTGGAGATGAGATGGGACAAGGCAGTGTTCTCCATATGGCTAATAAATGATTACATGGGAGTAACACAAAACTAAAAGCAATTATCTCTGGAGTCATTCTTTCAGAATTCCTATTACCTTATTCTGACAGTCTGACATGAGCTGTCTACACAGCTCCTCTACACAAATGAATCTCCTCTAGTGCAGATCTTGGGCTCAGGATGCAATTCTTCAGGCCAAAAGAGAGCAGCCACTTTGTAATGAAACAATTTATTCTCTGGCCATTGCTGGTTTTAAGGGGATGACACCCACTCTGGTAAGCATAAAAGCAGACCATGGTGATTTGCCCAGCTCTAGACATCTGCATCATAGAAACTGAAGTTCTAGTGAAGATGAAATCCCACCCAGTGCCTAAACTTTGCTCATAGGGCTTGAGTCAAGATAGAAAACTTTCAGCAGAATAAGGAAAAATTATCTTTGAGGAATGAGTGAAAGAAATTAATAACCTGATTTGGGAATTGTAGCAGTCTTCAGGGACAAAAATGACTGCTGCAATTTGAAGGAGAGCAATCCATTCCCCATGTCAGTGTCAGGCAGCAGAACTACTGCCTTTCACTCAGAGCAAAAAACATTAGGAGAGAAAAAAAACAAAACAAAGGCACCCTTTTGAACAGTGTGGATAGGGAAATGTTGAGCAGACTGTATGGGAAGCTGTGATGATTCCATCACTGGAAATCTATGAGAAGAGCTGAAAGAAGAATCTGTCAGTACTAACACATCTGTTGGTCCCTGTTTAGGCAGGGGGACAGATGAGGTGGCCTCTGAGATACCTTCAGGCCATATGAGTATGACAAAGAAATGAATAATTTGCTTTTATGTCTTTGGAGAGATGTGGAAATAAGTAACAAGCAAAAGTCTAATCCAAACAAAACTCAGAAGGGTAGGAAAAAAGCACATATATATCATTAGTAATCCTGTGAAATAATTTGTAGTGCGTTGCACAGCCAGGCAGCTTTTCATAATACCTCTCCTACAATTCAAATGACAAGTGAAAAACAGACTTGCCAAAGCCTCCCAACCAACATTTTAGAGATTTTCTAGGCAAATTGCCATGTGAATTTTGAAAAACAGAGCAAGTAAGGTGGAAGAATAGTCCCTTCTAACACATAATGTGTCAGATCTTTGACTGTACATGATTCATCATTTTGGCAAAGACAACACTGGATTAATTTGCAGCCAGTTTTATTGTTGAGCCTGCCTACTGCATAGTCTGGGCTACACTTCAGCAGGGGCAGGCACCAACTGGATATTCAAAGTATCTTCCCCCTAAAATAGCTCATGGTAGTTACCAGCATCATCAATATTATTTACTCTGAAAGTGTGCACTTGAACAATAGAGGGGCTGCACACAACAGACAAAAATCAGATTAAAAACATTTGTTTTTGAAAAGGTTAAATTGTGTATGAATAATTTATTCAAAATGCTCCATGCAATTAGCAATAGGGGAATTATTTGGTAATAACTAAACCATTAGTGAGCACTTTCTGAATTAGCAGAGCAGCTTCTGCTGTCGATGTATGAAAATGCTCTGAGAGCTCAGCAATTGTTTCTCAGAAAAAACTGCTTTTGCATAAGCAGCTTCAGTGCTTTTGAAACTATTTTGGATAGATTAACAGCACTAGGTGCCCCACATAAGAATATCACTTTTAATTGGGTTTATTATTTCTTTCCCTGATTGGTATCAGCATCAAACTCTGTCCTGATGGGTTTCAACTTATGTCTAAAGATTTTCACCAAAAGAACTCATCTCTTTTGCTATCTTATCCCCCTTTATCACAGGTTACCCTGCAACTTGTTGTGTTCAAGATATTGGGATTGCATTGATTAGTTTCTTAATAACTTGTGACTTTGATGTCTAGTGTAGGGTAGAAGATTAGACATTGGCAAGATGTGTGGAAAAAAGCCCCTTCCAAATCAGGCAGAAGGGGAACTGAAATATATTCCCCACCCTTTGTCCAAGACCTGAACACAGGGATCAGTCACAATCTGTCTGCTGAGGGGCCATAAACCAAATGTATCCACATAGAAATTTCTGGGAAACTTTTCCAGAAGTTTTGCTTTCCCATTGTACAGAAATCAAAAGCATTTGGTCCTTTTTACTTTCCCTTAATTATTGCAAACCTGTAAATCTCACTTAAGGAAAATGTAACAGATACATCTCTGCAAAGTTTTAGCGTCCATTAGACTATGAGGTTTGTCAAACATTGTCCAAAAAGTTCCAACCTAATTTATTTAGGTTCTCCTTTGGTATCATCCATTTCTGACTAATAAGCAAACCTGAAGAATACTTCCCATATATATATATATACACACACATACATATGTGCTTTTCTGTTTGGATGCTCAGCTGAAACCATAGATTTAATTCTGGAAAATAATGAGGACCTACACAAGCCTGCTGGTTCCAGATGGCTGCAGACCTTTGATGGACTTTGAAGGTGCAGGATGCAATAACCCACTGAACATCCCAAAAGGAGACAGTCAACATTGATGAACATCACCAAAAACATCCTTGTTTTTCTCCTGATTTCTAAAATTCACACAAATGACAGCCATCTCTCCTGGGGGTGGATGCAGATTCCTGAGTCTAAATTAGCAAAAGTAAAGAACTGCAGACAGCTACGCTAAAAGGAGGACCAAGGAGGTCACAGCAGATTTCTCCCTCGGAAATGTGCAGTGTTGTTGTGAATTGTATCTTGCTGTCAGCATTACATTTCAGAACCAAGCATGACACCCTGAGCCTGCCTGCTAAAGCAAATGTGAATAAAAACTCATATTGCAGCACTTCTGTTACCAGGAAACCTCTATTAACAATGTCCAATTTTGCTCCAATATACATATCCCATGCTTAAGTGTATAGCAGCCTCTATTATTTCCATGTGTGTTTTTATGTCTGCTAAGATTTATGGTGTATAACCATTCAATTGACACTGCATTTGAAAAGAAAGCTCTGTGAATACAATGAATGCACATAAAAATCTATCCTCTAAGAAAGCAGCAGAAACCTCTCTTTGTATTGTATGCAAAGCAGACACCGATGCTGCTCTGAATCTTTCATGGGATTTTTGATATCATCTAATTTGCCTCAACTATTTACAGCATCAATAAAAAGTGTTCTTCATTTTACAAATGGTAAAATATCTGAGAACCAAGTCATGTGTTTGAGATAGCAGGGAATATTTTAAGTCTGGTCCCCTTTGTACTTTCAGGGAAATGCACTAGAAAAAATTGAGAAAAAAAAGAGAAAATCAGTCCCACAGTCTCCTTGTAATCACCTCTTCAGATAATCTTAACTTCTAGCCTGTGATGTGTTAGTTTATGACGTGGGAAGGAGGCTTGTGGCCTCTTCTATCTGGGCTCTTGATTATATTTTTTTTTCTTGAGGGAATTTTCTTGAGGATGTACTCTACATCCTGTTAAGTTCTGTAGAAGTAAAAGGACATTAACACCCCCTTGCAAGATTGGAACCTTTGCATGGGTTGTATCTGGATCAGAGACAGATTGCAGGGGCACATCATAAATACAATTGTGCCTGTATACATATCTCTGCTCAAATGCTCAGTTTTGTCTCTCTCCTCTTATCTTGAAGATAAGATATATCTTGTCTTTAATGACTTCCTGCATTCTATGTTAAAAAGGCTTTATTTTTTCCCAGATAACGGATTTCTTGTTAGTAGATGCAAAAAAATTATCTATGTAGATAGTGGAGAACTGTCTGATGTTCCCTGTGATTAAAATATTAGTGATTAGCTCATCTCAGAATCCAGAAAAAAAAAATAAAAATCAACCCTCCCTGCTAAGTTCAGCATAAGAAACATGAAAAAAAGTCTCAGTAGAAATCACATATGAAAAATGATAAAAGTCTGTCTACTGAGGTGCTGGTAAGAAGTTCTTAGTGAAATAATTTGATTCTCCTGTTTTATGTCCAAGTACTTGCAGCTTCCTCTAAATCCTCCTCTGGATTACATCTAACACATCCTGTCTTTTGCTACCTTTGCCACATTAGCTAAGTATGAAAGCACATTATGTATACTTTCTGTAAGTACATTATGTTAACACTTTTTAAGAAGCTACATGTTTATTTTACACTCTAGGAAGCTTCTCACCATGAGGATGGTGAGACATTAGAACAGGATGCCCAGAGAGTTGGTGAAGGCTCCATCCCTGAAGGCATTCAAGGCCAGGCTTGGTATGGCTCTGAGCAACCTGATTAAATGCAAAATATCCCTGTTGACCTTTGAAGATCCCTTCTAACTCAATGCATTCTATGCTTCTATGACTCTATGTATTATAAAATGAATACAGTGATGTATATACATCAAGACTCATGGCATGACTTCAGTGGCAGTCTTCCTCATTTGTACTCACAAACCTTCAGATCTAATTGGTAATGAGTTATTTTCTCACAAGCATCACTCTGCTCTAAATATTAAAGCCCATTGCACACAGTGACAAAGCCCTCCAGACTACAATGCTTCATCAAACAGGAACATCTCACTGTCTTCTAACCACAACCACTTGGACTGTAGTTTTTCCAACTGTTTGAACAGAAACTCTGCCTCAGTAACAGCTTGTTGAGAGAATTCCATGTTTTCCCAGTATGTGCTTGAAGAAGATTAATGAGTGTTACTAACATGCCAAGTCAATCTGTTCCCTTCTGTCAATCACCTCCCTTAGAAGTATGTCTGTCTCACTGCCTCTATTTTACACACAGAGACACTGCAAAAGTTTAATTAAAACTGTAACTTCAACTGATCTGGAAATACATTCCAGAGCACAATTGAAGAAATAATTGGATAGGCATTAGGTAAGCCTTTTTATAAAAAACTTTTCCTTCAAGGGGTCAGGGAGGATGAAGGAAAGGAAAAACAATCTGAATAATTAGACACAATGATTCTTACGATGGAATTTTGATTTCCGTTGTCAGTTTGTTCAGCCTATTTTTAAAAATGATCCCTGCTTGCAACATCCTACTTGCCTAAGAATGCCTACTTGCCTACTACCTACCCTACATTTCTTACAGCCTAAATGGTCCTGGTCTCAGACAGTAAAATTCGCCATATTAAGGGTTAGTTTTGGGTGAACCAGAGCCCCAATAAATTAGGCAGTGCAGTCAGAGCTGACACTGCAGAGGGAGCAGACCTTTAAGAAGCCAGTGGGGAATATCCATGGGGAAGTCAGTCATATTAGGGAAAAAAAAAAAGAAAGACTGGAGCAGAAGCAGAGAAGAGAATGAAAATGAAAGTTCATCTGTGGGAGACTATGAGTTTGGAGGACAAGAACCTGCAAGTCTGAAAACCAAATCTGCATTCACTGCTCAGGTTCCAAGTGGTTGTTTTCCTCAAAATTAGAAAATACACACAAGGAGTAACAATACATGAAGACACACACACCTGTGTCTTGAATAAAATGGGAACAACTGTAATTCCACTGGACCACTGAACCAAGACAGCTTCTATTACACTTTCTACTTAGCAAGGAGTTCCAAAAGGAAAGTTCAGTGTGGCCCAGAAAAAGATAGTTAAAACACTGCAGATAAACCCAACAGCTGACTGAAACACATTTATTTTTTCATGAACAGTAAGTGCTAGTCAATTGGCCTGAAATGAGAACATCAAGAACAAGGGATAAGGGTGGTTCCATAGCTATTACATCACTGAGGGAAAATAAACAGCAGCCATGTGACCTGTGTCAGAGAATCTACATATGTTTCCTATTCATCAGAGTCATTTAAATAAGAGTCAGACTATACCAGCTCTTCTAGTAGCCCAGAATATTGAATAATTTTCAGTAGACAAAAATTGTGCAGGATCCCCTACCCTGGCAGCACTCTACATTGTGTGCTGGCAGCAGCTCTGAGACTGTCCAGCAGTTAAAAAAACCAAATTCCTCAGTTTTTCTGGCTTTTTTTTTTTCTTCTGACATTCACAGGTAGAACTTCCAATAAAGCCCATCTTGTTGTCAGATGATTTTAAGTAGGTTCTCAAAGTTCTTCTGAACCAAGAATCTCACTTCAGCCTTGTAGAAGTCTTGCAGTTTTTCTGCCGTGCTCATTGCTCTTGGTCCACTGGAACAGGTAGAATCTGTTTGGAAATTGCATGGTGAAAGCATCCTGGGTCAATGTCTCTCCTTTATATATGTCTGTGAGAAAAAGAAAAAACCCAAGTATATCATTGCTTTGAGTGATCAGGAAAACAGAAGATAATAAATCACATCAATATCCAGACACATACCACTGAGACCTCTACTCAGAGGTCAAATTTTATAACTTTGCATCTGGAGCCCAAGCCTGATTATGTTACCTTGGAGATCATACAAAGAAGAGATCATCAGAAAGCTACAAGTGAGTGTCAGACAGTGTGGTAGAAATCTTTTGCTTGCCTCTGTTTTCATGCCTCTGCTGTCTAATTAAAGGGAATTTCTTGTTTTATGTAATTAGAGGTCCAGAGCCTGTTGGTTGTGCTATTAGGGAAGGAACACAGAATGATGGAGTGAAATGGGGTGAGCTCCTATTAGGTCTTGTTCACTGTCAGGCTTGGGAATGTCAGCAGAAGATGGAATTTGATGGACTGGATGAGGCACATGAGTCAAGATAGAGGGGTGAGAGAGAGCTGCTGCTGCTATGTGACACTGGGTAATGACCTAATTCTGAGTAAAATTGGCTTCATGGTCTTTTAGAACCCAGGTTTCTTTCTCTTAAAATCTTCCCTGGGCAGAGCCAGGTGGCTCAGCTCAGACATAGATTTGGTGTTGGTAGAGGGAGAGACAGGAGGATGCTGCAGTCTGGGCTCATTTCCTCAAGTCAGAGATGACCAGACTTTTTTTCCAGGTGTGAACACTGAAGTGTGTGGGGCTGGCAAAGCTGGAGAGTAACATTTCTGGTCGTGGCACAGCTGCTTGCTTGGAGAACTTCCATCTGGCTCTGTTTTCATTCCTCTGCTCTCTAATTAAAGGGAATTTCTTGTTTGATGTAAGTAGAGGTCCAGAACATCAGTTTCTGACGTGAAGGTGAGAAGTTTGAAGACAAAAAGAAGCCCTCAAATGCTTCTGGGGCAATAAATGTCATGCTCAGAGTGTCACATACATCATCTGGTCCCATGGTATGATGCATGTGCTCCCCATTCACATGTTCCCTCCTTCAGAAATATACTCAGCAGAGGACAGCTCTTGGAGTGTGGGAGGGCTTTTTCTCTGTCTGGAGAGATGTGAGGAGACTGTGTCATGGCTGGTGCCATCAGGTGTGAGTTTGAAATGAGCTGAGGCTCAGATGTAGTGATTACCTTGTTGAGGAGGTCTGTGACTTCTGATGGACTCTCAGATTTGCACTGCTGACAATAGCCTGTGAACACTGAAACCTTCTTTGGTGACCTCACATCCATGTGATATAATACCCTTGTGAAAATAATCCCACAGCCCTACTTGGCTCAGTCCTTCCTCTGAGGTGGTCTCTTCTATTTTTTGTTTCTGAAGGAAGGATTGCTCTGTTGACACAAGCTTCAGCCTCAGCCTGGCTTCCCAAATAGTGTTTCATTTTTCAGAGAGTTTTCTAGAGCTCTTAGACAGCAGCTTACAATATGGTTCTATGCAAAGGCAAGAGCTGATCCTTCCCCTTGTTCTGTTTTAGCAGTAAGAGTTGGTGGAGAGCTGCTTCCCAAAAAAAAAGGTCTCCTTTTTGTAGAGGCAAGGTAGATAGGAGAGGAAAGTAGATATTTCTTAGGATGAGGGATGTGACAGGGCAAGAGAAATCATGACAATGTTGTTGTTGCATCTACAGGGCTTGTAAAGGCAGAACTTGAACATTATGAATGCACCATCAAGAACCTTTCCTCCCATCTATCCCACTGTGGGCTTCAGCTGGAAAGCAAGCAACTGAGGAATCTGGACCTAAAGGTTTATGGTGGCACCTACATGATTTATGTTGATTCTTTTATAAATGTCCACAGGGTACAAGAAAGGGCTGTCTCCTCAGATATCCCATGTGTCAGGCATGCAGAGTAGGAGGTGGCCATTGGGATCTTTAGAAGAGGCTGCAGAGTCCTGCTAAATCAAGCAAGGGAGCAGATACTTTCCTCTGAGGTTCCAAGGACTAAGTGGACAGAAGACCTCTCCTATCCAAGGTTGTATTTTGCTCCATTTCCTTTAAAATGACAAGGCAAAAATGCTCCTGCTGAGCACAGAGTGATGTTTCAAGATTGGATTAAGTAGGTCTAAGTATGCATTTCTTCACTGAGGTTTGAAGTAGAGTATCCTCAGAGTAGTCTTAGGAAGGGTAATTTTTTTTTATTAAATATCTTTTGATGCTTTAAACTGGCCTTTTCCTGGCAAATGCTGGAAATGAAATGTTCTTATTCATAGGAATGCCTGAGAGAGTGAGCATTGGAAATACTACATCCATTAATGAAGAGCTGATAATTTAATTGTAGTATTGAATAACTGCAGAAGGCCAGCAGATGCCCACATAAACTGCCCATTTGTGTTTCACTGTGTGGTTAGGATGTGCCTAGATATCTGGAATGCAAGCTTTATGTATGAACTGTGCTTTAAATTGCTGATTATATCCTTAGGCAGGTTCCTGTGAATTAATAGGACTCGTTGGTTGGTAAAAAATAATCATGAATCCTAGTTTGCACACTACTGTCTAGCATAAATATTTGCCTTAGAGGTAGTAAGTTTTAAATGAGTGAGTTAATATGCATAAAATACGAAGAATAACCAAAAAAATTAGCAAATCTAATTTAGCATTGAAGCCCTTCTCAGGAAATTAACCCCTATTTACTCTCACACTATTTTAGAAGGAGAAGCCAGATATTTCTCAGCTGTACAGCTGCACACCACAGAAGAAATATCACCTCGTCCCAAAACCAGGCTCTCATTCTTCTTGAAAGACACTTTTTTTTAATAATCAAGTGAGATCAATACCTTGATTTATCAGAATGACACATTTAAACAAGGAAAAAAACTCTGCCACAGAAGTTAATGAAGACTGAGTGCTCAGGGGATTTGTAACAATTCAGGTTTCTTTAGGAAGATGAGAAAGGATGTGATTAATTCTAGCTTTTCCTTCTCTGACTTGTGACTGATGAAGTGTATGGAAGTGACCCAGAGTTACCTGCTCTACTTAAAAAAAAAGAGAGGCAGAGAACCTCCATATATACTCTCTATTAGTCTCACTGCATGATAAACAAGAAAAAAAGAATTGAGATGTGGCAGGTGCAAACTTTCCTGTGAAATTTAAAGGCAAGACTTTAGGAAAGGCCATTCAGTATATATCTGCTGAAGCTAATCAGAGCTATTTTAATGCTGAGCCTGGCTTTGCAGGTCTGCAGTGTAACAAATCTCATACCTGCTTGTAACACTCCAGAGTTTCTAGCACCTGGACTCTAAAAGACACAATCAAAATGCTTCATGAAGTGTAACTTGCACAACTCTCCTTCCTCAATAATTAAAGCTACCTCTCAGGCTTGCTGCTCAGGCTCCAGCAAGAATGGTGCCACTCAGAAATAAATTGCATTTCTGCTCAAGATTCTTCCCCTGCAATATTAGAGTCTGTCCAGCAAAATGATAGGAACTAAATTTACCATAGTGCTAATTTACATTGCCATTAATGAGAACACAAGTTTTAAATCACAGACATAGAAGTACTATTGTGCATCCAGCTTATTCCAGCTCCACTCAGGGTGATAAGGCATTCTCTAGACAATTGTAATTAGGAGTAATTTGTAAAAGTAATAAGAACTGCTTTTTATTACAGGCAATAAAAATCAATTCTTCATTCAATTATCTTTCCTGGTTATGATATGATGGCTGCCCTGAGTGAGGAATAAAAAAACTGAGCTAAGTTCTAAGGACAAGAACTATTAAAGAAAAATACAATAGCATTTTTTTAAAAGAAAAAAAATACAAAAATTTCATCTCCATTTCAACTTCATAAAGACATTGTAATAAACACATGTAATTATTGCTCTAATCCTTCTATTTCTTTAAGATCCAGGTTTTACATATTATTCATTTAAACTTCATTTAAGCATAAGGCTAATTTCATTGATTTAGTGGTAAAACTCTTGTGATTAAGGTGAAGCACAAATATAATCAGGGTGATGATGGAGAATTGCATTTTGCTTTGGATTAGTCTCCATAAATAAAACTTGTTGAACTCTGAATTAAACCCTAGCTCCAATTTTAACATTGTAAGTTCAGACAGTTGGCAATTTAACTCCAGTCTTTGCTTAGTCTTATGATGTTCTCCAATTCTAAAAGATAAGAAAGTACAAGGGAAAGTCTATCATCTGTTTTTAACATTCCTTGCTTTAGCAGAGGTTTCAATGACTGCCTTTTCTTTATAGCTCTATGTGGCTATTCTTGAAATACTTACACCTTAGGTTCTCCTTGACAAGAATCTGTCTGTCTAAGATTCTGCTTTATCTGTAATAATTGACATATTTGTTCCAACTGAAAAATAATGTGAAGTTTGGCTTCAAACACTTCACAAGACTCTCCTCTAAATCTTTCATAAGTCTTCTGTGTTGCTTTCTGTGCCAAGACTCCTCTACCCTTAATTTTTCTGTGCACTGTCTTTCCTTTCTCACTCACTGTTTCTGACTATTGCATTTTTGCAAATGTATTTCTAATTGTAAGATTTTTCACATTTTTCTCTAAGTCACAACTGATACTGCCAATTGGTTGACCTTATTCTGTCTCTCCTGACATCCAGGGGACATTTTATAAAGCTTTTTTCTAAAATAATATCACCAAGTGTATTTGAAGTTTTTCATCCTTCTTGGCTCCCTTCTATTCCATGTGCCCTGCATATTCTTAACTTACAATTTCCAGCCAGGCTTTTTATTGGGAACCACTTCTCAAAGCCTTTAGAGGAACATCCAATTCATAGATAAAAAAAATGCATGCTTAGGAAGCAAACAGAAACAGCTAGTTCTGCACTGAAGTATGAATTTACAACCTGCATCAGAATTGAAATTTGATTCCCTTTCATCCTTCACAAAATTCTGGTTTTAATCAGGTGAGCTTGGAATAAAACATCTCCAAGACATCAACATGAAATATTTAGTCTTTTAGGAAAAAAAATAAAAATCAGGGTGAAATGGTAGAGTGAATAAAGCATTTCTCAGAGCACAGTGTGCCCAGCTCTGGTGTCAACAAGAGGCCAAGCTCTCCTGCCTTCAGCAGCAGGTCTGAAGAGGAGTGACATGACCTAACCCCAACAGCTCTCTAATGCAAATTTACTCTCATAAAAGTGGGTGCTCATTATACAGGCAAGATCCAGTTTTAATACTGGCAGGTGCGAAGCAAACTTCCTCAGCATGATGGACCCTCAGTCCTGAGCTGCATCATCCTTGTTATCCCCTTCCTGAAACTCTCTTAAGCTGAGAACTGAGCATCTGCATAAATTCCCTGAGGATCTTGGAAGAAAATGCTCCAAGGCCCTGCGGGGCTAAGTGTGTTTGGTGAAGTATATGAATAAATCTGTCAGTTTTGAATCATTAGCAAGGGATGGCTTTGGGGTTGATTTTAAATGGGTGCCAGTGTATCTCAGGGTTGTGCTGGAGCCAGAGGATGGGCAGGATAAGCTTGTGTTACTCCTCTTGTTTGGATAGGGTTAATGGGAGTGTTACCAGGGATTGTGTGGGAGCTAATTGTATGAACAAAGAAAGATAGAGAGACAAGCAGCCACTGCTGAATGCCATAACCATTTTTCCCTGCAAGCAGTCTAGGTGGCATAAATCACTACTGGCTCTGTTTGAATTCATAAAACGACTTGCAACTGTCTCATAGTATATATTTTTTTTCCCTATTAAGAATTAAAGACTAATCATATAGATGGATAGAAGTCAGTGCTTTAAAGTTTGTTAAATGTAGATGTGCTGGTCTTGTTAATGGGAGTATAGGCTACTGATACAAGAAACAGAAGGTAAATCACTTACCTTGTGTTGGACACCTGAACTCTCAGGTTAGATTCAATAGACTATGGCCAAAATACCTTTCAGGTCCTAAGGTAAGGGATGATATTCTTGTATTTTTGATATATCTTTGGATAAGATGTGCCTCACCCTACCTAAGATCGTGTGTGTGTGATATCCTGTCCATTTCAGTGAACAGCCTGGAAAAAAAGTCCACCAAGTCTGTTACTGAGTTGGTTGATGTGCTAAGCACTTTAGTCTGTATGTTATATGACCTGGGCTTAAAGTGAGAAGCATTTCCGAAAATCACAGTTGCTTGACTGCTGTTGTGTTCACAAAACAGAGGTAACTAAAAGGCCCTCACATGGTATGCAGTGAGCTTGACAAACACTGTCAGAGCTAAACACAAAAAATACAGTTTCAGCTTGAACTGAAAAGCTAGAGCTGTAACTAGGGGCAAGAACAGGTTCTTTATCTTTTGTGGATTACTTTGGCACTGGGGAGGACTGTGACACACACTTGCTGGACCTTGCCTTCAAAGTCAGTGACTTAGACTGAGTATATTGGGGCAACCATACTGAAATGCCATCATTCATGAGACCTGGCCTATTCAGGATGCCCCCAAGAGACTGGTCTGCCACTGGGATGAGGGGATAAGGAAGTCCCCAGTGTGTCCAGCAATCCAGAGGATGTATGGTGAAGCTGCATTCTCTAATGGTGGACTCATTTGGATATGATATCAAGTAGAGATATATTTAAAACCTGCCAGACTCTGAGCAATAGGAATGAGAGAGAGTGCATGGATTGTCTGCAAAACACTGTGTGCATTAGTTTTTTGAATAAAGAAATGATATCAGAGGGATTGTCCAGGCATAAGAGAGCAAATATTTTGTGAAGCAGTAAGATGGGTTGGCTTTTCTAGTAGACTACAGGCTCCATTCCTTGGCAGTTCACATGTGGAGGGTAGAGATTTTCCTGCCAGCAGTAAACTCATGGACACAACCCACCTTGGCTTCCAAGACAAGCTCCCTACTGCTGCACACAATTAGTGATGTGCTCAATAAAACCCCTTCAGGGTGCTAATGTAGAACAGGCTTTTTGCCTTTTGACATTTGTTCAACAAGAAATAGTGCAATTCCTTGCTAACTGCACAGCTTTGCTGGAATAAGATATTTCCCCTTCCTGTTATTGTCACACTGAGGTCTATTTTCTTTGGAGAAACCTCAAGAAGTGGTAATCTTGTTTTGAACTATTGCCATCAACTCTATTAGCAGCAGACTGATACTTTGGTTGTTTTAAATACATGAAAAGTGAGCAAAAGCCACAGGTGAAGGAAAAATGGGAACAATTTAGAGGTGACTGCAATAACATTAACAACATTGAACTTATCCAGCCTAAGCTTCTCCTGAGGAACAAAACCAGATGCAATTGTAATAAGAAATGCTGACATTATGTTGCAGAGATATTCTGCAATCTATTTATTAGATGTCTCATTTCCCATAGACACAATTTAATGTGAACAAATGATTTAACATAAACATTGAATCTTCTCGTTTCTGTGGCCAGTGTTTTTGCTGTACCATTATATGGAGATTCCTCTTTTGACTGCTAGGCTGTTAATTGTCTTCTGACATTTTGGTGTCTGGGTTTTTTTTTTTTTTCAAACAGTTTGTTGCAGCTGTGAATTTTCTGTCAAAGCAGGGTTCTGTGGAAAAAAGCCAGTTCTTAAATATGGTGCTCTGAGAAAACATGTCTGCTTGTTTTTCTTCTGTATTATTTTTTTTTCTTAAAATTATACTAGGGCAGGTTTTGATCAGAAATGAGCTTGGCCTCCTGCCACATTACCTGATAGAAGCCCAGATCTTAGTGTCTTAATGCATCAACTGCCTTCAAAGAAAAGGTACAGGAGATTTCAGCATCCTCAGCTTCCTCAGAGTCCAGGCAGGTGAGCTGCTTTAGGAACAGGGAATTCAGGGAAACTTAAGGTTTTAAAAGGTTCTGCACTGCCTAGGAAATCCCCCACGACTGCAAACAAGACAAGGCTCCCTGAGCAGCCTAAAAGCTGAGTGGGTGAAGAAATAATCTAGTCAATGAAATAGGTTCTGATGATTTATCTGAGCTGGACAAGAGAGAGCTCAGAAACCTATCACATCCTGAGCTGGAAAAAAGGGAAATTTCCCTATTCTTGTGTTAATTATCACATCAAATGGTAGCTTTCAGCTTTTTTTGTTCTCCTGAAAATACTAAAGTGAACTTCAATTTCCAGTGCTCTGGGGCATCTCAGTCTCACAAAATCCCTGAGATTCTCCATACTATTGGGCAGAGGACACTCAGTTCTATTCCACTGTGGCAATATGTGGGGATTCAGCTTTTAGTTTTTAAAGATATTTCTCCTTAAAAAAAAAAGGGGAAATAGAAAATTAGTCATAGAATGTGAATCTATGATTCTATGATTCTATTCTAGAATTATAGAATGTTTTGGGTTGGAAGGGACCTTAAAAATCATCTAGTTCCCCCTCCCCTGCCATGGGCAGAGACACTTCTCACTAGACCAGATTGTTCAGTGCCTCTTCCTGCCTGGCTTTAAACACCTCCAGGGATTGAGGGGACATCCACAACCTCTCTGGGCAACCTCTTCAAGTGTCTCCCCACCCTCACGGTGAAGAGCTTCCTTCTTATATCCAGCCTAAATAAGTTGGTCCCTGGTGGTTAATTTCCTTTTTGACACATTATTTTTCTGATGTTTTATTGGAATAGCATATAATATTTGCCTGGATGTGAAATGTGGAACATGAGCCTTTAATAACCAAACTGCTAACTTAAGTGTTGTAGCAGTATCTGGGTGATTAATGCAAGGTGTTTACGCAGCTGGTTATTCTGTTTCATTTCAGCAACTGTGCAAAACTCCTTACAGGGATTATGACACGTTGCTCCCTTTATGGAGCAGTCTCCATATGTTCATTAAGGTGAAAAAAAAAACCAAGGAAGCTAAATGCAGGTGTCAGCTGAAACCTGCAGAGGATGGCTGCTTCATTGGATTGTGTTTTCTTCTTTGGTTTGCAATTAACATATTCCTGGACTTATTTCTTCCACTGTCCCTGGGGTACCAGCATTTTGTTCAGGTGGTTTCAATTCTTTTATTTTTTTCTTTTTGCTTGTGAATAGTTACGTTTTTACTGACACAAAAAAAATCTGTCTGAAGACCACAAAGTTTTCTGACAGGTTTTGACTGTCAAGGGATGGCATATTAGGTTATTTGCTTCTCTCACTATTTTTTTTTTTTAAAGCACACAATATCTTTATGCTGAGGACCTTGAAATCTCTTGGGAAGACCATCTTAAATGAGGAATCAAAACATTTCAGGCTTCTCATCACAACTGCAAATTGAAAAATTAGCACTTGCACATCACATTGGCTCCCCCAACTGAGGGAGTCTCTTCAGCCTGGATTTATTTCATGACAAAATGCAGCAGGTAGTTTGTCTTGTACCATAAGTGACAGAGCAGTGCATGGAGCCAAACTACTGCAGTCAGCCAAAAAATAAACCAAGACTGCAAAGTTTGAGAAAAACTCTGACCTCAGCATCTCCCTCTTCCCTCCCTTCTTCTCCTGCCTCCTTCTTTCTTTCTTCACCACAAAGGAATGTGCAATATCAATGCAGTTGCCCAGTCTTGATTTGCAAGGCTAGAAGAAACCAGAGAAGACCAGCTTAAAGCCCTCTTCTCTACTGGACTCCAATTTCTTATCCTCGTGGGAGTAAGTGGTGAGATGAATTAACTTCTGGACAGAATTGCCAGGGTTCATTATTTCTGTCCCCAAGATGTCCAGAAATGTGGATGAGAGAGGCAGTTTGCACACTGGCAAGCCTTGTGCTGGTATTTCAAAGGAGGTAGTTGTCAATGCTTAACATTTCCCCCTTGAGAAGTTAGTATTCCTACTCCCAGGGAGGAAAGTTAGTCATCTTAAATCCTGGGGAGAGAGAGGAAGAGTTTCCCAGATTAACATGAAGAGGAGCCAATGTGCTAACCAGGAAATGCTGCTGTGAGTGAGACATAGGCAAGTGAAGACAGATCTTCAAGATTCACTGTTATCTTACTGAGTTCCTTCATCCTATGCTCTCGTGCTTGTAGAAATCTCAGGACATCCTGGTAGATGGATGCATCACCCATTTCTTGGACATGGTAGTATCAGCCAGGTTTGTGTGCTTCACATCTCCTCCTCCTGAAGCTCTCTGCCTCAGATTTTCAGTGTCAACTTAATCTATAAATATGTGACTATATTCCACACTCTCCTTTTATTCCTTTGGCACTTTGCTGACTTCATGGGGGTTGTGCTATGGCCAAGGAATTATCCTACATTTTTCACTCTCAAATCATGTCCTTATCCAGCACAGTCCTACAGAAAAACATTCAAGAAACTGAAATTTGATGGATAATGTTACTCCTTCTTGAAACATTGGAGTCTCTTCCTAAACACCTTGTAAATGGAAGTTGATTGAAGAGCCAAAGCTTCTAAAGTGTAAAATTTACCTTGAATTTTCCTGTTATTTCCAAGGAGGCATGTAGGTGAACACACTTAAGCATAGCAAAACTTTTTTTTTTTTTTTTCCAAACACAGAAAGCTGTTCTGTTCCAGAATGCTTGCAAGTTGAGTAAAGAATAGATTTGATAGCTGTGCTGAGCTGGAGACCCCAGAATTCAGTATTCCTCTTTGGTGCTTGATTTGTGCTGTAAAAAAACCTGCTCTGGCTGCCATGGCTGGGGCATATTAATATGGGAATAGTCAGCATTGCAGCTGCTTTTTGCAATCATGGTTTTGCATCTGGTCTATATAATACCCTCCTCAAGAAAATGATTAGGCAGTAATTCAGGTAAGGGATGTGCATGTTAAACAGCTGAGGTTGCACTGGGCTACCAGAGTTGCTCTCTGGTAAAATCAGCTCTGACACTAAACCTGGCAATTTTTCTTCCTCCATAAGACAGCCCAGCCCAAGAAACAGAAGATGTCTGAGGGTTTTCCTCTTCTCAGCTTATCAACAACAAGCTTAGGAAACAGTGGCTTCATGTAGGGCAATCATATGGTCAAGAGTGAATTTATTTTATTTTCCTCATGAGGATCTTCCAAACCAGTCACTTTGAGAATGAGCTGACAGGAATCTACACAGTCTCAATGGCATCTTCAAAGAATTTCTGTCCCTCTGCTCCTTTATGCATCTTGTCACCGAACATCCCAGCTGAAAACATTTTACTGCTCCTGTGCTCCAATATCTCCATTTTCCCATTTTCTGTCTTGATGAGAAAGATAGGAGTGCAAATGGAGAATAAAAAGCAGGCTGCAAATTTGTTTGCAGGGTATTTGTTCTATTGGGCAACACTTGTTGGTTGATGACAGCTGCTGTTGCAACAGATCTAAAACAACAGAACATCTCTTTGCCTAAAAACATCTGAAATAGATTTCAGAAATGCAATTTACAGGGAGCAGTCTAAGTCTGGGTGCACTCAGCTATCTGCACTACACTTTCATATACACTTCTCCTCTTTAAAAGCAGTATTTAAACACACAAGGGCCACAGCAATTTATGGAGTAAACTCTGAAAAATTTTAAATCAGGATTACTGTCTATTAAGTTCTATTTGGCAGACAACCAAAGTGTCAACTGAGCTCACATTCCTCTTTATCCAGTAACTAAAGCTGCAGAAGGCACATGCTCCATATCAAGTGGAAAAAGGTGTCCAGGGTAATACTGCAAATATCAGGCCAAATTCTCTGCTGGCATTGCTCCTAGCATTTCCAAGCCAGATCTTTCAGAATAGCCCGTCTGTCTCAAATTAATTTTTGTATTCACTTTTTAATAAGCAACTTTCCGAGAAGCGTGGGTTTTTTAGCTGCATGACTCCTATTAAAGTCAATGGGAGTCATGTGGCTAAAACCCTACGTGATGCTTGAATTTATTGGAAATTGGCATCTGGTGCTAAGAGTCCTTCTATTGTTTGCTCTTCCTGCCCAATCATCACTTTCTGCCTGCTTCTGTCGCCTCTTAAGCTCCTACATGCTGGAATCTCCATGCCTAACCTTTCTGTTCCTTCCCCAATATCCTTTCAAGCTAAAAATAGAGGAGCCTCCTCTGTGGAGCCTCCTCTGTGGAGCCATTATTGCCTCATGCTCTTTTGTTTGGATTTTGTGTGGGGGGCTGCTTTGTTCAGCTTCAGCTGTTGATGAACTTTGCTGTTGGCTGCACTGAATCATCTCATTGTTGGTGCAATCACTTGTGTTTGCACAATACTTGGAGATGTGGTTGGCTGAAAGGTGCTCTGCAAACAAAAGCTTGGCTCCTCACCATTTGAGTTGGAAATCTGTGGGGTAAAGTGAGTCTCATGTCATTGCTTTACTAAAAATGAAACTTCCAGCGGGTGTTATCAGTTATTACTTGATAATGTCTTACTCCCCAGCATCATGATACTCCTCTGAAGTCAAGGACATGAGAGATGTGCACGTTAACTCCATGATATGGGCTGTCAACTCCAACTCTAGAAGCATTGCTGGGGGCTTGATGGGTAGATGTAGTGCTTAGAGATGTGCTTTAGAGATGGTTCTTGTTAGAGCTGGGTTGATGGTTGTACTCAATTCTCTGAAGAGTCCCTTCCAACCCAGGCTATGATTCTGTGATTTATCTGTCAATAATTGAAAGCAGAATATGTTTTGTTGCAAGACTAAGCAGATTTTAATTTTTAATTTTTTTTTATGGATGTGCTTTTCAACAGTTTCCTAATTTATGTATCTGTCTGCAGGGTGGCCCCTGTAAAACCACAAAAAAAGATTTCTAATTGTTTTCTGTGGTAGAAGGTCAGGGCACAGCCCCATATTATATTTGGGATGTGATTAAAACCAGTGCTTCCCCCAGGATTACTAGAGTAGTTTTCAACCAAATTGAAAAAAAAGATACATCTCTGCAGATGAAGATTTATTCTTCTCCCAAAGATGTCTGTGAAGACCTGAGTATGAAAGAAGGGCTTTATTCAATGGCAATGTGCGAGAGTTTACACATAGTTTTGAGAAGATTGAGTCTGAGTATTGTACAGCTCTGCAGTAAAGGTTAGAGACTGTCCTTTATCCTGAAGAAAAAACAAAATTCCGATTTCTTCAGGTGCTATCAGTTTGTAAGAAATAATCTTAGGATTGAAAATCAAATCTATGAGGCAAGGCTGGTCTAGCAAGTTGGGAGTAAATTTTAGCTTTAGTGTAGCCAGAGTAGAGAGAAGCTTGTCTTCAAGGAAGATCTGAAAGAGCAACAGAGCACTAAGTGAATATAAAGCTTACTCTTGTATATGTTGAAAATCATCATATTTTAACATGGATGTACCATCCAAAAGAGCTGTGGTTCTGTCCCAGACAACCTTGCATGTATTCAGTTTACCAGAGAGATATTTAACCAGAAAAAAGGGTGCTCATTTAATGATTCCAGAGCTTCAGAAGCTTTATTTATCTATGAGAGGTGCTGCAGCTGTGGTGCAAGCATCAGTCCTTCAGCATCTCTCCATCCCCTCCTTCTTTTGGGTTGTCTTTTTAGAAAAATGGAGTATTTTTTTCTCCTTCTAGTTTTCTGCCCTTTAGAACCAGAATACTGCAAGTCAGTGGCAACTGCTGTTTTTTTCTGGGTTTATCCTGAAAAAATGGATTAGCGTTCTTAGTACATTTTACTTGTGAGACTACTGCTGCCCAGGCTAAATTGCAAGTGTGTTTCCATTTGTCAGGGTTCAGAATGACCTTTGCTCATTTTCCACAGGATTTTCTGTGGAACATTCACCATAGCCATGTTTATCAAAGCAGTTTTCTCAGATTTTCCACTTTTTTTTTTTTTTTCCAAGTCCAGGACTTGGCCTGAGAACAAGTTTGTTGTTAAACAAAAGGTGACAGAAACTGTTGAAGATAAAAAGAGTAAGGTAAGCAAAGCACACAAACCAAAAGTGCTAATATTATCATTTTGGGAAGAGGAAGTCCATCATAACTTAGTTTTTGAATTTAAAAGGGACACTTTTCCTTAAAAAATAGGTGTCTGAAGAAGATCTGACCTGAGCAAAATTTGAACTGCCCTGGAGGAAGCAGAAAGGTATGTCTCACCACCAAACACCTAAGTGAATCCCCAGTTAAAAGATTTAGCAGGGGGAGTTAGTTTTAAACTAAAGAAGACCAGCACTTTAATCTTTTTGCTTGATTTTCCTTTCAGACAGAGCCATCCATTTAGCTCCCCGCTGTCCTCATGAAGAATTTCCTTACGATGAAATCAGGGCTGGGAGATTTATTATGCAATGAGCAGAGCAGGTTCAAGCTGATAAAGGCTTCCTGGGTGAGTGAAGGATGCTTAATGCCTGGAAAGATACTCTTTTAATGTGAGGTTCTTGACCATTTATTACATAAAAATGTTAATCTGATAGTGTTTTTAATCTGCTTGTTATCAGTGGTGGCTGCTGGGCGTTAAAGACAAGATAAAAGGCAGAGCTGGAGAAGCAGATTTGGGGAGCACTTGCTCAGAGAACATGCTGGATACAACACACCTGCTTCTCTTTTATCTGCTCTGGCAGAGGGAGGATGAGAGAGGGTTTGTGGCTGTGATAATGCAGGCACGTGGTGGCCCAACTGGGCATGGGTGTGCAGGCAATGAAGGGACACTGCACTGGGGATAAGCCATGATAAAAGAGCAGCTTGGGCATTTCCCTGCAAGCTGCAGAGCTGAGGATTTGCTTCATGTGCCATTTTGAGGGGTTCTCCAACTATAAAATATTTAATCCTTCCTTGCCAATTCCATATTCCCCCCCTCCCCACTCCACTCCCCACAAAAGAGTGTGAGCTGCAGAATGTACAAAGCCAAAACATCCCTCTACATTATTCCCTGGGCTTGTCCCCACTCACTTGTCTCTGGGCTCCCTGTGAAATACTCGTTTTGTGACAGGTCCCTGCAGCTTTTGTCCCTGCAGAATGGGTGTAAAATATGGAGCAGTTGGCAAAATGGGCTGAGGTCTGAGCATGGGTTCTGAACTTATTAGCTATGGTGGCCTGAAGGAAAACCACTTAAGCCTTGTTTTCTGAAAGAACCAAAACAAAGGTTATCTCTGCCTGCAGACAAAAAGTGAAGCATTTTTCTGGAGGGATTTGGCTCAGTGGTGAAGTTCTTTAGGCATTTTGGGGAGCTGACACAAATATTTGCAGTCAGTGGAGAAAATGGGCAGGAAATCCATTTCAGAAAATATGGGGAATTAAAATCATTTACCTTTGGATAAAACCATAACTAGCTTTTCATGCCTAGTGAGACATGAATTAATTTCCTTTGCTGAATCTTACATATTTCTCACAATCTAGAGGAGTACCATAGCAACCAGCCACACTTTGGAGGTGAGTGCTTTTTACCAAAATGAGATATTTTGCAGGAAAATTTGTGTTGAAATCAATAAGAGATTTCTTTGGCAACATGGTGTTTGGTAATGCAAAAACTCACACTCCTGAGGACTTGCCAGCAATCTTGCAGGCTGGAGGAAGGTGGAAGCAGCAGCTGGGCTGAGTGGGCACAGCTTGTGTAGGCACTTGGATTCTGGCTTTCTTGTAAGTCATGGAGAAGCTGTGGACTCACAGCTTATAGCACAGAATATCTGAAGCTCTTCATTTCCCCAAAGAGAAAAAGAATTATTAGCAGAAGAACTGCAAAGATCCCCAAAGTGACCAGGCAATACCTCAATGCAAAGACTGTTTAAATCTGGATTTTCTCTTGAATTCAGATCTGGGAGCAGCTTGCCCAGATGGAGCAGCCTTCATAGATCTTGGCTTTAGTTTGAGAACTTGAGTCTTTTGACCACAGCAAGTGAGGAACCTAGTGTCTAGCCAGTTCATGGTAAATACCAAGCAAAGCTCAAGACCCAAAGCCTCATCACATTCATTTTATATCTGGAAACAAAACAAAACTCTACTATGGTGCAAGCCTCTGGCCACAGACAGAGGAACAAAGTGACTGATTGCAAAACAAAGTGAAAAATTTAAATAATGAACTCCTGTAGGTGATCTCAACCCAGTTTACATTCATTCCCCAAGCAGTTATCCGAGTAAACATTACAAGGCACTAAAAGAGTTAAAATTACCAGAGCAGCAGGAGAAATACTTCTTATTTCATGAGTGTTTCTGGCCTTTGGTAAGAGGTATATATCTCCTCCAGAAATCAGTACTGTTAAGAATACTGTACAACTTCAATAGTCCCAGCAAAATTTCTCTTCATGTTAGGAAACTTTCTAGTAAAAATGAGATCATACAGAAACACATCAGAGATGAGAATACAGAAAGTCTGGTCAGTTCTTCAGCTGAATGTAGCAAAGGGGGACAAACACTGTATCTTGTAAGAAAAGACACAAATGTAATTAAAGACCAGAGTAAAAATATACAAACATATGGACTGTGATTGTAACTTTGTTTTTTTATGAGGCAATAAATGTTGAAACAAACTAAACTCCAGACTCTGTGAGTTAAGAGCTGTTAGCAGGTGGATCCCAGCTGATGTTTTGTGGCAAGAGCCAGGAAGAAGAAAAACAGTCAGAGAGGTAAAACTCATGGCTTTAAACATCAAGTGCAATAACTAAAATCAAAGTGGAAGCCAATCCAGGCTGCAGTGAATAGGTGTAGTCTGTGTTGTTCCCTGCTTCTGCTAAGTAAGGGATCAATATATTTACTCTCTGGATAGAACACAATTTTGCTCTTGTGACACTGTTGCTTCTACTACTTTGTGAAGAAAAATGACTCTGTGGAGTACACGATCCCTATCTGGTCAGAGCCTCCACTTTTCTAAAGATATCTTTAAAAGATAACCGTAAAATCTTAAAACCCCCCAGTCTTACTTAACATTTGCAGTACACCAAAGCCAAGAAATTCAGGCAGAGAAAAAATTCAATGGCTAATGATTAGCCCAATCTATTTTACTGAGATACTGCCAAGTTATCTGGATGGTTTCAGCAGCATGCAGCACTTCTGCACTCCTTGTGCTTAACAGACAGAGTTCACAATGAATTAAAGATTTTTTGCTGAATTTCCTTTCATATGGATTGTTAAAAAAACCCCTGCTACCTTTTTTTAGTTTGTTTTCATTTTTTATGTTCTTGCTTATTCAGGTATCTGGCTTCATTTCAATGTTACAAATGCAAATTCCCCTCCTCACAGCATTCAGGCTAATCATCAGACAGAAATCACAAGGTACAGGTCTGTTAGATCTCATTAGTCATGGAGAAGGGAGAGAAAAAAGGCAGGTGGGAGCTGAGAGGAATGGACAATCATTTCCAGCTAGAGTGAAAAGGAGTTATTCCAATGAGGAGGGTTATTGCAAATCTACAGCTTGGCTGGGAATTTGCTGCATCTCTTGTGGGATACCACAGGAAGCTGAGAGGAAGAGAAGCAGAGAGTCTCTATTCTGGAAAAGCCCTTTAAGGACTCAGTAAAAACATGGCAGAACTGGCCTAAAGGAATATTCTGTGATTTTGACCATTGCAGTTTATTACTGGGAGATTAATGAGAAGAGTTTGGAGCAGAAGATTAATGCCATCTATTCTTATAACCTGCTCTCCTCCTCATAAATCTCCCCTTATTACACATGCACTGTGCAGCATGTGGCTTCACCTTCTCTCAGGCTTAAGTCCATCAAGTGGTCTCTTTCATTTGATTTCCTGTACTTCTGAGAAGCTAATATTCTACTAGAATAATCCCTATTCCCAAACCAACATCCTTTTCACCTCCATCAATCCCCCCACCAAGTCAAGATAAAAAAAAAAAAAAAAAAGAGACTTTTGATCTGAGTACCTTTGTCACAGGTAAGTTTTGTATGTGACTGGCTCTCTTCTGCCTTTGTCACAGGTAAGTTTTGCATGTGACTGGCTCTGTTCTGTCTTATCACAGAATCTTAGAAACATGGAGTTGGAGGGGACTTTCAAAAGCCATCTTCTCCAGTCCCTGCAGTGAGCAGGGACATCCTGCAGTAGATGAAGTTACTCAGAGCCTGCACAACCTCCTCCAGTGCCTCACCACCCTCATGGTGAAGAATTTCTTCCTAACATCTAATCTAAATCTCTTCTAGTTTAAAACCTTGGGAGAGCTGGATAGCTGCCTCTTTCATTCTTGATATCTTAGTCTAAAGAAGTCAATGATTTCATAAAGGAATGAGTCATAGATGGCCTCCAATCACCTGAGCCAAAGGAAACACACCAGGAAGAGGCAGAGCAAATATCCCAGGTGGACTCATAAGGAGTTGGGGTTGTTGAGCCTGGAGAAGAGAAGGCTCAGGGGGGACCTCAGAGTAACTTCTCAATACCTGAAAGGGGCTACAGAAAGGCAGGGGAAGGACATTTTAATAAGAAATGTGATGGGAGGACTAGAAACAATGGATGCAAATTGGAAGGGGGTAGATTCAGGCTAAACATAAGAAAGAAATTCTTTCCAGTGAGGGGTGGTGAAACACTGGAACACTGGTGAAACACTGGTTGCCCAGAGAGGTTGTGGATGCCCCCTCAATCCCTGGAGGTGTTTAAGGCCAGGCTGGACAAGGCACTGAGCAACCTGATGTAGTGGGAGGTGTCCCTGCCTATGGCAGGGGGGTTGGAACTCGATGAACTTTAAGGTCCCTTCCAACCCAAACCATTCTAAGATTCTATATTATGGCTCAGCTTCAGGAAGAAACGTGTAGGATGGACCAAATGCACAGTGGAGTGGACACTGAGCTATTTAAACAAATTATGCTGATGAACAGCTTGCTTTCCCACATTGTGCCTGGGAGAAGAAGCTGCATTTTGATGCCATGCAAAGATGAACAACCAGCCAGATTAATTGATCTACTAAGGGTCACACAGGACTCCGGTAGTTGAATCAGAAAGAAAGCTTTAGTACCTGGAGCTTTGCTCCAGTTCACAGTTGCATCTGCTCAGCTAGCAGACTACACTTTCACCCTACAGAATAAAAAACATTAAAAAATTCAGCTCTCCTGAATAACCCTGTTAGGAATGCTGTCCCCTATAGCAAGATTGCTAGAGATTCACAAACTTCCCACATGTACAGAGGCCAGAACAGCCCTGCCAAATGCTGTCCTAAATTATGCTTGTGTAAAATTTGCTGGGTACGAAGCAGCAACAGCAGAAAAAGAGGAAAAGAGAAGAGTTTGCTCTGGCAAGTTTTTTTCTTATTATGCAGACACAGAGTCCAATGATTTTCCAGGGAATTGTTGTGTTAAATAGCCACAGTTGTAAACTGTGAATTCATAAATGAATACAAATGTGTAGCTGTCATAACTGGCAGATGACACTTCCTGAAGGATAAGCTTGTACTCTTCCCTAGTGAAGGCAGCATGCAAGAGTTGCATCTCCTGAGACTTCTAATGTACAAATTCTTTGGCAATTCCTCCTAAGGCAGAACTGTTTTTAATTTAGAAGACGTCAACCTACTTGTACTAGTGGGAGAAATTAATAAGGCAAGGATGCAGGTCGGCTGTGCTGTAATACTGAGTAGATATGTCTCCATTAATTGCAGGATTGTCTCTGCTCACTTAAAAGCTCTTCTGTCTCAGAGCTTGATCCTATTGCCTTTGCTCAGATAAAATTCCCTCGAGCTCCCAACACCTTTTCTGCCACTGACCCTGCAGGAGAAAGTTTGTTTCATGTCTGTGGCACCACGTGCTTAACCACATATTGCTTCTATCTGTATGGCAAGGACATGAATATAGTTATTAATATGTCCTCTAATACTCAGCTTCGTTGTATTTATCAGTCCTGGAAATTGACAAAGTGCCATTTTGTAATTGGGAAATTCATGCAAAAAAAATCTAAAAAGCAAATTCTGGATTTTAAACAGGGTTTTGGATCTAGTGTTTTTTCCTGACTGCTCCATGCACCCCCCAGCAAGGTACTTTACTAAAGCATCAGTTGTTCTTCAGAAGCAGTAAAATCTCTTCCCTGACCATACATGGGCACTTCATGCTGCCTCAATGCATCCAAAGAGGCTCGAGGAAGAGGATAGAGTGAAAAAAAAAAAGCAGGAATTTAGTGTTAATTTACAACTGTATCCTTTTGTAAGCCAAAACTATAGTGGTCCAGCATTTGACACAAGACTACAGCAAGACTTAGATGTTCTGATGAATTATTTATGGCCAGGGGCAGATATGCTGGCTCTCCCTGCCTTTGTCAACTTTTGGTATGTTTCTCTTCTTCCATAGGAAACTTTTTGGTACAGCCCACTCTCTTCATGTGCTACACAGAGCAGAGAAGCCTCAGCTTTAAGCAGAGGCTCCAAAATGGTAATACCAACAATAAACAACATCTCCTGCATAGTACAAATGGCTGCAAAATGGTATATGGATAAACAATGTGGAAACAAATTAATATGAGATATTTAAGGTTCAGAAAATTTGATGATTCAGTCTAATTGGACACATTAAACAAGCTATATTCAAGGGATATGCTCCTGGCATGATGTAAAAGCCAGTTTTTTTTTTTTTTTTTCCTTTTTAAAATGAGAAATCTGGTTAATTAAATTTACTTACTAAACAGCTTGTACTGCAACAGTAGAAAATGACAGATGTCTTTCATAAAATTAGTCATATTGTGGCAATTTTCCCCTCTCCCCTAAACATGGTGTGATTATGGACATATTTTCTCCAGTTAAAAAGCTATCTGTCATAATTGCTAACGAATTCTATGTGAAACTGTTCTGAAATAAAAGGTGTTCTGCATGAAATGTAGAAAAGTTTTTGTGTGTCACATTTTCTCATTGCATCTTCATTCTGTGGGCTGTTGGGTGCTCGCAGAATCCTGCATAATTTTAAAGGCTTATAGTTATAAAGGCCAATCATGTATTAATTCATTTGGTATTCATTGAGAGACCTTTAATCATGATGGATTAATTTATTATAAATGCAGATATAATATGTTATTTCATAATATCACCACTGTAATTTAGCAATTAAACAGTCTGTTATTATTTCAATCACTGCCCAGATCTGTATCATGATACAATGTTTTTCTCCACGCTGAATTATTTTACATTACATATAGGACAATGAACTTTTTTTTTTTTTTTTTTTGAAGAGTAAACCTTTGGGGAAGCAGAAGAGTGTAAGATAATGCTTTGCTCTGATATTCTCCTTTTATATCCCAGATGATTCATCCTAAATACTTAGAGCTAGCTAGTCAGAGGCTTGAAGTGATTACAGCTCTGCTCCCAGAGCCTGCCCGAGCCAGTGCTGCCCTCAGCATCTCAGACCTCATGTGAGGAGGACAAAAAATCAGGCAAGTGCATCAATGAAGTGTAATTCAGGGGACAAAGGAGAAATGGCCAGGTGCAAAAAAATCCGACCTGTTATTTTTTGAAAGCTGAGTGAGGCTCCATTAGTGCCAACCTGTACTCCTGCTCCACAGACAGACAAATACAGGGCTTTCCAAAGGGCCATCCCTTTGGATGAGGCCATCCTATCCCTATTCTTGAACTGCATTCCTACATGATGCTTTAAGCCTTGTGATAATTTCAATTGGGGTGCACTTATGCTGATCCAATTTTGCCCCTGTCAGATGTCTAAATGTTATGATGACCCACATGGAATGACCCTGGAGAGCATCAGGCTCAGAAATATAATTTCCAAGTCACAGATAAGCAAACTGAGATACTTGGAAAAGGAATATCTTGCTTTGCCACCTGCAGGAAGTGTGGGAAGATAAGAGGTAGAATCCCTGGAAAATGATGCTCAGTTTTTTCTCTTTGTTCTAACTCCTTGGGTCTCATTTCTTTCTCTGGCATGTTCTGTTGTCATGTTGGAACTGACACCACAGCACTACTTGCCTCAAATTCTAAAGCTTTTTTTTCCTCAGGAGGGGCAAAGGCAGTAGAAGTTGCCAAGTGTGTGTCTCCGGTCGGACACTCCACAACAAATTGATCTGTTACTTTGAGCTCATTTTTTAAACTCCTTCCATTGACATTTAAGTAACTGAATCTTCTCCATCATTGTTAGCTGTCTTTTTTCCTGCCTGTCAAGAGCTTGCTAAATTAAGATTCACAAAGCGGGGTAGCTTTCATATGAACCCAAAAGGAGTCAATATGTTTACTCAGATAAATGATTATTTTACAAGGTAGTGTAAAATGCATAATTTTCTGTGGTATATAAAGCCATGAAGCACAATCCATCATGAGTGACTCATTTAATCTCTGATGTATGGGTGGATGCCTTCTTCAAAGAGCAATCTGGAATAAGTGATTCATATTAGGAGATCTGGAAAAAAAGCTGCAGGGAGGGCAAGTGAAGAGATCAGAATCAAAATGATGATAATGTGTACTCCATCTTGTGATAGAGATCACAAAATCCTGCTAAATCCTCCAGTGTATCATCCTCTCTATCATGGATTCACCCCCTAAAAAGCATTTTCTGCTGCTTTTCCTACTCCCATTTGGATGGGATAACAAAGCTATCTGCAACAGATAAGGAGCATTTTTTATAGGCTAAAAAATCTACTAGAACCAATGGTTTTAATCTCTCCTTGGCTGCAGAATCAAAGCCAAGTTCTCTGCAGGTGTAAATGGGATCTGCTCCACTGCCTTAGGTGGAGTTTCACTCATTTACACCACTAAAGAATTTGGCACCAAGGATGTTTGAGATCAAAAGGTTCCAGTTGGAAACAGATGTGCAGGAGAGAATCTGTCTGGGGAAATATTCTGGAAAGACTTGTCTATCCTGTGGAAGGAGGACTTATTTTTCCTCAGAGGAGTCTGTATGGATAAATACAAATTATATTTTTGACAACTCTTCTGACTCTGCTAATTCTAAACTGGACAGCTACATAGGAAGTCTGCCAAAACCCCTGCCAATAGAAAGTGCTGTGGTCCTCCATGTGTGTCTCCACATTATAGGCATATTGTGTATTTTTATTTTCCATTGACATGACTCTGGTGGTCTGTACTGTTCATTTAATAAAAACAGGATTAGAACCTGCCTTGCCATAGCTGCTTGCACCACATGTATCAAAGAAAATATCACTATTAGTAGATGTGCCTGCATGATGCCACCTGCTGCATTGCTGGAAATAATTTTCACCTAAAGTGGAGCTCCTGCATGTGCACTGAAGACTTTTCCATCCTTATTTCAGAGACAACTAAGAGAGACCTGTTTATTTGTTAATAATCATTTTGGGAAATATCAAGACTCAATTAGAAAAATTATCTGAACTGACATTTCAAGTGAGTAGAATAACACAACTCCCTCCTTCTTTGTTAAATGCATGCATTTTCTAAAGGGACAACATCAGTATATTTACACTTTCATATATTTGGATGCATGTTCATAATCCAATTTGTTCTTGGACAAGGATGTACTGATGGGTACCTGGTGTGTTTATTTGGATGAATACAGGCAGGTTTAGTCTGAATGCTAGTTCCACCACAGCAGCCCTCACCAGCTCTCAATAACCAGCCTGCTTTCCTCTAATCAAGGCAGAAAGTTTCCTTCTCTCTGCCCAAACCTATTCAAGGAATAGGAGGGTTCTGCACCAAGGTTACACCAAGTAAGATGAGATGTCTCTCCATCCTCTGTCACTGAATGCCTAGAGCAGGCTGTTACAATGAAACAAATTTGTAATGCTTTCCTATTTTCTGAAAATTTATGGCTTCAGGGATGTCCTGTAGATATATCCACACTGAATTTTTATTACACAGGTTAGAGATAGACTTTTGCATTTGGAAGCATCCTACTTACTCTGTACAATCAGTTGGCAGCAATTATCTCCATCTCTTTTTAAGTCACCTGTTGGCAAGGTATGAAAGAAGGTCTGAAGTTCAAATCAGACTAGGTAAATTCTCAGTAGAGTCCCTTTACTTGTATTTGTAGTAATTATGTATAAATGAATTTAAAAAAAAAAAAAAGAAGAATGGAGTTCTGACTTCTGCTCAGTCATTCATGGATGTTTAGAGGACTGTGTGCTCCCCTGCAGAGCTGTGGGTTGTAACAACATCCTTCTTCAAAACAGTCAACTTGGGTTGGTTGGGGTTGCATGGTGGTCAGGCAGACAGATAGAAGCTGTGTCATGCTGCAAGTCTGGGGGCTATGGAGTGGTCTTTCACATTTTAATCCATCTTACTGACATACCTGAGGAGCTGTGCCCACAAGCAAGGTGTGGACAGTGTAGTATTGTGAACCATTCTCACCAGCACTATCAAAACCAGTCAGAGATCAGGTTTTCCATCCAAGAAAACAAACTCTGAGGCAATGAAAGTGGCTGCATAAAGAAACTGGGAGGCACAGAGAGTTTTATGAATTAAGGAGTTCCCCAGATTAGCTTTGCAACATGGGAAAATTAGTTCCTTTTGAAGTGTCTCCTGCTCTGCTTTAATGCACTTTAATTTTTCCTAATGTATTTTGTAAAACTTAAGCAAAGATATAAGTTTATATAAGATAAACCACTAGTAAGGCTCATAAATTACCAGTTTTATTCGAGTAAAATCTTTGAAGGCTAATTCATACAAATTTGTGAATCACACCACGTGAGAAAGACTTGTCTGAGGTTTTTAATAGTTTGAGATATGAAGTTGATTTGAAACAACAGAATAAAAGAACTGATTCTGTGGGTTCACTACTGCATTCAACCAAAGATAAGTAGCTACAGAACATAAGTGTATTCTTTTAAAGTTGAAAGAAAAGCACAGAAAGCAAATTAAACTAAGACAATGGAGGTTTTTTTGCTTTATGGTGGTCAGACCATCCTCATATCCAGAAAGGGTTTATCATCATTGCTCTAGATCATATGGATTTTGCTTAGATAAATGCATAAACTGATGATATTTCCATGTTTTACCAACAGGTGATGTCTGTGCAGTAGATTATGAGATGTCCTGAAAGGCAAGAAAAAGGTATCTGAAGAAAAGTACAGAACATTGCCTTACAGAGATGATATTATTTGAGTTTGGGATTTACAACTCTGCTGTAAAGAAGCAGCACCAGGGTATTTATATATTAATTAATTTATTTATATATTATAGACAGGCTGAAGGAGTTGGAATTGTTCAGCCTGGAGAGGAGAAGGCTCAGGGAGGACCTCACAGGAGCTTATCAGTACCTGAAGGGGGCTACAGAAAGGCAGGGGGAGGACTTTTTAATAGGATATGTGATGGAAGGACTAGGAATAACAGATGTAAATTGGAAGAGGGGAGATTCAGGCTATAGATTCAGGCTAGATATAAGGAAGAAATTCTTTGTTGTGAGGGTTGTGAGACACTGGAAAAGGTTGCTCAGAGGGGCTGTGGATGCCTCTTCAATCCCTGGAGGTGTTTAAGGCCAGGCTGGATGAGGCATTGAACAACCTGATCTAGTGGGAGGGGTTTCTACTTATGGCAGGGAGCTGGAACTTGATGATCTTTAAGGTCCCTTCCAGCCCAAACCATTCTATGATTCTATGATTCTATGATCCTATGATTCTGTGATTGATTCTCTGATTTATGTGTCAGCAGTTAGAACTGGGAGAATTTTAAAGGCAAAGGTAAAATATAGAACAATATAGACATTTAATAGGTCATATTCTTTATTATATTAGCTTCTACATATCCACACAAAACTTCGAATTACTGCCTGTATGTAATTATAAAATCATCAAATCATGGAAGGCATAGAGGTGGAAGGGACCTGCAAGGGTCCAACCCAAGCAAGTCTGAAATCTCTAAACAGGACAAGAATAAATACTGCAAGAATACAGTTAACCTGTACTACAGCCTTAGAGTAAGGTTATTTCTATTCCAGGAATCCCTGGTTAAAATGATTTGGTTTGTCTTATGGAACTTCAGTCAACCTTAAAGAGTGAGCTCTAGGGACTATCACTTTCCATTCTCAGTGCTCAGCAGACTTCACTGGGTCACTCTGATTTATATCAGCAAAAGGTCTGGCAGGCTTTGGTTAGCCTCAAGAAAATAATACTGAAATGAGCAATAATGTAAAAAAAAAAAAAATTTAATGTAGTTCTGGGAATAAATAAAATTGTGTGTCCAAAACAAGCTGGTCAGTGGGTTTACTAGATTTTGTCTATTTGGTTTAGAAAATTGTGTCTATTTTTCCTGGGTTTATTCATAATTTATTTATTAATAAAGATTTCAGCTGTGGTGGAGTCTTTATCCTACCATAAGAGGAACTCCTGGCTTCACAACTCCACTGGAGCAACCCAAGTGAGAATATGAGCTGAAGAATGTGAGCCAAAATTTTCCAGGGGCTGTATATCTCTGCTTGCCAGAGAAATCATGGCCAGTTGAAGGAGGAGGAGATGGAAAGTAGCCACCTCTGTTTTGACACTTCTCAAAGTCCACTGAGGCTCCTATGCAAGCCTTGGAGCTACATGAGAAAATTCTGAAGCTTGATACAGGATCTGGGAGGGCAGCAGAGTTATGTCTGAGTTACTTTGCAATCCCTGGTGCAGCCAGCACTTGCCATCATGTAGTGCCTGGATTCAGCTTATTCATAGTCCTGGCAAGGCTTATCCTCCTGGGGAGCTGTGCTTTTGGATGTTGCTGGCCAGAACACAAGCATACTTTACTGCTTCTCTTGTGGAGTGTGAGTATATTCACTCTGGGGGCAGTTTTAGCATCTGGCCCTCTGCCTGGACATCATTACTATTGGGCACTTGCACTGAACACAATCCTGCTGACCAAAGTCTGCACTGAAAAGATTACATTCTCCCAAACCAATATTTTCAATTTGGCCCTCACACTTCTGACAGCAGGAAACTTCTGGAGACCCCATAGGCTGTGTTTGCTGTAAACAGCATTACCTGGAAAAACTGGTGAATATCACACATTTCATGAAAGTGAGATAATAGAGAAACACCGTACCCTCCACTTAAACGGGATGGGCTGAAGGATGCTCCATGTGGCACAAAGGGCTCAACCTGCCTTTGAGCAGCTCTTCTGGCTAAGGAGTTTGGGGCAAATGATCAGAATTTAATTCAGCTAAAGGAAAGAATATTTTCCTGTTTATTCTGCAAGTAAGTCTACCCTTTAAAGTTTTAAAATGTCATTCTGCTAAGAAATGGGACCTACAAGCAGGCAGCAGACCCACAGCAGAGCCTGAATCTTAAAGGGAAAGGAGCTTTGATTTGGAAGCTGCAAAGTTTTCCTATTCATATCACAATTGCAGTAAAGTGCTTTTGCTGCATCTGCTCATAAAAAAAGTAGAAAGCAACTAAATAAATGTGTGTGGAAATCTGAATATCACCACATTTATGGCATCCCAAAGGCATTGCTTTTCCAGAAAATTGTACTTGTTAGTTTGCTTGGCAGACTGGGGGACTGACTGGGAAAAAAAATCTGATGGTGAACCAGCAACAAAACATTTACTTGCTCGCTGAACTTGAAGCATCTCTGTGGCTGCAGTGGCTTCTGTGGGACTATTCCCATACCATAATCTTAAGCACGTAATTAAGGGCTTTACTGGATCAGTGCCTGAACAACCACTGCTGATTTCTATTGAATGCACATTATGTTAGGGACCAATTTTAAGCTCATTAAAATGAAGAGAAAGAATCCAGCAGATGCTGGACCAAGCCTCATCTCAGGACTTTCACAGAGAAAAAACATTGTCTCTTGTTTACTCTTTTGCAGGTCAGCGAGTTCCCAAGCTGAGCTGTTGATTACATCCTATTATCAATGAAGTTTAAGATTTGCCATCAACTTAAATAGCTGCAGGTTATGGCTCCGGGAAACAAAAGCCAGAGTCGTGTACAATTTGTGATTCTGGGGTTTGAGTGCTTAAAGAGCAGAGAAGAAAGCAGGCATACTCCTCAGCTCCTGCACACAGAATAACCGCTGTTTCAGAGCAGTGTGTGCCGTGCAGGGTGTTAGATAATGCACATTACATTGCTTTGGAGCAGCATTGGATATGACTTCCACCCTCCCTCCCCTTCCCTCAATGCCCAGACTAATAAATCTCCCATTTGTCTCACCTGTAGTTACAATGAAGCTGTTCTCAACACTGTTAACATCTGCCATGGCCATTCTTCTGGGCTGAGAAAAACAGAACGTTTTCATTGCTTCTTCATTTGTGAGCACTAGTGAAGTGAACCTGTCACTTGTGTCCACTTATGGGTGAGGATTTTACAGCCCAGTCTCCTCTCTAAAACTAAACTGACATGGCCAAGCCCCATTTTATGGGAATTCTCAGATTCTTCCTGGTCATATTTAAGATCCAGGGGCCATGTGTTTTCACAGCTACATTAACTAATGCAATTTTGTGGTAACTTGACCATAGCAATGAAGCAGGAAATTTCTGCAGTCTCTGTGGTTAAGAATTTCACTGTGAATATGTAAAGCCCATTAGTACAGAAGCACGATGAAGATAAAATTAAAATACCTTTACAGTAAAAGCCAGAAATAATAATAATAAAAAAAAAAAGAGTAAAGTGTGGGGATTCCTGTGCTGCAAAGCCATGAAAATGCAGAAGTATAAGAAGAAGCTTCACTGGGCTCTCCCAGCCTCCTCATCTTCTCAAATGACTGCCACCAATTTAGGTGAGGAGTGATAATTTGGCTTACACAAATGCTAACATGGGCTTAGCCCAAAGCATAAATGGGATTCAAAACTTTCTAAGTCCTTTTTTTCCAAACCTCTCCTCTCTGCTACACTACACTTAGGCTGGGATAATAGTCCTCACAAATCTGCTTTGCTGACTTAGGGGGATGATAGCCACAACTTCCCTAGCTCCTAGTCTGTGCATGTTACAGGGCTGTGTTGGCACACCAGCCCTCAGCTGCTTCTCACATGAGATGTGGATGTTGGAGCTGAGCAGGAGGTCAGCAGGAGGTCTGCTGATAGAACTGAGATGTCACAGTGTTACTCAAGGCTGCCAAAAGCCCCCATGAAGAGGGAATGATTATTGAATTAATTTGCTTTGGAAAGAGATCTATATGCCAAAATGGGTCTAATACCACTTTGCCCTCCCTCCTCAGCTCTTTGCTGAACTCCACTGCAGGTCTCAGAGGTACCACTGCTTGGGGACTCTGTAACAGAGCCAGGCTTGTGTATCCGGTCTCCAGCAGCTCCTGAGACAGCTGTTGGGTTTTGCAGCAGAGTATCTCAATTAGCAGCACCCAAGAGATGAGCAAGAGGAGTTAGATGCTGCACACATTTGGTTGTTATTGTTTTTTGGACCTGTAAGTCATTTCAGTAGATACTTCCCACATTTCCTATAAAATCATGTGAGCTATAGATTTTTTTCCCCCCCTTTCTTTAAAAAAAAGAAAGACGTGATTCCAGCATAATCATGTCACCCTGGGGACTGCATCTTCTGGAAAGTAAAGAAAACAACCTGCTTAGAGTGCAATAATGGCCGAGGAAAGGATTGCATTATGGATTGCTCACAGACTTCTCCTGCACAAACTGCTCCCACAGGTTTTACCACGGGGTTTGGGCAAAACCCCTGAAGAGCACAGATCAAACAGGAAAACAGCTTTGAATGCTTGTGGCTTGTTGTGAGACAGAAGGGGTTTGAAAGTTACACTTAGCAGCTCCCTCAATCCCTTCAGGCTTCACACAGGTGAGCAGGCTTGGGGAGATGAGCTCACACACCTCTGCACTCCCTCTGGCTGCACTCAAGCCAAAAGAGCCTGTTGATGGAGTGGCCCTCTGAAGCCAGTGGCATTTTGCCATTGATTTTGGGAGGCCCAGGGTTTAATTCTTCCCGTGGAAGGTTAAGCATGTGTGTAAGTCCTTGCAGGATCAAGGCTTAAGTGTGTAAACCTGTTCAGCAAGAGCACCTGGCATTTAATGTCCTGTCAAGGTGGGCTCTCTTGCTGTGTGAGATGGGGCAGGCTGCCATTGCTCCTCACTCAGGTGCAGAAGCTTCATTTAGCAAGCACATCTCCTTCATACTTGTCAGGATATAACATAAGAAAGACATTAGTAGAGCTGCTTATTAACACAACTCCTATGGAAAACATCGACTGCATCACATTGATTAAGAGCCACTATTAATCTATATTTCTGTTCCTTGTTGTCCAAAACACAGGCAACAGCCCTTCTGGGTTGCTCGTTCTGTCCTTGTTTATACCTTAATCACTGAAAACTGCAAACATGTAAGAGATAAAATCCTCAGAGGTTTTTTTACTTATTACTTATTTTATTTCATATTAGCACATTTTCTGCGTGTTTCAAGGCACAGAACTCATCTGAAGGAAGACTATTTCACTGTAGAACCCAGCTTCTCACAATAGAGCTATCTTAATTATGCCTTATGATCAATGATTTTATATTTAAACAAATGTTTCAGTTTCTCTCAGCAAACCTCTACTTAAATGAGACTTAAAGGAGACCTTATGTTTGATATGCTGTGTGTCCTATTGCTATTGCTCAGTGTCTGAGCTGTCTAGTATGATGCTATGTCCTTAACAGACAGTGTATTTATATATATTTATTATAACATATTATATTTATTATATTCATGTACTGGTATATTTTCTTTTGAAATTGATCAATTTTCCTTGAAAATAAAATCATGATGATGTTGGTTATGGTCATATTAAGGTATCAATTCCTCTAGACTTTATGAACAAAGTTATTCCAACCCTGGTTCCCTCTGTTCTTCTCAACCCTGTGTTCAAAAAGGCAATGAGCCCACCAGTCTCACCTACAACTCTTCATACGAGGGGCTAGGACACAAAGTAGATGTGTGGGGGCAAAGATCAGGCCAATAGGACACAACCACCCCCTCCAGAGGTGGGAAGGAGAGATGTAAAGTGGATATGTATTGCAATATTTGAGATATCTTAATGAATAGAATAGAATAGAATAGAATAGAATAGAATAGAATAGAATAGAATAGACTTGGTTGGAAGGGACTTTTCAGATCATCAAGTCCAATTACAGATCTAACTCTGATACAAACCATACCAATGCCTTTACCTCCAAAAAAGGTATCTAATGGTATCTACATCCTTAATGGCCAATTAACAAACAATATGCAGGTAGCTGTAATATTAAACAAAATTTAAAGAATATGCTGTTACAAAATATATTTTGACAACTTTTCTAGAAGGCAATTCAAACAGTTTGTCATTTATGCAGAGTTATTTACAGAGGACTCAAATTGGAGTTTCAGATTTAAGCAAACCACAATATGGGCTTGAATTTGATAAAATAATGGGAAATAGAAAGTTGTGACAAGAAGGAACTTTGGGATTTAGTAAACTTAGTGTTTAGCATAATCATCAGATGAATCTAAGCTATATTTAAAAAAATAAACAGCCTGTCTTAACTGGTTAATCTGAATCATTTAATCTCTACAGAAAAAACTTGTAGCCTCACTTGTGTAAGTTTAGAAGGCAGATTGCCTTTCTGGAAGCTTTCAAATGTATAGTTTCCTTTGAGTAAGGGAACCTGCATCAGGAGCATCATCTCATTAGAGTGCTGGTGCCTAAATTAGGCAGACTTCATTGTACTCATGGAGTTTCCCAACTCTCAGGTTTTTTTAAAGCATTGCAGCAGAAGTTTTAAATGCCACTGGTCTGCAAAGTAGAACAAATAAAGCAATCCCAGCATGTCCTTTCACTAGTACTGCTCAGCCTAATAAAAGTGATCATGAGGAACAAGATTAATTGTGCATTAAACTCACAGCCTGCAATATGTTTGTGACTGCATCCCCCCAGCAGCCCTTTAGGACTAATAAAATATGTGAGTGATGTTACCTTGTCTATGCAATCCAGTCCTAATTTAACTATGATTAGACTTATTTTAAACCCTCTGACGGGTATATGAGGGTTGGTAAGTCAATAGTACTATGTCTGTGCTTCAAAATTAGCAATTTACAAAGTTTTAAGCCATCTGTCTTCACAAGGTATTTCCAAGAGAAGCCAAGCAGATAAGGAGAAGTTGTCTAAATTAAGTGATGCAACAGGATGGTTAATTAAGAAAATTTGAGGGAAGAGGCAGTTAAATTACCTGAGTCTTGAAAGTGATGTCCTTCAGTGGGATTCAAAGAAAACAGGAGTTAAAAATAGGTCAGATAAATCACAATCTGAAAGCTCTTGCTCGTTTCCTCTGAGTGTAATGGGATCCTGAGGTGGTTAGCTCACATCTAGGTGTCTACAGCGTAACTACCCAAATTTGAATGAGGTGAATCCTGCCTCTGGTGTCCAACTCTCATCTACAGAGAGCAAGCACTGCTATGGGGGATAGAGAGGCAGATAGAGATTCCAGCCTGGGAAAGTAAATTAAAAAATATATTTAGAGTGGCTGACTCCCCCTTTTTTGCCTTCCCCAGGGACCCTGATAATGTCTCCAACAAGAAGAGTAGGAAAGATGTGACTCCAAGAGCTCTTGGAATACATTAGTCTGAGGATGAGAGTCAAGTTTTAGCTTCATGGGACATAGGAGATACTAAGGAACCAAGGAAGACTGTGTGATAATTATGATCTAGAACCAAGTACTTCTATTATCACTTTGTTTCATTCTTGCTGATATTTTACTATTTACCCTAATAGAAGATTTCTTTATATTCTTAGTTCATATCTAGTATATCTAGATCTGGTATATCTAGATCTAGTATATCTAGTATCTGGTAAATGGCGTGTGCTCTATTGCCTTGGGAGTGATGGAAGTGGTTAGGAGGTAGCAGATTATATTTAGGGTTTTTCATCCTGTACACAAGATTGCTCAAATCCCAAGGAGAAAACACAGCACCAGGAGATGAAGGACATGACTAAGTGCCAGGTCTGTGGAAGGAGTAGAACCCAACCTTTTTTCAACCAGCTAGTGGGAGAGGACCAGAGACTTGGGACCTCTCTGAGCCAGGTCTTGCTTCTTTTGCTCATGTAGAGCTTCAAGAGTGATTCTAGCACTAAGAAGATCATAGCTAATGTATTAAATCAAAAGGAAACACAGCAAGTCTCATACAGTGCTGTGAGTTATTTCCAGTTAGATGAAAAATGTAAAAAGTCTTTTATTACTAGAGTGAAGAAAAATAATCCTCAGAGGTTAAAATCTAAGCATTGTGTCAGGACATTATGATGCTTCAATTTAGCTGACCAGAAATGTAATGCTAATAAATAATACTGTTCAGTGAAAGATGGGCTGTAGCACGTTCTTAAGTACTTCTGTGGAGTCTTGAGGAAAGCCTGAGAATCTGATCACTCCAAGGAGAAAGGAACTAGTGAAATCCCATCATTATTGCCCATGGCAAGTCTGGGATTTACCCCAATTCTACCTGCTGTTTCCAACTCAGACTTGCAGTGGTTTTACAGGGAGAATTGGAGATTTGAAAGAAATACAGTGCAATGCCAGCTTTTTCCTCTAAAGCACATTCATAGCCATGTTATCAGAGTTTCTAATTATAAAATTTCTTTAATATTTTATTAATAGGAGAGAAGGGAAGATGCCAAAACTTAGGGCATTTCACAAGTAAGATTATGGGTTGATTTCTGATTGGTTGACAGGGCCCTAATAATAAAACTCATAATTTTATACTGCATTCCTCTAGTGATGATAGAAGCTCTTTGTGCATAATAGCACCATTTCTATTCAGGAATCTTGTTAACAGTTGTAAACTCAGATTATCATTTTTATTAGCCTAGTGTTTTCTTATTTCTGTGTTCCTGACAGGAAATTACAGCAAGTTTTCTGGCTTGCTTTTCTTCTCTTACAAAGAAAGCAATTCCATTCAGCTTAAAATTTCCAAGCACTGGGATAGAATATGGTATTTCTAACAATTTAAAGTGCAGAGATTCATTAAAACCCCATTTATTTAAAGATAGTCTAAAGAAATATGTGAGCTGATATATTTGGTTAGGGCGATGCGTTCTTTTTAAAGGTGCTTGATGACTTTAGGTGCAAATTCTTGTCACCAAACTCAGTATTAAAAACTGCTATACTGTCATTTTTCTTCTGTTGCCCCATAACAGTGAGTTTGACAGCAACTTTCTGAGTAAATACCCCTGGCTACATTCAGGCTTCCCTCCTCTCAGCTTCTCCGTGGCTGAGATGCCCACCATGGGCAGTGGGAATCGAGCACCATGGACTTCTCATGGCTGAGGGTGATTAAGAAACTCAAATGAGCATATTGGTAGTTGTTTCACCCCATTAGGCCACTTGAGCATTAAAAGCACTGTTTGTAGGAGAATGTGAGGCTATAGCTGCATAATTTACTGTCAACAGCCTACAGTTTATTCATATTACATCAGATACGCTTCCAACTGTCAGTGGATACCCAGTGAATAAAAACTTATTTCCATAACAAGAACACTGAACTCAATCCTTTTCTTCTCTGGTTATAAATGGATGGGAGAGTTTAGGATTACAAGAGACAAAGCCTAATTTTCTGGGCCTTGCAAACTTTGGTGTTGGAGAAGTGAGGGGGAGGAGGCAAGTTGTAAGGGCAAAAGCAAGATGTGGGAACTACAGCGACCTCATTTCACCAGACATTAGGACTTTCTGTGATAGCCAGGAAAACCTGAAGGAGAGCTTGAAATAGAGACCAAAAGAAATAGTGAGGAACTTCTGCAAATGTTGTGCCCTGAAACCTTTGCCCCAGCAAAGTTGCTGTGGAGGTGTGTGATTTCCATGTGGTGTTGACACATTCTCTCCTTCTCTCCAGGGGCAGGAAAGAGTCTGTGTCTAATCTCTGTGTGCTCCACCACTTGCTTGCACAAGTTCTGTCCTGTGATGACACTGTGCATTTCACAAAGCAAACCTTTGAGTGCAGAAAATCTGACACGTCTATCTGCAGATGATTAATTTCCAGGCATGATTTTTATTTTTTTTCCTCAAGAAATTATAGGAAATTTAAGGAAAGTGTAAGGGAAAACAATTTTCAAGGAGTGCATCATGCTGGCTTGCTAACCCAATCTCATTTCTCTGAAAAATACCATTCTGTGTTCAAAAAGTTTTCCTCAGCATGGTCACAAACCTGCCAACAACTGAATGCAAGAGTGATGTTTATTCTGAGTACTTCAGTACAAGCCTACATGATCCAGTCTTAATTGCAGCCACAACAAATTGCATTTAGGAAAGGAGAGTTCAGCAATCATAACATCCAGTAGGCAGCAATTTCCTCTTAAATACAGGACAAGCTCAGCCTTCCTCTTGGTTTCAGTAGGGATTGTAGCATTTAATGCATGGCACAATTGCACCCAGAGTGCCTGAGTAAATAACATCACCTTAGAAGTTTTAGAAGAGCAAACACAAAGCAAAACACATCTCATTTTCTGAAAAACAAGATTAAGCAATAACGTAGAAGCATCAGAATAAAAAAAAGACTAGAAATCAGACCTTAGGAATCAGGGGGCTTGCAAGCATGAGCTGCAAGATGTGTAATACAGATCTGATCGTGTCTGGCAGGCTTGTATTCATGGAAAACTATTCAGAGCATCAGACTCCTTCTTTGCCAAAGCAATTCTTTGTATTTCATCTCAAACTTTGTCAGCTCCTTGCAATTAGCCACTGGGATGGCACGACAAGATATAAGATATGAAGCGGAACATCCCTTCCCCCCCTTCTCCAGAAGAACAATGCAAAGAGACAGCAAGAACTTTAGCCCAGCACTCTACAACAATCAATCCTGGATACACTGACCCCACTGGATGCAAGCTGAAAAATGTTTATTTATTTTTTTCAAAAAGTTTCAGCGTTGCACTTCCCTACCTAGTAAAGGGCTGAACAGGCAGAACGATACCCAAAGACCATCTCCTCCACCCTCATCTCCACCCCCGTGGTGTCACTGCTTCAGGCAACGTTTGGGGGAGATAAAAAAAAAGAAAAAAAAGATCACACACACAAACCCCCCCAAGTCAAGTGTCTTCTCTGATAGGTGCATGGAACAGTAACCAAAAAACAATCAAGTCCTCATTGTCATAGTGCGACAATCCCTGCACCGCTTCTCTTCAGCAAATAGTCAATTCACAGAGAGAAAAGCATCATGAGGACAGGAACCAAAGCTGTTATTATCCATTTTAAGTAATAGGAGAAGGTCACATATCAAGCAGTTGCACCTTTTCATTACATCCTAACCCTCCACAGCAGGGGAACCACACTTATGACAGCGATAGATATACAAAAGCCTTCAGCTCCAAAAAAGGAAAAGAAAAGACGGGGAAGAGGGGAAAAAAAAAAAAAAAAATTAAATTAAATTCATCTTACCAGCACGTTGCAGCACCAACTTGCTTGGAGGAATGTTGCCTTTACAGGTTTCTGTTTTAATTATCCTGGAAGCAGAAGAGGGAAGAAGAAGAAAAAAAAAAAAAAGAAAAGAAGGCGACGAAGAGCAGGATTGTTAAATTAGCGTGTGCTACAATCTTTTCAGTTTGTCGCAGAGTAGAAAAATACCAAAAAAAAATAAAAAAAAGGCACGTAAAGAAAGAAAGAAAAAAAAAAGAAAAAGAAAAAGAAAGCTCAGTAATTTAAATTTGCTGTCAGTCCAGGCAGCATCGCTCTGTCCCGCCCCTCTTCCCACTGGGTTCTACTACCTGCAGGGCTGCAACTGACAGCTACTGTGCAAACAAAAAAAAAGGCAAAAAGCATGCTGGGACCATGCTGTCTGCTGTCTGAGCCTCTCTCCACTTCTGATGACTGAAAATCATTAGTGAAAAGGTTCTGTTGTTGTTTTGCTGGGATTTTTAAGTTGGGGCTCTTTGCATGAAATGTAATTTATTTTTAATTGATAGGAGGCAGCACGTGACGGAGAGCGGTGGTTGTGCTCCTCAGCTCTGCTCAGGCTGGAAACTAACCTGGAGAGATGAATTTGATCAGTGTGGTGTCTGTAAAATATACACAGCCAGTCACCCTCCTGCACTTTGCAGGCAGCATTCAGCCCTTCCGCTAACACCGGGCACAAAAATGCTTTGAATGGAAAAGCATTTCAGCAGTAGGCAGCACTTAAAACTCTGGCACTCAAAAAAAAGTTGCCACTGGTAATTTTTTTGTCCTGCTTTTAAGTTTTCCATCTAAACTTTTTTGGATTGTTTCTGAGAGGAAAACGTAATAGAAGTCAGAGGCACAACAAACAACTGGCACAGCACTCCAGTAACAGGGACTGAGAAACAATCACAGTGCATAAAAAAATCTGTGCCTTTAACCAGATGTTTAGAAACTCTTTTGAAGTTCTGCATTAGCAACTATGAGGAGCCTGCATATATCATTTGAGTGTAAAATATTTGATGAAAGCTAACAAGAGAAACAAGTACAAAAAGCTATAAACGCCTTTTAATAGCTATTTTAATTGTTGCTAACAGGCTTTTAGCAACAGGGCTAAAATCAGCCTTCCAAAACAAAGAGAAGCATAATCTGTAACTTCTAACTGTAAATGTATTCACCAAAATGTGGCTCCCACCTAATTATAAAACAAAATTAAAAGAGTGAAATGATGCTTTTCCTTAATACTTTAGTAGTAATTGCTTGGATCATGCCACAGTAAATATGCAACATTTGTATTCAGTTATTTCTCTACTTATGTGTGTAACCACAAAATAAAAACTGAAATGTTTGAACTTAATTAAATTAATCTCTGATTTACTCCAAGTTTGCCATTTAGACAGGAAGAGGCACATGCAGGCTGAACATGCCTGCATAGACCACTGCCTCCTAAATAGCTTTTTAAAAGCTCTGCAGAAACTAGATCCTGCTTTGCCAGCATCTCTTCTGCAGCCTTTACTTGTTGAAGTGGCTTTGATGGGATGACCCCTTCCACCAGGAGTCACCCACAACCACCTGGAGGTGTAAGGTCTGCCCAACAGCCCTTGTAAGGGGTTCCTCCAAGCCATCCATGCTAAATTGGTACAATATTCAACTACAAAGCTGTTTTTCTTCTCTTTTAAAGCCTTTAAAGAGGTGACCACCTGACATAGCTTCTACAGATGGAAGAGATCTCCTGCCCTTTCCAAAGATGAGGTTTAAATTGGCATAGCTGTCAACTGTCTCTTTGCAAAGTTCACCTCCAAGATGTCTTTGCAGACTTATGTTGCCCACAAGACTTTTCTCTGTCCCCCGTGGGATGGGTCTCAGGATGCAGGGAAGAGTCAGCATAGAGACTTGTCTGCTAAATGGAAATACGAACACACAAAAATAGTGAATGTAATTTGAAAGAGGCAGATTCCACAAATAGCCACAGCAAAAATGCAGCCTGCTTTCACTAGAATTTGCTTCCATTTACTGTTGTTTGCCTTTAAACCCCTGCTTTTATGCTAGTAAAATGTTTTAGTGCATGGTTTTATCCTAGCTCAGTGCCTCCCATCTCCCTCTCTTTTCTTTTAGCAGCAAGATTTTCCTTGGTTTTGCTCCTTGTTAAGGAAAAAAAAAAAGGAAAAGGAAAAAAAAGGCATTCTTGATGGCTTGACAACATTTAATCCTTGTTTTGGTCCCTTCATGCACACATACACACAACATGCTCCATCTCAAAATTCTGTTAAATCCAACTAACTTATTATCCTTCTATATCCCCTTCAAAAGTCAAGGGTGGTCTGTTTTTAATGCACTTGGCATTTTAAGCAAGGCACTCAGACCTTCAAAGTACAAATAATTGAACTTTGCCTTTAATGGAATACGGTAGGGCACTAAATAACAAAAAAAGCTAAGAAAGCCAGATCTAGCAGGGAGATACAGTCAAGAAGGCAATTTGACTAATTGGTTAGAGAAAAATGCACAAGAGCTCATAAAACCAAACATTTATAAAATCACCTTCCTTGTGCTCTTAACCTGAAATAAAAATAGTGGTAAAATAAGCTGTTAATATCAATGTTTTCTCCTGTAATACAGGAGACTAGAAAACAGAGGAACAAATGTTGATGTGCTCAGAAGAGCAGAGTCTGATTGCTGTGACTTGTAAGTTTCATTAATTTCAGTGTTTTAGTGATGATGTGTGTTGCTATTAACCATTTAGTTTCTCTGTTAAAATCTAATTTTGATTAAGGGTCATAGGCTCTGAGCTATATAAGTTGAGTACTGTGGGAAAGATGACACTTTCTTTGTGATTCTGTAGTTGGGATTTAATGAATCAGTTAAATTAAAGAACCAGTAATTAATGGAGGTTTCCTACTATATAATGCAACAGAAAATGTCTAATTAACCTTTGTATCCTTTACAAAACCCCATCGAGTGATGCATTTTCTAGCCTTGTTTTAGTGAGGAATGTTTTTGCCTTTAACTTCAGTGGAGTTCATATTGACTATTTCCCCCTCTCTTCCCACAAGCTTTCATGTCATTGACCCTCAAAGATTAGCACCTAAAAATACTGAAACCATTTTCAAAACTTACATTGCTTTGGGAGTGCACTGCATCTAAATAGACCCTGTGATGGGGAAATGGCTGAAGAGATTTTTAGCCCAGGATGAGATCAGTCCTGATATTAAAATCATGACTTTTAAACTTAGAGAATGTCAAATGAGACCAGAAAGATCCTATTCCTCTTCTTCTTGTAAAGTCTTTCTTTGTGGACAGATGGCATTACTTCAGATAAAAGAACCCCTTGGAAATAGAGGGATTCCCTCAGACATACTTAAGACCCTTCACTTGTCTAAATGAACCTGAGAGGAGATGGTAATTGGCCACTGAAACATATAAATGTAAGTTTGCTGTATGGAAGCTTGGGAACAAGCAAAAGCCATAAAGGCAGCTAGAACTTTCCACTTTCAGTAGTCAAACACCTTAAGATTTATACAATATATTTTAATTATGTCAAAGTCATGCCCAGCCACCCCTGGCTCCATGTACCATATTTCTTTGTGTACAAGGTAAGACTTCCTTTGCACTAATTGCTTCCTTCTACACCTTTAAATTGAGGGTGGCTTTCTCATGCCCCTAATTGCTTCCCCCCACAGCTCCCAAGGAAAAGGTAGTTGAAGGTGGCTTCTAAACAAAGACATATAGTAATTAAAATCTCTTTTAAAGAAAGCTTTTTTGTGCAGCACCTGCTGTTAATGGAGTACTTTGTGTACACTTCTCTGTAGTCTTTGAATCCAGTGCATAATTTCTCAAGTAGTGTGTTCTTGGAGGGTTTTCTACATCTGATGTGCTGACCTATATATATTAATTACACTACATCCAAAAAAACCCCACAAAACCCCACCAGGAAGCCTCCTCTTCCTCCAGTAAATCCAAGCCATAAAAATTGTTTGGTAAAGTGAAAAGTAAGGTTGCAAACTTTTAATTGCCTCTTGGGTAATGATAACTTCATTTTATTTATTTTTTTTCAGCTGAAAAACATTGGTCTTGTTACAGTCTCCATTAAAAGATCATCATCTTATGATGTGTAGCTTTGCTAATCAAGATCCAGGAAGAAAAAAATCTGTAGCTTATGTGATTTAATAAATGGAGTTACGTGTCTCAGTCCTCCCCTCTTGCCTTGCCTGTGGTTGAATTCATTTTTCACAGGTATGTTGCTGTCCCCTCGCTGCATCCTGCCCTCTTGCAATCAAAAGCAGGTAACTGAAAAAAAAACCCCAAACATTTCCACAGAATTTGGTGCTTTGATAAATGAATCCATCCTTGTGAGTTAGCTTTCCATATGTTCATGTTTTAAAAATACAGTGTGTGGGGTGAAAGAGGACCTCTAAGACAAGAGAGAGAGACAGGTGCTGTGTATGAGTCCCCACTCTTTTCATGGGAAAAAAATACTGTGGAAGATAAAGATGCCAACTCTGTTCATAATATGATTTGGGGTTTGCTTTGATGCTTGGTTGCATTCAATGGGATGTTAATTGATGGAAACTTCTAGATGCTAAAACTAGAAATAGTTAAACAGAGAAAGAAAGTTACTCAGCAATTTTGTAGCTGTGACAGCCGTGGCTCTGAGGTGAAATGGGGATGTTTTCAATGCTGGTGTTAAATAGGAAAAAGTGCGAAGACAACCAGACTCTACTTACTAACATCAAGTTAAGGTGTTTATTACAGACTCCTAAGCAATTTTCTTCTTAAAACCCTCTGAACATAAAAAGGCTTAATAATTTTCCCAGGGAGTATTTGGACATTTGTCATTGCTGTAAGTTGCAAGAGTAAAAAAATTTTAAAAAACTCATCTACTGCAGCCATTGGGAGAAGGTCAGCACCAAAACTTTATAGTAGATACTTATCTTGTGTTAGATACATATGAAGATACACAAGAACACATTGTCTTTAATTTAAACACAAGATAAATTAAAGAAATAAGATTAAATAAATTTAAAGATAAATTACAGAAATTTCAATGGAAGTCATCATAAACACATCTTTTACTATTCCTTGATACATATCTCCACATGTGCTCCCGAGAAGAGAGACTTCCTGGGATACACAGTAGTATTTTCACCATACAGACTGATGAATACCCCATTCCTGCACTAGGACTGGCTTGTTGATTTCTGTTGTGGCTCCATAAAATGGCTCCCAATGCTCAGAGTCTGATCCCAGCCCATCTCTAGCTCCTGCCATTGAAGGAATGTGTAATTTTGGAGACTAACTGTTGCATAATACACACTTTCCTCCAAGGTTCAAGTGACCAGTTAGCAGAGCACTTGCAACTGCTTTGAGTGCCCTGCACTAGCTGATCATTTCTGAGTTGCTAACTCTTTAGAAGCATGAGTCTCATCTCCTGGCAAGCATCACTCCACCCTCTCAGACTCTAAATTAATGCCCAAGAATGTGATTGCTTTGATGGGACCAGCTGTTTCTTCTGCTGCCAAAGCACTCCAAAGAGTTTGGCAGCTTCCCTCTCTGTGCTCAGTAAATCCTGACGTGAACCATCCCAATGTTCTCTCAGCAAAAAGTGTCAGCACTGACCCTGACATTCAACTTTCATGTTCACACCTTATTGTGTGCATCTGGGACAGATCCAAAGTGAATTTGGGAAGTGCAGCTGCTGATCCAACACCTTTTTTTGCCTTCAAGCTTAAAAGTGAACAGGTGAGGAGTATGCAAATGCACAGACAAAGACAACATTCCATATTTATTGAGTCTGTAAAATCTTCTTTATCTTTTGCAATCTTTACAAGAGGATCCAGGAATATCAGGCCAGTCAAAAATGTAATATTAGGAGGGCTAGGAGCAGTGCTTGTCAAAATTTCAAGGTGTTGCCTTTTACACAACCCTGTTTTCAGCTGCTTCCAGCTTTTTCTTGTATTACATTTTGGAATTAAAATTTCTCTGCTAGGGGTCTACCTCTGATTGTTGGAAAACTTAAGCCAAATCAACCCAGTCTTTGCTGAGAGCTAGGCTGGAGGAAAACCATCTCTTTACAGCATTAGGGTTTTATTCGTTCAGGAGGTCTGCAATTATTGTTTCTATTAGAACTTGAAATTTGTCCACAGAGATGAAATTTATGACAGGGACAATAAAAAAATACATTAATTCAGAAAATTATAGAAATGAGGGCACTTGTGGAGAAGCTGGTAAAAACTGCAGGATGCACAAGCCGTAGTCTGGGTGCTTTAGAGGATTGTGCAGCATGATTGGGGTGGTAGGAGGACACCATCCTAGTTTTTGGGTACAAATTTCATAGAGGAAGGCTTAGGCATATAGGTTTGTGTGGTGCCCCTTGTTCTTAATGTTGCAACCCACTTCATTCAGCCATACACAATCAGAGGGCTGGAGAACCTCTCCTATGAGGAGAGTTTGGAGGAGAGAGACCATTGGGGGGACATTATGGCAGCCTTCCAGCATCTCGAGGGGGTCTACAAGAAAGCTAGAAAGAGGGGGCATGGTTTTGAACTGGAAGATTTGAGATTTATACCAGATATCAGGAAGAAATTCTTTGTGTGAAGAAGTGGTGAGGTGCTGGAAGGGTTTACCCAGAGAAGCTGTGGATGTCCCATCCCTGGAAGTGTTCAAGGGCAGTTTGGATGGGGCTTTGAGCAGCCTGGTCCCTCCCCATGGTAGGTGCCTGAAACTGGATGATCTTTAAGGTTCCTTCCAACCTAAACCATTCTATGAGTGTAAGATTAACTGACTAAAATAGTTATGGCCATTAGAGGTCTGTTTGTAGCAAAGCTCTGAAACTGAAGACAAGAGAAGGAGACTGGAGCAAGTGTTAGGAGAACAAATCCAGATGTATTCAGGAAGACAGAGGATGAAAGGAGACTGGGAATGCTTGGAAAAAGAGGACTAAAAGGTAAATGCTGCTTGAGAGAAGCATAGGCTGCTTATGTTGGACTTGTTTGTAATTAAGGTGGGAGCAGGGAGTCAGAGGAATTGGTGCAGACATGGAGACTGGAGTGAGGCTGCTGGGAAAAGAAATTATTCAGTGAAGAACACAAGATTAGGCAGCATTTTAACAACACAGACTTGGGAGGATTGAAGGAATATTGCTGGTGATCTGAACTGCAGGTTTTCCTAACTTTTTGTCTCCCATACACAGTAATGTTCCTGGATTGCTGTTTTATTTTGCTAGGAAATGCAGACACTCCTAATGATGTCCCTGGTGTTAGTGAAAGGATGAGTTAATAACAATGAAAGAAAATGTAATAATCAGCCAAATCCCATTAAACTCTTAACTGGTTTCTGTGCCTGATATTTATTTTTCTCCTCTGTGTAACTCTGCTGACAGCAAAGCTTTGCCTTGAAGGGCAAGAACATCCCATCTGTTGAGCTCTGGGGGTGCAAATGCCCTCGAAAAGGAAAATATTCATCTCTTTGCTGTATGCAAGAGGCTGGAAGACCCAGCACTGGAAATGGGTAATCTCTGTCTCCCTCATGGCTAACTATGCAAAAATTGTGTCATCTTGTACACAAAGGGCAGCTCCCATTCAGACATATGTTATCCCACAGCCACGCTCACACAGGGGCCCTCAACATGAGCACTATTAAAATGTGAAATGCTCATAGATTATTTTAGGCTTCACAGAGAGCCACAACAGCTACTGCAATAAATTGTAGCAGTTGCCAGGCACTTATGTATCAGTGCACCCTAGCTGTCACTGTACAGGCTGCACTGCAGCTCTGCTTTGCTCTCACATCCTGCTCTGCTGCCACATCCCCCCCAGGCTACAGCCTCTGTGTGTGTGTGTGTGTGTGATTGTCCTCCAAAGGTATTGTGATGGTCTCTTGTACAGAGCTGGAGAGATACACAAGGGTCAAAATACATGCTAAACCCCTGCTGCCTGGTTGAGCAGCCTTTCTTTTTAATCCTCACAAGATTTCAGCCCCATGCCCTTCCCAGATCCTTCTGTTGTTTAATGAGGCAGGAGCAGAACTGGATTTTCTTGGGGGAAAGTAGGAGAAACAGCAATGGGGCTGCCTGGCATCTGTCTCACCACAAATCCCTGCTCCTATTACATGCTGTTAAACGACCATTTGCCATGAAGCAGAAAAGGCACAGACATTTCCAGGTGTAGGTGCACTACAGCTTGACAGCAAACTGCTCCTGTTGCCTGTGCAAACTGAGGTATCCGCACCCTGCACTTAGCCTAAGTAACAAAGCAGCAAGTGACTTCTTTTTTTAACAATATTGGTTTCAATTCAGTTGACTTTAGGTCATTCAGTGGAACTATTTATTAGTTATTATGGTACTTAGGGTGGATTTTATTAAAGTTTTGGCCCTCAGATTGAAACTCATTAATCATTCTTAAGTGTTGAACTTGAAATAGGAACCTCTCTCTGCAACTGGATATGTCAGAGGGGAAAATAAAATCCAGCACATAAATTAGGCTTAAAACTTGATCGATCTGAAAACTGCTATTTACTGAGAAAACTCTTTTGGACTATAATACATTTAATAAAAAGAATATTAACCTATCAATTCAGAAGTAAGAGCTCTTGGGAACAAATGTCAGAAGTTTCATAAAAAAACCCCACTTCATTTAGAATGCAATTTCATCATCTATATAGAGAATATTTCATTATAGAAAAGATTTCTCTGATACATAAAATTCCATATGTTGAGAGCAGCTTATGAAAATCTGTGTTACTATATCCATGGTATCAATATGTAAGTCCAAAAGATATTGAATAAAACTTTCCTACAGAGACAAAGAAAGGGATAGGAGAATGGAAGACCCTGAACACAGATCACATTCCCTTGGGACACACTGCTATTGTTTTATTTCACAGGCTGTCCAGATGAAGCATTAAATAACTAAGTACTAGGCATGATCTTCAGTTCTATCTATTGTTCTATCAAACCATTTAGACTAATGTGATTCCACCAGGACAACCCTGTGACATAAGTGAGAACATTGAAGCAAGGCCCTCCAGGAGACCAGGTGAATTTGCAACAGGCTTCCCTAGAATTTTATCTGTTGGGAAGGGTTAAATGAGGAGGAAACAGCACAGGTTGCAAGTGTGAAAGATCTGCTATGCTATTTAGTTTACTTTCCAGTGTTAGCAAAGTTTATTGTTGCTCAGCTCTAAAATTGCCTGCTCCATCCTTCAGGTGTGTGAAGTGCTTATGTCTCCTCTCTCTGTGGCTGTGGCACTGGCTACTTGATCAGGATTTTGTTCTCTTTAAATTCACCTCCTTCTATTTGGCCAACTACAATGAAAGAATAAATCAAAGGAGGAAAAGAGTTATTTCTGGAGGGATATGCCCTCTTTCACAGCACTTATTCAAGCCCACTTTTACATGACTTATTCAAGAACTTCTTTATTGTGTTCTTACAAAACAATTATCCCCAAAGGGAATCAAAAAACATCTTCACTCCTTGTGCTGTGCCCTCTGGTGCTGAGATGCTTTCATTTAGAGATGGTCTGCCTGATACTGCCATGCACAAAGCTGCAGTGTTTCATCTTGTTTTATGACAGATGTGAATTTTGCCTAAGTCCTTAACTCAACAGCACTTTTTGTTTCTGCTCCATGCTGCAAATTAATCTGTAATATTCAGTTATCTCTCACCCCAGATCTCTCCCAATAACCCAGCATTTCAGGTTCTTTTTGCCTTCCTGCCTTTGCTACTCAACAGTAATTATTTTTCCTCTAGTGGGATTAGCTTGCAATTTTCCAGGCTAAACAGAATTTTGCTTTAAGCCCACATTCCTAACCTATTCAGGTTCTCTCACATTATTTCACCGAGGTTGCTAACCTTTACTGATTTTGGTACCATCTGCAATTTTCATTAGTATTCCATTTGCTCTTTTCCCCTGGACAAAAATGAAGACATTAAGGCCTGACCTGACTCCTGCAGCACCTGCTAGATGCCTCCCAGCAACTTCCAACTTCATTTGGCTTTACCCATCATTTAGAATCCTCTGGACAGCTTTCAGTGAGAGTGACAAGAGGAAGATGCTTCTTCGACCTCAGAATATCTATTATAAACAATGATAAGTGAAACTAAAGCCCCTCAAACTCTAATAAAACAGACTGTAGACTTTCACTTTTCATGGCTCACTGGCATATCTATTGCTTTGGCTCTTTAAACAAATTCTGAGCAGTAATCCTCTTTCTGGCTGGAAAATGAACATTATCCCAGTCCTTATCAAATTGTTCTGAAATGTGTTCTACTATTGCTTATTTACAATATCTGTAAATACAATTTCAGCAGATAACAATACACAAAGCTGGTGTTTTCCCTTAGCTGGAGGATCATTTGCATTTTTCTTTTGTAGAATGAGTTACAGTAGTGCATCTTACAAGAACTGAAATGAGAAGGGAGGTGGCAAATGCTATAGGGGGAATCTGAATCCTCTTCCAGGAGGCAGAGTAAGGAAATTCCCAGTGGTCCATATGATATTGCCCTTTGGCTGCACATGGTAATGCCTTGATTACCCCGATAGAAGGTGAGTGAGGCATGTGGGGAATCTCTGATACACAGTGCACTGTAGTGTAGCCTGTCAGGCAGTTTTGAAGATTTCATACCCAAAAGAGCTACTACTTGGATCTGATCTGTATTCCAAACATTTCCTAAAGGGTTTCTGTACCCCTCTAGATATATGCAGAAATGAGCTGGAGGTCCAACTATTCCAATTTTGGAAGTGTGGAGATGCCCATACACCAGGACTGCATTTCTCTTAAGCCAGAGACAAATCCCGTGCAAGGTTTGTTGCTGGTGCTGCTCTCCACAGATCTCATTATTCTCAGCACACCCTCACAGTGCACTGCCATGATACTGCAGCAAGATGAAGTGACTTAGGGATCATTTTTATCCCATGATTTTTCCTCCCATGTAGAAAGATAATTCAGAGACAGTTCAAAGCCATTTGTATGCTCTTGGTCTGAAATGGCTGGTTTTCAAGCAAAGAGAGGAAGATAAAGCCCTAGAATAGACTCAGCCTTTGCCACAGCCTAGTCCAGCTTAACCTTTCTAGGTGTTTAAGTCTTTCTGAAACAAGAAGTTGCCTTCTCAAAACAGAGCTTTGATCTAAAGGGCAATTTTGGGGATCTATTTGGGAATGAGGGAGGGTTAATAGAGCATGACATTAACCTGCTCCCTCCCCACGGTACTGCACTGCTTGGACCTTGCTGCTGACTCTCTTGGGAACAGCTTTAGTGGAAAGCTGATATTAAATACTAAAACCACTGCAATGGCTGTTATGTCACTGGCTCCTTTGCAAAAATATCAGTTAAGAATCAGTGTAGCATCAGCTTCAGTTGAGCCTTGCTATTTGTGAAAAATTCAGAGTGCAGGTGGCTCTTTGGCAGAGATGGAGAAAGCAGTTAATCTACTTAGGAACATCCTTACCTCCCTGGCTGCTTGGCTGATAGTCCAGATCTCTGTTTAATATATGCTGGGATGTATATCTGATAGTTGTACAGACTGAAGAAATAGGAGAGAGTCTTTCCATGACTAGAGAAGCTGGGGCAGCAGATGCTGCTTCTCCTGTTTGCTGGAGGTATACCACTGCTCCCTGACTTGACTTGATAGACCTGGGAGACAGCTGCCTATTGAGCTACTAGGAATCGCCCAGATAGCCCAGACTTCTGTCTCCATGTTTGCAGCTTCAGAGCTGTGATGAGTAGGTGAGGAAACTGCTCTTGCTGCTAAGGGAACCTTGGGAGAGAGAAATTTCACTATTTACATCCTCTGTTATCAAGGGGCTAAGAGATTCTCTTCCAATTTGCATCCATTAGTCCTCGTCCTGCCATCCTGTACCCTAGTCAAAAGTTCTACCCCGGCTTTTCTGTAGGGCCTCTTCAGGTATTTATAAGCTACTCTGAGGTCCCCCTTAGCCTTCTCCTTCAGGCTGAACAATCCCAACACCTGCTTTGGTCAAGCTGTCACTCATACAGCCTTAACAATACATTAATTTAACTGTTTCCTAAAATAAATGGACACAGTTGCATATCTTTCCATTTCTAAACTACTGATTTGCAAGCACTCACTTTCTCTGCACCATTCCCAGATGTACACCTAACATGCTCTTTTGAAGATTTTAAGGAAACAGAGGACAATGAGATATAATATTTTAGCAACAGGTTTTTCACCCTGTAACAAGAAGCAATAAACAGTCCTGCAGCACTTGGATGGTTGGAAGGCAAATGTGGTCATGTGTCTCTTTTTTTGCCTAGCTGCTAGAGTTGGTATCAGGAATCCTGAGGCATCTCTAGTTGTATCCCTACTCTCCATAGCTGGGAAACTGTAAGAAAATGTTGTCCATAACCTACTGAATGGTATCTATAGAGATACAGAGGATGGATGTGAATCCTCTGTATGTTCTGAGGACAACTTATTCGTGTAAGTCACATTAGAGCTGTGTTTCACTTCATGGCTCTTTGTTTTATTGATTCCTTATCCCAGGAAGAGCAGAGTGTGTAAGCACATGTATGGGATGCTTTCTGGGAGCAAGCTTTTGTGTATTTCCACTGCCCTCATGGGAGCAGAAGCCTTCTAACCTCATTAATAAAATGGCATATGGGTGAGATTATACACCCCTCAGCAGGGCTTTCTGCCTCCTTTGCTTCACTGTGTCTGCACAGCTTCCTCAGAGGTGGCTTTGAAAGTAAAATCATGCAGATACTCACCAGCATAACACACTGTTAATGTATCCCATTATATCAAAGTAGGGTCTTACTCTATTGTGGGAGTTTTCCTTTGGAAGTAACAATTTTGATAAGTCTCCAAAAATCCACAGCTTTAAAAGACTCCACTAGTGCTTTTTCCAGGACACTGCACCTAAACAAACCAAAGCCAAATTCATCACTGCTGTAACCCAGTGTGACTAGGAGAATTATACTGGAGACTTGGTTGGCTTCTGTGAACTTAACAGCAATTCAAGGAAAAAAAAAAAAAAACAACAAACCCACACTTTGGAAAGACAGCCCTGGGATTTTTAATTTATTTTATTTTTATTATTCCTGTCTCCTCTTTTATATTGTAGAAATGATGAGGAAATTGCTCCTCTGCTATTATGCAAAACCTTATTTGTCAATCTCTTCAAGAAATCAGGAAACACTGGAGAAAGGCAGGGAGGAAGCTGATAGCAGCTTTAGCTAATCTGCAGCAAATCCAGCCCTACATGACTCCCCTGTCACTGCTGCTCCTTTCATCTATTCTTTATAAGGAATCTATCGAACTTTAATTAATATGAAAAATTCAGGTTCTCATCTGATTTAAATGTGACTGACATCATGCTGCTACTAAAAGTGGAACAGAGACCAAGTGTGATGAAAACAATGCTCAGTGCCTGGATTCAAGAGGGAGTCTCAGAGCCCACTGAAAGCCTAATCTCACATCTCTGTAATGCGCTGTAACTGATAAGAAGGGGAATGCCAGAAACTCATTTATACAGATGTCTGTGATAAAGATAAGAGAGTGACACATGAAATATCTATATTATCCTCTGCCTGCAAAGTTTTGTAAGGGCTAATTTCACTTTTTTCTTGTTGGATTGTAGTTAGTGAGAGGCCAGGATGTGAATTAATCCTGTCCGAGTTTAGAATAAAGGAGAGAAATCATGTGGAATACAATGAGGTACATCTGTTGAGTTTTGAAGACAACCAGACAGAGAGGGGAAATTTCAGGGTCTGAGGACTAGGGAGAATAAAATTCAGGTGTCTGTGTTTCCAAGTGCTGCAGCATCTTTCTTTTGATGTAGTGAGTTTGCAAAGTAAAACCCCATAGTTGGAGTTGGATGCAGAGGCTTGCCATGCAAGGAATTTGAGGAGAGAAACAATTCAAAAGACCCCTGCTTAAAATTGAGCAGTACAATTTATAGGGAAACAGTCAATAATGTCTTTAGAAATTAGGTTTATTAATCAGGGCTACGCATAAGTGCCTGTGTCTCCACAGTGATCATGGCTGAAAATCAGAACTGGCAACTCCTCTTTCAATTTTTGTCCCAGATGGGTAGACACCTTCATGCTTTCTTAAAGATCTAAATATTTGAATCATCATCATCTCAACAATGACCTTTCAATGTTGTTCAACACAATCAAAATACTCTCAAAAATTCTTGTTTGATGGCATCTTGTATGGGCATCTCCAAGTGAGCTTTAATCTGACGTGTGGATGGCAGGAGATGCAGCTCTTTCAGCACATACTCCCCATGCCTTGCAGGACTGTACACCTCATTAGGAGTCCTTGCAGCCATGGAGACACAGTGAGAATGATGTTAATTTGGGTCTATCTACACAGGATGGCCATCCATTTCCAGACTGCTATGTAGGTACAATCACATACATCAAAAGACAGTTGTATTTATTCCCTTGGAAACCTGTTGGTTTCTCACTGTACTGAGTACCATACATACATCTCTACAAGAACAGCTGCTATGATGGTTGGCTGAGGTTAGAGAAGCCTGTGGAAAACTAAGTGTAACACTAATAAAAGAAGACCAGTGTTTAAAGTGAGTAACTGAAATCCACATCTGAGCTTTGCAAGAAATAAACTGATTTTCAGTTCCTTTGTATGCCTTGAATTTCCCAGGTGTGTATTATTCCTTTGAAAAGAGAGGAGAACTAATTGCTCTTGTGATATTGGTGGTGGTCCCTGCAGCATTGTGGTATTTCCTCCTTGAGCTCCATTTCCCTCAAATGGAGGTAAAAAAAAAAAACCCCACGTTTATTTCCTTGATATTCTTTAACGGTTAACTTCTGCAGTCATATTAAAACACATTAAACCAGTATCTCCAGCTTGGCTTCAACAGAAAAAGCTAAGTCCTGATCTAAATCTTTGAATGTATCATTAATGTTTTCTAAGTAAACCTCAAAACTCATTATTTCTCTGGGATCTGAGCATATTTTAAAGGAAGTGATTTTTGGCACATGCAAAAGGCTTTCCCAAAGCTCTGCAGTTTCAAACAAGGCCGAAACCCTCTCCCACATCCCCCAGATTTTAGCAGCAGAGAGAAAGGTGAATAGTGCTCCTGCACATCTAATGCTTGGCTTCAATCCCATTTCATGTTAAAGCCAAGTCTTTCAGACCTGCTGATTTATCCCTTGATTTCCCACTTGGAGCGAGATATTAAGAGGCATTGGTTTATCTGCTCCCAGTGAAGTCAGCACTAAAGCTTCCTTGGATTTGAACTTGAGCCCAGTTTGGCCAAGAATTCTAGAAAAAAATCGCACACTGAATTAAGAATTTTGAAATGTGGACTGTATAATTCTTGATATAGAATGACAAGAAGGATAATGAAACTCTTGGTGAGTCAATGAACAGTTCTGAATAATGTTTTCTGCACAAGATCTTAAATCTAAACACTTTTTTTGGAGAGTATCCCTGTCTCAGGGCTTATCCCACTTGATTAATCCCTGTTTCATTTGCAAAAGAATATTTTATGTTTTAAAAAATATTACCCTGTCTGTATGTTGAAATTCTGTGGAAAGAAGTAAGAGAAATTCTCAGTTTTTGTGAATATTTTCACTTGAGTCTCCAAATCTACACACAGAGGAAACAATCATCCCATTGAAGAACTTCTTTTTCCCCAAGACCTGACATGTGTTTGTGTAGTGGCCACCATGATGGAGACAGGCTTAGAAGTTTTGACAGGTTTGTTTTTTTTTTCTGCAACACAAAAAGGCAATTTGAAGGTGAAAATACTGACAAAAAAATTGATTTCTGATACTTAACACATACAGTCCCAAAATTGAATATCATTATGTTACTTGCAGGTAGATATTTAAAAAAGGGACTATTGTAACTGAATGTGACAAAATATTTTTGACAATTTCGTCAGGTTTTGACAATATTAAGATGAAAAATAAGAAAATTGCAAAATATTTGCTTTGAAGTGTCACACATAAACTCAGCACAAAGAAAAACCTGGACAATCACACACACAGCAGAGTCTTAACAAAGGTCTTCCATATATATCTTTTCATTGTGGATGAAAATATATTCATCATTTGGAATCATTCTGGAAAACTCTTCTCCCAGCCCCTTTCTCTCTCAGTGGCAGAGCTAAACTTTTGCTTTCTATAGCAGTTTGAGCACACTCTTATAAAATATTTTGCAGCCAATAGGACTGCTTTGAATTTCATTAGACTCAAGAAAACCACCGTGTCAAGTAAAACCCACTGTTTTACATTGAAATTGAAAACTGAGGTTGAAAATTGAAATTGAATTGAAATTGAAAATTTATTTCCTGATTTTATTACCTTCTCTTCTAACATCATAAGACATCAGTCTCTTTGGTGTATTGACTATCCATTGGCAAAAATAGCACAGAGTACTCCAGAAGAACACAAGAACTTGCTGGTGGTTGGTCCGTAACTCCAACATTCTCTCTTTATCCATAATTCTTGCTTCAGTCTTTCTCTTTCCTGTCCTCTCTGCAGTGTGTTGGCCATTTTAGTCAACCAAAAATGGATCTCCTTCCTCTCTCCTTGCTGGAAACTGGCACTAGTCAGCAGCATCCTGTATTCAAGCAGGAAAACCTAGACTGGTTTACTAGTCCCGGATGAACTTGAGATTTCATGCATGTTGCTTAAACAAGGGGAGATAGAGGAGAATTCTTTTGCTTCTTCCTGCTGGAGCAAAAGGCTGGGCATTTTGAAAATAATTTTTTTGCAAATGCCAAGGCAGGGTGTACAACTGAACCCAGCTGAAATTCTGGGGCAGAGAGTTCAGGTGGTTGTGGTGGTGGTGTTGGTGTCATGGCAGAAGGCCACAGATGATACTTTACAGCCTTGTAAGGTACATTTCAATAGATTCAGGATGCTCCATGGAAAAGCATCCCTGGATAGGTTTGTGGAGGAGATTGAAAATGGAGACAAACATTAGAATCATAGAGTGCTGGGAGGGACCATCAAAGGTCATCTAGTCCCCATCTGGGCTTGGGGAGATGGAGGAATCACCCTCTATGTGTCCTCTGAGAGCTTATTAGAACAAATCAAAGGATGATCCAAAGGCATTCTTTAGACAAGGTAAACTAACAGGACCAGATCTTCAGTGTATCACTATTGTCCTCCTGCAAAACAAAGAAAACAAGACAAATGAGCTTGCTAGTCTTCACCCCAAAAGTTACTAAATTGTCTTGGTCTGTGCTTGCTTAGAAATATAAGGGTCTGTATTGGAGAGGGTTTTGAGGGATACAGGGAGCTGTAGGTTTCCTCAGAGAAGCACAGTTCACCTGCAGCAGAACCTACAGTGAAGGAGGAATGAGAGTGAGGTGTCAGGAGCAGGATGCCTTACAGTGTGTGACAGACACAGATGGGAAATAAATGCTGAGAACTCTGAAAATATCTGAGAATATTCTTCACTGTATGGCAGCAAGGTGTCATCTTATTTTACAGAGTGTGTGAGTACACACACAGCCCAATATACTGCCTCTGTTTTTTATCAGGAATGTGAAAAAAACCCTGTATGACTCTCTGGTGTTAGATTACTGCCCATATCAGCATTACACTGAAAGGCTCTTGCCAAAGGTGATGCCCCACACACATTAAGCAAGGAGAGATCTCAGCATAAATTCACAGAGAGGAGTGGAAGGTAAAACACCTCCTGCCAGGCCAGCAGGAGAGCAAGGATTAGAAACCAGCCCTTCAGCTCCCTGTCTACTGCCTCACTTGTGAGACTCTTTCTCTCCCCGAGCTTATAACTGCCTGTGATATCCAGCAAGTGCAGCACGAGCCTGGCTGTTGTCTTGCCAAGTCCTTTAGGATTGTTTTCTCTTATCTGACAAGTGTGCCCACATATTTTGCAGGAGCTGATGGATGCCTGTGTACACTGCCTTTTGTAGATTTGTTTAATTCAACCTGTTGTTATTACTGAGAGCATAATGGGGCTTCAGCAAAAATAAAACATCTGTGCTCTTTGTCAGAGCAACTTAGAGAGAAAGAGGAAAGCTTTCAAGGCATGAAACATGTAAGGGAATTAATTGAAACAGGTGTTTGCAGCTAAATGACACTGTTTAAGTTTCAGCATTTCATGGATCTGTTGGAAATGTTACATGGCTGTGGTTTTAGACATTCCTCAGAAAGCTCAACCAGGGGCTTTAGCTGCAAGTCTTTGCTGGAATTTAGGAATCTATTCAAACTTCTTCACTGATGCTTGAGCTGGCAGCATGGGGAATAGTCAGAAATTACAGAAAACCTCCTTGCATGCTGCAATAGTGTTTAGTGCCATATACTTTAGCAGATTTCTCTCTGCAATGGGTATGAACATAGACTCTTATAATCCATTGTGCTGCCTAAACACTCAGATATTTGCATGCTCCAGGGGCACAAAGCAAGACCACTAGAGAATGTAATTTGCCTCTCTTACCTTAAATCCTGAGCTTCATGATGCTGTTCAGAAGATACTTGTTGCTATTACCTGGTAGTATTGGTCATTGCAATGTACCATGTGTGAGCAGAACACAAGAACAAAATGTTTAAAGTAAACTAAGATGCAGAGGAGCAGCTATCAGAGCAGTTTGGTTCAGAATATAAACAACAGGATGTGGAATAAGAATGAGATGAATAGATTTATGGATGAGTTTATTTGACAGGGTAACCTAAAATGATAAGGTATTGATTTAATTGATAAAATTCACTGTTCTCTTTCAATTGCTGGGATTCTAGCCAGCCTTGTGCAGAATAAGGCTCCTATTCATTTGCTTTTAAGCATCACTCAGTGTCTAATCACTGGAACAATCAGAAGGAACTCATTAAACAAGTTGCAAGACACGATGTCATCAATTCTAATGTATAAGGTACATTTAAAAATTTGCAGCAGGCAAGCTATTTTAAAAATGTTGGTGGAGTTGGCTACTTATTGCTGTGTTACATCTTGGTTTTATCCATCTAGCTTCATCTACTAAGTGAAAACATTTGTTATCACCAAATCCCTCCAGGGCTGGACAATTAAGATGGAAAAATCAAAACCAAATGTTCATATTTGCAGCCTTCCCAGGAGCTGCAGGTGTCCTTACAGTTACTTAAGAGACATGTCCAGTCCTGCAAATAAAACCAGCTGTAACAAACTCCTAATGGCAAAGAGGAGAGGAAGAAAAAAAAAGTAATTAAATTCAACCTTATAAAACTGTGTTTCGGGCCAAATCCTCCTCCCTGGATGCTTTTGGACATAGATGAGTTCTGCAGCTGCTTGAGTTATCTGTGTGCTGGGATGTGTGCCAGAACTCAGGCACCAAGGGAGATGTCCTGCCAACCCTTCCCAGGCTGGAGGAGCTGGTGCAGTCTCCTCACCTCAGGTAGGGAAAAGCAGCATTTGGGACTGGGCTGGAAAGGTCAAGCCAGCAGGGAATGTTAAGTCCAGTGTCTTTCTGACAATCTGAGAAGTGAAAGCCTTCATGAGAACCTAGGCCCTTAGCACAGCCTGCAAAGCCTGTTTCTTAGCTGCTGTAAGTCTGCTGAGCTGCACTGCTGTCAGCAGGGTTATTCCTGCCAGCCCAGCACTGGTCCCATGGCAGCAGCAAACTGCTTTGCTAGTCAGGAGGGGGGGAAAAAAAGGCTCCTTATCCGAGTTGTGCTAAAAATCCTCTACAATCAGCTCCTTCTCATCAAAATCAAGAGGCAGTCCACTCATGCAAAGTAAACCTCCAGCAAGGACAATGCACACAGAGGGGCACTGAGAGGAGAAGTAGGATCAGAGAGACACAGAGAGACTCAGAGGGCTGTGCAAAACTCCAGTTGAATGGGACCAGAAAGGAAGTGGAAGCAGCTGGGAGCAGAGGTAGAAAAGGCTCCCAAAAGCCAGAAGACTGTGTCAGCAGGCACTATCATTAGCTAACAGATGTGGTTTGCAAGCTGCTCTGCCCCTACACTCATCAGGCCCACACAAGTGAGTCATGCAGGTCTGCAGAGTCAACCCAAAAGAGAGCCCCTGGCCCAGAGAAGGTGGCAGAATGGGTGCTGAAAGAGGAGACCTTGTGTCATTTGCCAACAGCTGTTGGGAGAGAATTTATCCTGGAATCTCTCATTTGCAGGAGGGCAAAGCTCAGCATCAATCTGCACCATTTTCTGCATTTGAAAGAGTCAGGCGCAGATCTGACATCGTTTCTTGCTTTACTTCATCACAGATGACAATAGAGGATTTACAATAGGATAAGCTGGAACACAGGAGGTTCCACACAAGTATAAGGAAAAAACTTTTTCCCAGTGAGGGTGACAGAACACCAGAACAGGCTGCTCAGAGAAGGTGTGGGGTCTTCTTCTCTGGAGGCATTCACACCCCACCTGGATGCCTTCCTGTGTGACCTGCTCTGGCAGGGGGATTGGACTAGATGATATTTCTTCCAATCCCTGCCATTCTGTGATTTGTAAAATAACATGATGAACAGTGCAAAATCTTTATGGAAACATAAATCTGCACCTAGGAGTTTCTCAGTGGTCATGCTGGTAAATAAACCTTTATAAATAACAGAACTATGAGCTGTCTTCCCAATTATGAACTGGAATCTGTAGAGCTGATGGCAGTCATAAGATTTTTTTTTTTTCAAAGAGAACTCAAAGTTTGATAGAGAATGAACTTTTGTGTGCACTTGGGGTGTTCTTTCACTGTGTACAAGGTTGCTTTAATCTGTTTTAGGAGCTGGATAACTTAAAAGCACTCTTCCAGGAGGACTGGTAGAAAACGCAATGGCTTATTTCACAATTTGCTGATCTAGTAAAATTCCATCATGACCAGAACAAGAAAAGTCAGGTTAACCTAAGGAATGAAGACTATACCTGATGTGGCTCTGAATAATTTTTTTTACAGCTATTTCAGAGGCAGGCTCCAAAGTAACATGGAAATATTCAAGGCATTACTTTAGAAAATATGTCATCTGTGTAATTGGATAAGGTGGAATGTATTCATTTGCCCATATACCTGGAGACTCCTAGAATAAGCATCTGTCGCCCAGACACTGAATAGAAATAATTAATTTTTTTTGAAAGAAATCCAAAGATTGGCATCAAAACTTGCTATTGTCTTTTGTGGTGCCAAATATGCATTGTATGCTCGTGGCCCCTGGAGCTATAAAAATGTCAGCTGCTACTACCAGAATTATGCTCAGCAGCTCCAGCTGGTTCTCTTCTGCCAGGAATTTCCAGCTTGAGGATTTCACAGGGACAGGAAGACAAGACTCTTTCCTGAACTTGTTTTCTGTTCCCCAGAAATGCATTAGATTCCTTGAAAATATTTTCACTTCAGTGACCCTCGCCCACAAATGCATCAAACTTTTAAAAATTCAATTGTTTCATTTTTTTATTGGATAGAAAGTTATGCAGCAGTTCTAGAGCCCCCCCCCATACAACAGAAACCAATACAGCTCCATTGCTTGTCATGGGAGGTGGGTCACCTTCTTAACAATTGCTGTTTCAGGATGATGCTCTCTGGGGCACAAAGAAAAGGTGTTTCAGCCCTAGAGGACGATTGTAAGACTGAATGTCAACTGATTTATTGTTGATCACTGTTATATTTCTGGTTTTAGCCTGATTGACTTGTGTTCAAGATTAAAATAGGTAGAAAAAATTAAAATAAGGCAGACAAGTAGTGGAGATACAGGAGAGCAAAATATATAAGCTTGAGATTTTCCATGAACTGAAACACTGCAAATCTCTAGAACAACAGGGTATCTACTAATCTTTTTAAATATCTGTATTCCTAGGTTTTGGGACACCCAAGAGAGGGCACATAAGAAGCCAGAATTCAGAAATTTCCTACACCCACTGAGAGATTCTGAAAATCCATAACTGTCTCCTCTTGCTTGTGGGAGTGCCACAGGGTGTCCAGTCTCTGCTAGGAGATTTTTGGTGGACTTCTGAGTGCTGTGTTAGTATAAATCAGTGCTACAAATGATTACTGCTGCTTATAATGTGAATTAATTTGAAGGGGGAAAGTTAGGTTGTTGGTGAGAATAAGTTTTGCCTCTCAAATTCTGTGCAGGTCCTTCTATTTGAATTTACACTGAACTATTTCCTCAGGCAGGAAATCTTTGCAGTAAGATGCAATGTATGCAGCATCACCACATTCACCCTCACAAACATGTAGTTGCATCTTGCTTGACAACACCTTGCCTTTCCAAGCTTTGTGAGTGTAAAAACTTTTTTCAGTCAGGAAGTTTTTATGGTTCTCCAGATTGCAACTAAAGACATAAAGGCAAAATCAACTTTATAATTATCACCCCACACTCTTGTTAACATATGTTGCAAAGTGACTAAAAAATCCATGACTCAAAGTGCTCTGTTTGAAGGATATCTGTTAGTATTACCTATCTGTTGTGCTTTCTTAACACTAGAATTTGCAGTACTATGCTAATCAAATTCACAGAACTTCTTCTAATTAGGGAGAAAGTAATCTTCCATTATATTGGCTGCCTAAAATTTAGGCATCTCCTCTAGATAGTTTCTTGACTCCTCCAGGAGACAGGGCATCCAAGGATCTTGAACTGTGATGTGTTTCAAAGCCCAGTATCAAAACTAAATTCTCTCTGTTGAGGGCCAGAAGAAATAGGTGGAGTTAAAGATGAGAGGATGCCTCTTTCCATCAAGCAGAAGTCTCTGCACTGTCTCACCTGTGATATACTTGGCTTTACAAAGGCCAAAGTAATCAAGTTCTTCCATCAGAGTCCTCACGTGTCAAAAGCTCAGAGCTTATGAGTCATTAAAGCCCCGGGATCAATAGGAAGAGTGATTTTAATGAAAGTAAGGTACCACAATAAGCAGATTTAGGGTCTCATTTCTAACAGTAGGGACCCTTTTTTGAAAATGTTGGCTTTAGCCTCTCTTCTGTTTAATCACCTATTTAATACTTCATATGCCTACGTCAAAGAAGTGCTGGGAGATCTAATTAACTTTTGTAAAGCTCTTTGAGATCTTTAGATAAGAGGTGCTATAGTATATAAGTGCCAAGTATTACCACATTACTGAAGAGACTTATCACAGAAAAGGTTAAGGTCAATTAACATTTCCTTGCCATTTATGCATGTATTTGCAGATCACAAAAAGAAACTGGTTTAAATTTAGTTAATTTGACTCGTATACATTTTCGAATGAGGTATTTATAATTGATTTAAGTTGAAGTCTTACACACCATCAAAATGGCAATAAATTATACCCTGCCTGCTTGTAAGCTTGTAACACCCTATGGTTTTAGGCTGCTTTGTTTTAATTGAAATGTAAGTGTTTCAATTACACATTATAATTAAAAAGTTTCAGAATCAAATTATCCATCTTTGTAAAATGGCTCAGGCAAGTACAAAAAAAAGCCAAGCCCCAGCCTCCCTCTCCATGATTTCCTGGAAATGTTTGTATAGGTAATGATTCCCTTTGGTTTTGAATATCAAATCTACAGCCTAATTGAAGCAGAAAAAAAGGTGTTTTCATAAAAACTGGTGCTTAACTAAGCATGTGAAAAAGGGACAATTCACTGTCCCTAAAGAAATTTCTCCTAAAAATCACATTTAAGCACTTGGTTAAGCACTGGGATGCACTCACACAGACACTGCTGTGACCTGAAGTGACTCAGACCAACAGAGAATATTGACTCTCAAATCCTACAGAATTTCATCAGGATTTATGCAGTTTGGAGAGGAAAAAGTCACAAGTTCAAGTTGAGAGACATCTAGATCAAGCTAACAACATTGTCATTCACTTCAATTACCACATGGAATATTGCTTTTCTCTAATTGTAACCATTTGATCTTACCCTCATGTCTTAATTAAGATCTTGCTTTACATTCTCACCATTAGAGCTGCTTGAGTTAAAAAAAAAAGAAAAAACTTAGTGAAGAACATTTTCATAAATAAACACAGTTAATCAACAAACTACTTATAGAAGGGTCATGTTGTTTGAGTACTCAGTGAGCCAGATGTTTTGCAAAAATGCTTATGATTCTGGGGAGTATCAAGCATAAATGCCTGAACAGACATTTATTTGCTAAGAGAGATATTTGCTATACCATAGTTTATTATTTATATTTAATAAATTTGCAAAAGTTTTTTTAAGGAAATTTGCATGTGAATTTGGTGGCTGGCCACATATCTGGATTTTCTTAAAATCAAAGGATGTAAATATTGGTTCTGTCACTGATTTTATGAGAGCAGGTGTTAATATTTTGTTTATATTAGAAAAAATATTGAAGCTGGCATTTACTTAAGTACCACATGTATCATAAAAAGCAGAAAAACTCATTTAGGCCTGTAAAATGCTCAGATACCAATATCTTCATTAGCTTCATGGGAGAAAATAAATCTCACAGAGTGGGCCTTCAAGTAAAAACACCCCTGGCTTTTACATTAATGTTTAATGGTCTCTGGAATAATTGATAGGAAAAAATATTATTAAAATCACTCATGTAATAATTTCTTAATGCTGTTCTTCTCCTCAGACAGCCATGCAGATGGAAGCAGATCAAATCTTCACCTTGAGCTCTCTACCCCTGGGGACATAGGAAGCCATTTAATTTTGCCTGAATTGAACAAAATTGCTGTTGTTTGACTATCAGAAGGAAATCTACACTTGACTCAAAGGCATCTAGAGACAGAGGAACCAATAGTTCCTCTGGCAATTTGTTCCAGTCATTAACCCCTTTCACTGTTTACAGCAGGTAACTTCTTTCCAGTTTGAATCTGTCCTGGTTGAGCATCACTATAACAAGTCTCTCTGCCAGATTAAAGAGTTGTAAACCTCTCATTTCCTGCTCCTGGAGCTATCTATCAACTCACCTCCAACCTTCCTTGGAGCCATGGCTGTGCATGTGGAGATGCTCTAAGGGAAAAGCATGGAGTTAATGGAGAGAGGACAAACCAAGCACAAATTAACCTGGGAAGTGTCCTGTATCACCTCAGAAAGAATTTCCTTTCAATTGGAAACAAAGCAATATTTTTTTGGCACCAGCAGATTTCCAGTGGTTGGAAGAGTGGGGTCCTGCAGGCACATCCTTTTTCTCAGGGCAAGCTTTTACAGGATGCAGTCATGTGTGGACTTCAACAAAAAGGAAGCACTCCTTCCAGAAGGAAAAGAAAAGCTGCTTTTTTCCTATCATTTAAATAATTTTTGTTGCTTTGCCTAATTGTTATCAACTTTTTTTCCTTTAAAACAATATAATAATAAAGGAAAAAGGAAAAAGCAAGATTATTTCATTATTAATAACTCATTAAAAAATTGTATGATTTTTTTTGTTCTCCTCTAAAAGTTACAGGTATCTTTATGGCCAAACAACTTTCTAGGACTTCATATAGTCTTCCTGTTGCACTACAATGCTATTTAGTTTTAGGGTTAGCATTTTATTAGGGTATAATCCCCAATTTGATGATGTTTCTCAGTTTTCTCTGTACAACCAACTGCTGAGATGCAAGTACCTGTTGCCATTTTTCTCTGAATGGACCCTACTCGTCAAACTCTTCTCCAGGATTTCCTTGTCACTCTTGTTATCTATCATTCTGCCAATAATTACCCATTTTTTGGCAGCTGTATCATGTTTACTTCTCCATCACTATGGAAACACTGAATTTCCTCAACCCTAACAGAGATTGCTGCAGAATCCTACTAGAAATACTTTCATAGAGTGAAACATTTCCTGTAAGTTCCTTTTTTTCCTGACGTCCATTTTAATTTTCATTGTAGTTTTTCTGAAGTGCACTTTAATTTTCCTTGTTTAACTGATTTCTCTTTTTTAAAGCTAGTCTTTTATTACAGTGCTAGTTCTCACTTTTCAAAAGAGAAACTGTATGGGTATTTATATGCCCTTTTGAATATCTGTTATAGACTTTCTTAGAGTTTAGGCACCTTAAGTGACAAAGAGCTTGTTATTCAAGACAGTGAAATCACAAACCAGCACCTTCCTTCCTCTCCCCTGGGAATTTTTTTCCTTTTCTTAAGTACAGGGTAGATTTTAGAACCCACCTTTTTCTCTCAGTCATGCTGGAGAACTACTTGAATGGAGACAATGCTGGAATATAGACACTGCTTTGAAGGCATTTCTGCTGGGGGTAGCAAACCTACTTTAGCTGAGGTTATTCTATAGATATGCTTCAGTTCATGCACCCAATGAATTCTCCTCTCCAAACAGATGTCTGGGGCTGACTCAGCAGCTCTCTCTTGACAAAAGAAGGCATCCAGACTTTTCTCATCTTCCTACCTCCCCTAGCAGCCTCCCAGCCACATGCTCCAGCTGCTTTGCACATGCAGGCTCTGGCATTTGTCTGAGTCCTTGATGAGTCAATTCCATCATTACCTAAGAAGAAAAGCAGCCCAGCACAACAGGCAATAAATTCAAGCAGAGAAGGCAAGTTCAAGCAGCTCACCAAAGGCTCAAATTAGCCCCACAGGGAATGGCATGGATGACAAGAAGGTGAGAAGAAGGAGACGGGAGTAAGGGTCAATATTATCTCTTTAGGCATCAGAAAAATCTGTTAGAATGACTTTGAGGTCCTGCTAGCCCTCAGCCTTCCACACCACACTCATACATCTCCCTTGGACCCAGTGTTTACTCACTGCCTGAGCCCACCTCAAGTCTTGTGCTGGGCAAGTATTGTGAATCTCCATGGGAGGTACTTTTAGGCATTGTAATGTCTGATTTGCATACCCAAAATGATAGGTTTCATCTCTCAATTATCCCTACAAAACTCCTAATCTCATCAAAGATGACATTAAAATTGGTGAAAGATATTTTTGAGCACAAATTAGTCCTGGCTGATATTTCATCCTTTGAATTTCCATCAGCTTAATTCCTTCTTCTTATTTTGCATAACTTCATCTCACTCTGGCAACCTTGAAGCATACCAGATGATGCCACACATTGTTTCTGATTATTACCATTGCACTTTTTTCAGTCTTCAGGATTTTTTACTGCTATTCTGTGATGTATAAAGAACATCTTAGTAACTGAATCACATTACATGGAAAAATTCTTAAAAACCCAGGATGTGTAAGTTGTCTGAGCCTGCTGATGTTAAAAGAGCATATCTGCTAGGTGTTAGTTTGTGTACTCTTCAATTAGTAGTGAATTTAAAAAATGTTTCATTTTGCTCAAAATGAATCTCCCATTTATTCATAATACCTTTAATTTCCTTAAAAAGAATGCTCATTCTTCTGAATGGACTTCAGGAAGATGCTCTTCACCACAAGTGTGCTGAGGCACTACATGTCCCATCTTTGGAGACACTCAGGGTGAGGCTCTGATGTAGTGAAGATGTCCCTGCTTACTGTAGGGGGTTGGACTAGATGACATTTGAAGTTACCTTCCAATTATATGATTTTTTTTGCTGTAAAGACTGCAAAATTTTTATATACTGTGGAAAAATACAAACAAATCCTCAAAACATCCTCACAACTGAATGGGAATGGCATTTCTCTTGGGTTTCCATGTGATGAAAATAGAGATGGGAAATCAGAACATATCTTGTTGTTGCTCTGTAACTTCTAGAAATGGTTTTGCTTTGAAGAAAGAGTTACACTGTATCAGATCTATAAAGCATTAAGAAGGTTGTTACAACAAAAGAAACTGAGGTAGGATTAGATCATGAGTAATACCACACCGCATGATATTTCCAAGTTAAGTCATATTACAGTGTGTTGAACTTTTCAGGTCATTGATTTCCTGTACACTCTTGTTAGGATGGTATAATAGCTGGTCAGACAGCCTCAAAACAAAACCTGAAAGCAACAAAAGTAACTTGAAAGAGTTGCAATAATTACAGCAATCAGTGGCCTGATGAGATACAGAATCCTTTCATCTCCTTGTGTTTTTCAGATTCACTGCTTCACATTATTAGTGCATTTAATTTTTTTTTTTTTTAGAAAAAAGATCACACAGCACAATTCTGAATGACCAGCAGCAGGAAAGCTGTTTATCATAATTTGCAAACCATAATTCTTTGCAAAAGTACAGCTACTTTTAAATACACTGACTTAACCAAGAATATTGTTTTCAAAGGCAAGAAAGTAGAAAGAGCATTCTTATAGTCCTTGGAGAACTTCAAGCAGTACTTCTAAGCCCTTTCTCCCTTTCTACATTCTATCATAGCATAGGAATTCCACAATGATTTATAAAAGGAAGATTTTTCAAAGGCACAAATGGGAGTCAGGTGTCTGATTTCCATTGACTCAGGCACCCAACTCCCATTTGTGTTTTCACAAAATCTTCCCTTAGAGACATGAAATATAAGATAGTAAAACAACTCAAATTCTAGGTCCAGGACCATTTGCCTTAATTTTTCACACACAGTTCCATCTCAGTTTCTTTTGATTTAATATCAAAGCAAATAGAATCCTGCATTTTAAGAGAGAATTAGTGGATGATCTAATATCTTTGACACTGCTAGTTTCTGTGTTTCTGTCATGCACACAATGGGATGTGGAATACGAAACCCAGTAATTTAAAGAAAATTCCCCCCTTTCAGTCTGTCCTGGTTTTTTTTTTTTTTTTTTGGCTTTGAAAAAGTATGTAAAACAAACCAAATGAAATAATCTCTTGTCACCTCCAGGAAAAGATGCAGACTAACTAACATGTAACTTGGTCATAAAGACAAACGAGGGCAAACAACAGTTTTTCCAGCAGATTAAAAAAAATAATAAAAAATTCCTGCCTTGTTGTTGTTTCTGCAGTTTTGTTTTTGCAACAAGGAAAATTTGCAAATTCTTTTTCTGTTGAATTAAAACCTAAATTTTTTATGAGCAGCTGATTTAACTGTTTTTAATGAAACACATGCTCTTCAGCAGTGAAAAAAAAATCAAAAAGAAAAAAAAAATCAGGTTAAACTTATTTTATTATTTCCTTTTCTATTTTGTGGAGTTCAGCTAAATGGAGTCAAGAACAGGATGTGTAGGTCCAGAGAAGGGCTTCAGCAGTTTTCCCACACAGTCAAAGAAGATGCAAAACCCTCACTTTTTTCTGAGATGTATTTTCATTAAGAAGTTGTACATCAAAAATTTACTAAAAATACTCAGGTAAGGACTTGTCTTCACCTTTTGTTTTGCAAATTTTTTTTTTTTTTTCATGCAAAACTGTGCAACCGCAGATCACAAAACTAAGGAAAAAGAAATCACAAAATGAAAAGGATGCAAAGGCTGGTAGAGAAAATCTGTACCCACATTGGTCTCTGCTCTTGTTCTACCAATCATTCTCCATCCATTCATTGATATGTGGGTTTCCTCTGAGGAGGGAACCAGTTATCTCACTCCCAGGTGACATCAGGACATAGTTCAGATAATAGGTCTTTCCAGAGATTGTGCCCTGTAGGAAATATGGATGAAATTAAAACCATATTTTGCTTTCCCTCTCTGTACAGTCCTTCAATGTTGCTTCAAGAGCCTTCTACCTTCTTTATGGATGCCATACTATAGTCAAATCATAGGATCCATCCTCTTTGGTCATTCTACCAAAACACCTCTCTGATTTTCAGGTATTTAGAATTGAAAAAACTTCCAAGTAAACAAAGCCCAAGGGCCACAAAACCAAATCAATAACAACTCTTGAGGACACAGACCTGCCGCATTTTTCCCTGACCAAGAGGTTTCTGATGTGGGAAGGTTTGAAATCTCAGTCCATGTAGCTCTGTGACACTGGAGTGAGGGGCAGAAGTTGCTCCTAGGACAGATGACCAGTCACATGGAGAAAGCCTCTGAGGAGAAGGCAGTTTATTTAGCTGTTATAACTGAACAGATATATTTCTCCACCCTAAAAAAAATTGCTAATTTTTACTTGACAAAACTTCCTCTATAATTCTTTTTGTTTTTGTTGGTTGAACTTCTATCAAAGTTGAGGTGCATAAAGTCTTTGTTGGGTAACAAATAAATGTGGACAATTTGCAGTGTCATCAGGTCTAAAAAGGGAAGGAAATTTACTCTGCAAGTGAGGAAGAGTCAAGGTAGTGCATATATGGCCTTCAAAGTAGTCTTGATTATTAAAAATACTGCATATATGTGTAATCATCTCTCCTCCCTGGTTTCTTTAAGGAATATAGAGGCTACATTTCATCAGTATTAGGCCTTCTTCAGGAAAGAAGGATATAACAAAATGCAACTTGACAAAACTGCATTTTACCTGTGAAATATTAGACAAACAAGCCTATTTGTCTTTCAGAAGACCAGAGTTTGAAAGGAGACAGAGCACTACCTCTTTTGTATGGAGCAAATGTGTCAATGGAATAGAAACTTGCTTTAATTCAGGGAGAGAGAGGCATCAACAAGAACAAGAACGAGATCAAGACAAGAAAACCCAGTGCTAAATCTTAAAAGTCCTGAACATGAGGGAGCAAACTATTAGATTCAGATGTATTCTTTAAAAGGAGTAAAAGATGCTAACAATCTCACCCCAAAACAGTTTGAAATCAATAAGTGTGTCAGACAAAGGCTGCAATGGAAGTTACAGGGTTTTATATATTACATTAAAGCAGTAACAAAATCTTAAATTTTAATCCTTTTACAAAACAATGCAGAAATTGATTTTTTTTTGTCAGGAAGGGAAAAAAAAAAAAAAGAAGAAAAAACCCCACCAGCTGTTTCCTGGCCAAGGAAACAACAGGGGCTCTTACTCTGTAGTACAGTAAATGGCTAACTTCCCAGGGTAGTTAAAGTCCCCTGCAGCCTGCAGTGTCAGCAGAGTTGGTCATTTAAGAATCAGTGGGGTTTTGTTAAAAGTTTGTTTATCTTTCAATGAAACCACCTGCCTTGCAGTTGGATTGTCTGAGCTATAAATAGAGGAGCAGTGCATCAAATTCTTTCAGAATGAAACACAAAAATAGTGCTCAGTGAGAAGGAGAAGGCTCAGGTCCTCCTCTTATTACCAATGGCAGATAAAAGTTGGGGAAATATTGTCTAAATTTCTCTGCTGTAGAATGTGGAATGGGCAAAGATCCAAAGAAGCCTTCCTCACCCACCCTGTGTATGGCAACGTTTGCATGATGGGAACTCTGAAGAACCTCACCTCCTTCCTCTGCTCTCTTCCTTCCTTCCATATTAATGAGTTGGCCTGAACCACAAAGGGTAATTCTGTTGAAAATATACGTATTTGAATCCCTACCAAGTGAGTAGGTTGCCATCTATATAAACCCTCTACAAAAAAATGCTTTGTTTCTAATGAGGCAATGAGCTCTACTGGCCAGTCATGCTCTTTCTGCTTGTTTATTTAAACAAGAGAGCTTCCTTCTGTTCATTTCACACTGCCTGCCTTTCAATTTCACAGTGCCTTCTACTTCAGTTTGTAAAGTTGCCACGATGGAGCCCTGTTCTAAGTCCTTCCATGGAAAGACAACAGGAAATGTTCACAGAATTCACACTCTTTTCCCACAGCAACATATCCTGGCAGATGTGTTAGTTTCCATAGCAACAATTAAGACTAGCTCCTTTTTTTTTTTTAACTTTTCTTTTTTATTTTTTTTTAATAGTGAGAAAAATCAGTAGTGGCTGAAACATTTTCCAATGAATTTGTGCCTCAGATTTAAATTCTGCAATGTAAAGATCTTCCTCATGAAGTGAGTTTGCTAATATTTGAAAGGGTGACAGTCATCTGTGTGACTTGGATATTCTGTACCCTTTACTTTTCTTTCACATGGGGAATTATATGCCATTGGCCTGTCTCTGCTGATGGGATGCAGGAGAGCTGGGAAGCAAGCAGGCTGATTCCATACACAGAAATAAGAAAAAAAAGATAGCCTTTGAATGTCAACACTTTAAAGCATTTAAATGAGGTTTAAAAGCTCAAGAGCTGTTCTCTGAGTTGAAAAGATGGGTAAATCCATTTAGAGGATACAGTGTCCACCTAAAACTTCATCTTATAAACCCTTCCTGGTGTAATGTTATTGAACCATACATCAATGATAGCTAAATCAATAATAGTAAATTTTTGTGACTGCATTGGTCTCCATGAAGACCTTTCAGCTTTATATTACCAGTAAGTTCTTGTTCTAGAAAAAGACTACTGATTTATGAGAAAAGAATTTAAAGACCATGACCTACCAGGTAAATTAAAGTTGTTCTCACCATCTCCTCTCACACCCAATGTAAATTCCTCTCTGGCAGTTTGGGAAGCCATCTGGCAGGGATGCCTTCTCCAGGTCAAACATATCCTGTCTTCTGCAAGTACTCTTCATTCCTCAGAGATGTACTCCAGGCATTTCACCTCAAGAAAAGCTCATTTTCATTTCTTCACTCTGCTGTTTTGCTTAGAAAGAAAGAGCATGACATTGTGAAACTGTTTCTTGCCTTGCAGCAGAATTGAGGAGAACCATAGAGCAATTGTATATGAATAATCCTGTCAGCACCTGCATAAATGGAAATATGAATCTATATTGGGGTTGTGATGGAGAAATATAGCCATTAATTAGATGCTACAATTCCTTAGTGCCAGGAAGAACAAGCCATTAGTGAACCCGAAGTGATCCTCGTATTTCTTACAATAACACCGTGTGGCTGAAATACTCTGCTTGTATCCAACTAATAGCTTCTGAAAAAAGAAATGACATCTTTTTTAACCTTTCCAAAACACACTGGCTAACATACTCTAATGCTTCAAAATATATAAGGTCACCTGCAACAGCAGCCTCTACATTTAAAACAGATGTGGCTCTCTACAGCAATGAAGGAATGTGCTGCTTCAGGTTTTGTGTAACAACTTTCCTGCTCTTTGCCATTTTGACACTTGCAGCTTATGCACTGCTTTAGAATCAGATATTCAACTGGTATTCATAGAGATATTTACAAAATATTACTTTACATATATCTGCCAGCAAAAAAATGGTGCCCAGGGGGAACCACTCTGGACACATTCTGCTTTGCCAGCTCAGTTCCCCCCACATTTTCAAGCTTAGTTGCACCACAGCAAAGGAGAGTAAAGTGTAGGATTGCCACCCTTAGCTTTCTAACTCCACTCAGCAGGGAAGTAAAGTTATTCCTCAGCCTCTTCTGGCCCAGGTGCTGGGCTATGCTGAGGTTAAGTAGGCACTTGGCTTCTTCTATAGTGTGGAGCCGAACCCAGTGAAAGCTGAACCTTGAAAGTGACTGCTAAAATTTGTAGTGCTGTGACTTGGTTCTGCGTGCTTTATCAATGCCAGAGGAACTCATTTTTTCTATAAATTTAACCATAAAGTCCGTTTGGATTCTGTGCATGCAGCTTTTGGTCTTAATCTATGGAAATGAAGATAAGCATAACAGATCAAAAAGGAAGAACAATTAAAAATACAGGGCCAAGGTGAGGGTGAGAATGAAATGACAAATTGTTAGCTGGTTCTTAAAAGCTTTTGCAGAAAGCTGAAATGCTAGGAAAGAAGAGACAAAGGCAATAAAATAAAGAAAAACAGGAGAAATGGGGGCTGAGCATCACCTTTTCTTTGTTGATTTATCACTGTCTCTCTGTGGCTGAAGGACTGAAAGAATAAAAGTAAATGTCAGATGAGTTATGTTGATTTCTGTCTATCACAGGCATTTTTCTGGTTTTCATTATCATGGTACCATAACATGTTCCTATCTAACTATTTATTCTCACAGCACCTCTCTGAGGTAGGGCACTGCTGTTAATTCCATTGGACAGCTGGAGTGGGGCTTGGGTAATGGAGCAGATTCTTAACCAGCATAAATTGTCACAGCCCCATTAACTCTGGTGTGAGGGGACCTCCATGGAGTTTAAGATGGGTCACTACACGAGGGTCCCTTTCCCCTGGAAGCCAAAATCAAAACTACTGCTCTACCCAGAGACTATTCTGCTTCTGTTTAGACAATCTGTGATATTTGGGCCACAGAATAGAATAGTTTGGGTTGAAAGAGACCTTAAAGATCACCTACCATGGGCAGGGACATCTCCCACTAGACCAGGTGGCTCAGTGCCTCATCCAGCCTGGCCTTAAACACCTCCACAACCTCTCAGGGCAACCTGTTGCAGTGTTTCACCACTCTCACCATAAATAATTTCTTTCTTCTATCTACTCAAACCATTGTGGCCTTATTCTTGCTAGAAAAGTTCAATGAAGTCTCTGTGGCATTATTCACAGAAAGCCTGAAGGACAGAGCTGGTACAGATGAAGTACTAGAGCAAGGCTGAAAGTGAAGGTACACACTACTGTGCACATCCATGAGCCTGATGTTAGAGAATTAAAAGAATGGAGCTTGCATGGAGCTGTCAAACAGCAGTCAGTGTGGGATGGAGAAATGTGAGGAGCACACAAAGAACTGCACAAAAACACAGAGAGAATCTGATGGGGAATTAAAACACGACGTACTGGGCAAGTTTGAATAACAGCATCCAAATTATTTACTTCCCTCCAGCCTCATTCAAACAAATCAAGAAGACAAGAAAATTGAGAAGAGAGAAGGTGGATAAGCTGTGTTTCTAGCAATAAAGGTGTCTCCAGCCTAATGAGTCTACAGGATTCAAGCTGGTACCATGAATATGATGGGCAGTGATTACAGCTTGTAAGAGCAGAGCAGGGAGTGACGTGCCTCTGTGTGTGTCTTGGGCTGTAATTAAAGCCATAAGCCAGCAGCAGCAAAGAGGCCAGCTGCAGCATTTCAAACCTTCCCTACCCTAGCATTAAAAAAGAAAGTGTGGCACAATAAAAGTAAAATAAAAAAAAAAATCTCACCCAAAATAATTCCGACAGAAAAAAAAAAAAGAAAAATTTTGCACATTTGATTACTATAATTGATTTCTCTTCTAGATATGAATAAATGACCCAGGCTAAATGCCAGTTCCTTGCAAAGAATTTCATTTAAGCTTCAGTGAATTGAAAGGCTCAACCAGACTCAACATTTCCAACTTCCTAGCAAGTAGCAGAAAATCTACCTGACAGTTGCCATGGAAACACGAAGAGGAAGAGCTAACCACCAGCCTATAAATCCGTAGAGAAACCTTTCTTAATTGGAAGGCCTTTAACCCACACATTTTTCTCATAGCTGCAGAGCTTATTTCTAAAGAGATTATTAAATTCCTCAATTGACTTATGAAGGATGCTTCCCACTATATTACTCTGCTCTGGGTTGCTCATTCTTTATATCTGTTTCCAAAATTACAAAGCCAAGCAAGGATGATAAAAGTTAACACAGATGTTTCAATGAAAAATCTATATGATGTTCTGAAAATAACTTCAGTGGCCATGTTCTACTGGAAAAAAAAACCCAACAAAAAAACCCACAAAAGCCCCACGTACCAGTTCAAGAATTGAAATGGAATTGAAGAGATCAGATACCCCAACATTCTTTCCTTTAGTTTCTAGGAAAGATTATTATTTTCAGACTGGAAAAGTTTTAGTGGGGAAGTAGCCACCATGATTACAGCATTCCCAGACAACTTTGCTTTTGGTTCAGGTGGCTGAAGTACAATGGAGATGTGTCATTCCAGAGCTCAGAGGAAACTAAATATCCATGCACATACTCAATGCCATGTTGATATTGTGCACTCTGGATTGTAGGTTACTGGGTCTGGCACACAAGCAAGGCAGTTTCAGGTAGATTTGGATTTGCTTGGATACTCTGTTGTTGTGGCTGAAGTGAATATTTCAGCACAGGCATCCTGTAAGCAATCACTGACTAAAAATCAACATCACTTTCTACAAGTACAGCAACCTTAGAAGTATCTCTTCTCCCATCACCTCCTCATCTGACAGAGTGTAGGCAGATGGAAGTCCAGACAGGCTCATTTGTTGCTTTTCTCCTATAGCTAGTCATTCCTTGGCTCTAAATTCTGAGAATCTGGGAAAAAAATTCTCTCAGTATCATGCACCAAGGATTGACTCCAATTGCAGTCAATGGGATTACAACTGATTCCTGCTGATTTCAATGCAATTAGTATTTTGCTCTGTTCCTGCTTTTGTAAACTGAGTGGAGTAGAGATATGGAGAAAATTCATCCACTTCCTCCCTCCCTCCCTTGTTTCCTTTTTAGTGCCTATTCAGAATTAAGATGGGATAGGCAGCCCTTGCTTCTCCAGTAGCATCCATCTGTCTGAAAAGCTAAACGTCTAGGAACCAGGGTTAGCAGTGACAAATTCTCTTCCAAGGGAGCCCTAAAGCTGAAAACACTGGAAGAGCAGCAGAGAGACATAGATGTTCACCATCTCCACCATGTCTTGGTTCATCATACAAACAGCTCTCCACTCAGATGTCTGAAATTCTGCAAAGGACCATTAGAATAGGCAGAAGGTGACCTCAGCCTATAAACTGTTTTCTATAAACCTGTTTTTTCTCACTGACTGGATGCACTCAAGTGAGATTTCTTCACTCCAAGTGACCCACACAGAATTCCCACATTTAAGCTGTATCTAGTACAACCCTCTTTGTGCAAATTCTCTGAGTCTTCACTCCAAGGGGTGGTTTACATCCCTATCCTTTTGAGGCTTTAGGTGGTATGTCAGCTCCTATGTAGGGGAGTAATTAAACAGGAGTGGACTCTCACTTTCCTCTGCCTTCTGAGACAGTCCTGGAAGAAAACATGAGCTATCCAAAAGTCAACCAGGAGACCTAAAGCCTGGTGGTTACTGACAAAACAGAATGTTCCCTGGTGAGGATCAGCTAAGTGATGCTCTAAGTACTGAACAGCACTGCAAAACACTACCACTAGTGTTTCCACACCTCCTTGTCAAATCATCTCTGCTTTAACTTGTCCTGTCTTCCTCCTTGTATCTTTTCCAGCTCTGTGATGATTACAGCGAGCCATAAAAAAATACCCCTTGGTAGTGGTTTGTATAGCTAAATGGATCTGTTTGATGGAAAAAAAATGCCCCCAATTTTCTCTTGTGGCAAGCAAGGTTCTGAATGCAGGTTTCATGGGATGAAGGATTAACACATTACCCTGTTTCCTTGTCTGCCCTAAATGAAACCCTGAACACTTCCCATGATGTTACTGCATTCCTTACATGAAGGGGACTGGCAGAATTTAATTTCTTAGTGCCAAGTAACAGCATCTGAATGCTTTAGAGTAAATGAACATAATGAAGAGTTTATTCTACTGCCTGAATTATTGTTTTCCTCCCCTTCCCATATCATTGTTATTAGTAGAATTGTTATCTGACTGTGAGAGAATCTCTCGAGGGACACGCTTGCTTTACTTAACAACTGCTTCTCCAAGTCCATCAGGCTGGCAACTGCAAGCCTATGATTAGCTTAATAAAAATTAAGGGAAAAAGATAAAGTGAATGGAAAATATGAAAGGTGCTGAGAAACAAAAGGATAATTGGGTAGCAAGACTCCAGCAATGACAGCCAGAAAGCACCCGCTCCCTGCAGCATCCTACAGTGTTTGCAAAGTCTGCAGAATTCTGCAGAAAAACCCACAGCTTATGTAGTCTCCTTGCCTACAGGGATTTGCAATGCCCTGGAGAGTTTTTAAGGGATTTTTAAAGTGATTTAGATTTTATTTTTATCACTTTTTTTTCCCCCCCTTTAGCTGTCTGTCTTGTTCTCAAATCTGGATGGCATGTTCAGCAGATTGTTTTTCTCTATTGCTTTCTGCTGCACAGGATTTGGGAGCTTCACAAACCTTGAAGAAGACAAGATTCCAAAGAACTTGTCCACAAAAATCCAGGCTTTCAGGCCATCTGATACCCTGAAATCAAGCTGTGCATGCAATGGAGGGTCTTGATATTTCCTAGGCTATCTCCTAGCCAAATACCCAGCACATCCTTTATCTTTCAGGTGTTATTGGACCAAAAGAATGTCCATACACATCTTCTGGCCACATAGGGTCACTTGGATTCTATCAGCTTCTGTAGTATGGTGGCAATCTCCATTTTACCTCAGATAATTAGGGAAGTAAAGAATAAAAATCCCATTTTAGATGCTGTTGGATGGCAAGTGCCTCAGTTTCTGTGTTTGCTCTTCCTCTAGCCCTGAGCTGCCACCACAAATTTCTTAAAACAGAGGGACATTGGGCATGTACATGATAAACACAGGAGGCTGAGGCCTTGGAGGTTTCTAAATCCAGCTCAGAACCCATCACTGAATTATCTAAGAGAGGAATTCCTTGGCTTATTTTTCAGGATTGGGCAGTTTTTGAGTTATTCATTGTAGATGTGATAGCCATTAGTCCTCAAGAAGGGGTGGGACTGGCTGTGGCTGAGCTGCAAGACTGCATTATTAACTCTCCCTACATCTTCACCTAGCAAAAATTATTACAGTTCTAAGTCTGCTTTAACTCACCCAGTTAGAAGGCAAGCAGCAGAAGGCAATGTTAGACTGTCTGAGCTTTCATCCTGCCCTACTTGTGCTGCAGGAGAGTTGAGTAGCTTACACCATCCCTATTTCTATAAAAAAATCAACCTTCTACCGGAAGGTAATTTTCCCCTGGTTATTTCAAGTTGAAATTCAGCTGTGTGGTAATATTTCAATAGTTCCTACTGGATAGAAGAGAATTTATATTCTTGCCTATAAATAAGAACAGAGGAAAGGTTTACAGCAGCAATTGTTAAAGGAATGGAGAAAAAAAAGGGTAATGTGACATACCTAGTGGCTATTGTCTAGGATACCCATTTTTTGTTTCCTGCTGTTAAAGATTTGGCTTGGTCTCCATCACTTCCTACACAGAAAAGAGGTTTTTATCTACTGGCACTAATTATAATAATTTTACTTCAGGCTACTGTTTGAACTGGAGTCACAGATAATCACATTTTTATTACCTGGCAGGTGACTTCCACAATGAGTTTACATTTCTTTCTCTTCTCAACTACAGTTCAGCTTTGATATTTTCAGTGCCATTTAATATACCCTGCTGTAAATTCCAGCTAACTGCAGAAAGGTTTCTGGACTCAGGCTTTGAACATTTCCTTCCCATCAACAAGGTCAGACACGAGGCTCAAGGAAAGAAGATGCAAGGGGGCAGAGAAATTTTACAAGAGTTAATTTTTAGCTCACAAATAGGATTATTGAAAAGCTGGCAATAAGAGGAAATATTAGACATTAGTGAAAAAAGTCTCTAGAGAGAAGGCAGATGGACTATGAGAAAAGAAATGCTGATTAGTAATCATTTAATGTTGCAGCATTCTGTGTGTGTTTTTTTAAATTCAAAGTTCAGTGAGATGAACTAAAAACATCCTATGCAGGAGAACAAGGTGAATGTTGAGCATCTTCTACCAAAGATACATAAGATTCTGCTGAAGTGTAAGAGGCTCCACTGGGTAAGTCCACCTCCTTGGAGATGGAAGAAATGGGAAAAGCTATCTGCTCCTTTCAGAGCTCTGTAGCATTCCTCCATTTTCTTTCCAGCTTTCAGAATGCTTTCAAGTGATCTATCTAAGGAAATCAATGTCTATTGACAGGCTCAGTAATTACATTTACAAGCTGAGATTCCTAGCCCTCTGCCACTTCTTTAAGCGATTACATGCCTTCTAACCTCTTTTGCTAATGATCTCCAATGTATGGACCTGAGACAAAAATCAAATCACCTCTCAGAACACTCCCCTGCACTTCTGCCAAAAGAGACACTGTGTCTCAGGAACCTTGCACTGTCATCCTGAAAGAGGAGCTGATGAATACTGATGGGTGAAAAATGTAACTGCTGATTGGCACAATTCCTTCTCCCAAATTCATCCTGAATTTTCCACGAGGGTTTGGTTTGGATGTTGGAGTTCAAACTGGATTCACAAGTCAGCCCCAGGAAGTCTGTCTTGTTTTTTGTCTAATAGGTCTGCCCCTGCTTGAAATGAAAGTCCAGGAGGAAGGAAAACAATATTCAGATTCAAGGCTTATCATACATTTCTTACTACTCAGAATCTTGCCTGAAGCATCAGATTTTAGCTGTCCTTTATGGAATTCTTTTGTATTGTATGGAAAATTTCCAAAAAGTTCCTTAAATGATAAAAATGAGGTTCTTGTTTGGAGCATAGTGTCAAACTGGAAGCTGGGGCAAGGGTTTCATTTTTTTATTCCATGGACCAAGTGAGACAGTTTCAACAGATACATCCCAGTTATACCAGAGTTCATGCCTGTGCTGGAGATGTTGTAGTGAAACTCCACAAGAATAAGGAGTTGATACCTCCTGCAGATGCCAGAAGCTGTGGCTGCTCTGCCTTGGGCATCAGCATGATCATAGACAAGTTTTCAGATTTGCCATTCTGGTTTAATGCTTTTTGTCTAATCAGATGATCAAATTTACTGGGAAGAAAAAAATAATTACAAAAGAAATGGTGTGTTCATTGATTTAAAAAAATCCAGTCTGTATTTTTAGTAGTAAGCATTCAAGCCTCTGGATAGGTTTTGTATCTGTTCACAGAAAAGAAACCAACCTTCACAATATCAATGTTTGCTTTATTGACAGATCTTCCAAAAGCTTTTTCAAAATGTGTGCATGAAAATTCCATTTCTGCATGCTCTTCAGGTAAGTTGCCTTTTGTATTGATTGTTGCTCTCCTGAAACCCTCTAATTCCACCTAAATCCAGCAGAAATACACTAAACTCCAGATGCTTTTGGGTCTGAGTCAGTGGAAAGAGTGAAGCTCATGCAACAGATGATCAGAGAAGCACAAATATCCTGAGTACCTGGTAGCATCTGCTACCACAAATATTTCTTGCACTCCCTAGCAACTCTTACTAAAGATTACTACCTAAAAGCATCTGTAGCTGAGTTTGCAGACTGCTCATTCCACTTCCCACAAGTAAATTTATTGTGTGGAGAGAAAAGTTAATGACTACATCTTTTTCGCCTTGCTTTTGCTATTTGTTTGGGGTTTTTTTCATAAAAAAAAAAGAAGAATTACATTTTTAAGCACACAGAATTGTTTGAAATGAACACTAAATGTTTGTGAGATGATCCAAGCTGACTCCTGTATCTCAAACTTTCCTTGTCGCAACCACTGTGTGTTGCCAGTAAGTCACAGGTGTCCACAGTCCTCAAGCAGGTGAAAGAAATAAAATGTGACATGTTTGATGGCTCTGAGATGTGCAAGCTGAAGTGTGTGTGCCTGCACATTTGGCAAGTCTGCTTGTCTACCCAGAGATCTGCAAGAGTGAGAAGAAATCCACCTCTGCCAGAAACCCAAAAAAGAAAAGTGCTGCTGTAAAGGAGATGTGTGGACTCTGCAGCCAGGGTCCCCCAGTCTTTCATGGATAAGTATTTTGTGCTCTTTTCTCCTCCTTAGTGGATGGGGCAAGGAGGGAAATAGGCAAGTGGAGTGATAAAGGGGTTAGAGCAACCTCCTGTGAGACTTGAACACAAGTTAAGTGGGGACTGATGTAAGAAGCAATTGAAAATTATGGAAGATCAAGGGTCTTCTGAAATCTCTTCCCAGTAACAGTTTCTGAAGCCAGAGTCCATTTTACTACTGACTACTGAGAGCAGAGGATTTAACTGAAAACGTTCTCCTCTAACACAATTAGAGCTGCTACGGCAGCTTTAGATTTGTCCTTTGCTTTTAAGATTTGTTCTTGTCCTAGGCTTGTTGCCTCCTTTATGTCTTTGTTTTAATTCTCACCTCCACATCACCAAACCACCTCATGCAAAAAAACCCCAAAAAACATGGAGACTGGTTTACTTGGCTTACTTTCAATGCAGAATCCCATCTTGTTCACCTCTTGCTTCTACTTCTTGCATGTTTTCCTACTGAATCTCTATTTTATGTGTCGCTTCATAGAGCCATAGAATGTTTTGAGCTGGAAGGGACATTCAGAGGTCCCATTTTGGACCATCCCAAAAAGGTGTTGGCTTAGAGACTCTCAGATCTCCCTTGAGATGTCTGAGTTTGTCTTCCAGCTCCTCAGAGATGATATTCCCATGGGTTACCATCTCCACCCCCAGTTTCTCCATTTTAAGTGTCTCAGATCCTCACTACCTCATACCTCTGGTGAGGTGTACTCCACTTTATGGCAAACAAAAATGCTTTGAAATGAGTGAAGGAGAAGGTTGGGTTTTTTCACTCATTCTCAAGGATGTTTCACCTCTTCTATGAATAATTTTGGCTCATGGCCGTGTCAGCTCTAACACAGCTGCACAGAGGAGCTCGAAACAGGTTTTTTAACACTCAGCTTGGGGAAAGCTGTGACACAGATCTGAACTCCTAAGACTTTTTCCTCGTGGAAAACAACATTTCAGTTGAGATGTAAACCTGGGTAGCCAAGACCACAGGCTGGTCCTCTCCTATTAGAAACACAGAGTCAGCACCACTGTAAATCCTACCACAAAGTCAGAAATGTTGGGAACTTAGTTTTTTTGCCAAATCTTTTAGTATGGAAAACATCTTCACGCTGTACCATCAATATTCATCCTATATCACACCAATTAACAAACTGTGTATAGCTGGGAAATAAACATGAGTGCATGAAGGACCACAATCAACTAGGTAGCTACTAATAAGGGTATATTTGAAGTAATCACACACAAATTTAATTTTAATGTAGCTGTAGTGGATTTTTTTTTTCCAGAAAGGTGTCACAATGTTAATGAAACAATTTAGCCTATATTCTTTTTTTTTTTAAGTCCAATTGTTTTCAATCCTGCCTTTAATTTTAATCACACAGATTTTTCAATAAGTAAAAGGATGCTTAATATTTTTAGCATCACACTCGGTATTTAACATGTTATTTTAAATACTCTCAATATAATCAAGATGATGCTTTATATTTCAAAGTTACCCCTCTACTTAGATAGCACTGTGAAAAATAAAAAGCAGGAAAATTACTACATAAATCCAAAACCCTACAAGAATGTCTACCACTATGATATTTTTCTGTATTTTCATTTTCACAAATGCATCTTCTTTGGGATTGGAAAGTGAAAGTACAGAAATGGCATGGAAAGTTATTTCTTATGGCTTTTTTAGATCCTTGAGTAGAGTATAGATCTAAGTGGGACCTAATAATTATCAATTTTGGTAAAAGGTGGTCATCCAGCCTCAACTGATTCACAGTTTTCCAGAGTCCTGGCTGTTGCTCAGTGCAGTTCATACTGTAGCCTGGCTAAAGCAGACAGTTCTGCACATGGGATTTGATAACATCACACAGCATTACCCTGAAAGAACTATACTTTATATACTGTGAATCTTTAAATAAATATTCAAATGCAGGAATGATTTATCACACTTGTTTAACGACTTGCTTTTTCCCATGTTTTTATTTTATATTTAACCAAAGCACAGATCTCAGTTCTGGCCTTAAAGCACATATCACCACCTCTCACAGTTTTACCATGACTCATACAAGGTATTTTTACAGTATTTTTTTTTTCCCTGACAGTACAACAGTTGGAATAAAGAGACTGTATGAGAGTTGCAGTCTCTGGTTTTAAAAATCTTTTAATAACTGTTTCCAACTTACAATTTAAGGCATGAATCATAGAATGGTTTGGGTTGGAAGGGACCTCAGAGTTCATCAGGGACAACTTCCAGTACATCAGGTTGCTCAGTGCCTTGTCCAGCCTGGCCTTGAACACCTCCAGAGAGGGAACATCCACAGTTTCTCTGGGCATCCTCTTCCACTATCTCAACACTCTGACTATAAATAATTTCTTTCTTATGTCTATCCTGAAGCTTTGATTGTTTAGAGCTTTTTGTACATTTTATACTTTATTTCATTGAATTTTATTTCATTATTTTATTTTAAATTTTTTCCTGGTTTTTTTTTTTTTGGTATTCCAAAAAATATCACTGCATGAGCAACTAGGACCATACAGCTCCTTACTCACAGTCCCCCTCACCACTGCCCTCACTGTGGTAGGAAGAAGGAGAAAAGGGGGAGTAAAATAATACTAGTGATATCAACAGTGTTAAAAGAATAAAAATAATAAACACAACCTACTCTCACACCCTGGTGAATGAGCTGCCAAATCACATCCTGAGCAGTGACAGCAGATTCCCCTCTCAGCCAGTCAACCCCCATTTCTATACTGAGCCATATCTATGTTAAAAAAAATTCCTTCAGCCACCTTCTCAGAGTGTGCCCCTTCTTTGCCTCTTTGACTGAGGTAAATATCACCTAGAAACAAATAAAAAATGTTCGTCTGATCAGCATTATTCTCATACTATATCCTACAAAATCATGCACTTAAAAAAAATCATATGCTACAAAATCCTACACTGCAAAATCAAACCTAGAAAACCTCACACAAAACAGAGCAGCTACCAGACAAAAAAATTAACCATCCCAGCTGAAAATAGGACAGCTACTTGTATAAAAAGTCACCTTAGAAAGGCAGAGTTTTTCCAATCAGAACCCAGTTAAATACTGCAGTTTCCTCTGTCCCAGCTTTGGAAAAGCTGGAATAGAGAGGGGTCTGCTTTTCCAAAATGCCATAGTATTTGCTTACTCTGAAATGAGCTTTGAAGGATCTCACACTGGTCCTTTTTTAATAGAGTAAAATTTGGCTGTGAGAAATATTTTGCTCATTCTGAACTAAATCTGCAGCACTGACACAGAGCTTACAGTACTTTATGTTGGCTTTGGTAGTATGTAATAGAACAAATGGGTAAAATTAATAAATTTGAGGAATGTTGACTTCTCAAAGGGAAACTCTGGAAAAGGAGAGGTTTCACTGGTCACTGAAAAAAGAGGAAAGAAGGAAACCCCTGAAATTTTTGCAGACTGATTGTAAAGAGATGAGTAAAAGGAGTATCTCTATCTGATGTTTTGTCAGGATAGTGACCAGCATCAAAGTACCAAAGTTGCTCCTGAAAGATGTAGATTTAGGGAAAATGCCATCAGGATAAGCCATGCTGCAGAAAATACTCAAAGCAGAATGAAAATGTTGAAAGGAAAGCAAGCTGCACCTATTCCCCACAGACTGACCAGCAGGAGAGGAAGCTGGGAAGCAGCAGGTCACAGCAAAGCTGTGAAATTTGGAAGAGATGCTGCAGAATAAACAGCAAGAAAATGTCAAAGAAGAAAGGGTGCTTGAGAAAGGGGGGAACATGAACAGACAAGAGCCAGCTTTTAGGAATAAATGCAACTGTTTTGCAAGAGTTTTCAGCCTGGAGTAGCAGGAACAAAAAAGAACCTAATGATGACTCACTGATCAGAGGAGCAGAGAGTGATGGGGTGTGCAGGGAGAGGCCGCACCTCGCAGTGGGTCACCTAAGTCAGAAAAGCAGACAAGTTCTTGTGCACATCAGGCTTTCTGCCAGAGGACAGAGCACACAGCAGCTTGAGCATTTCTACATGGAGATTTTCCTAAAAATGCTGAAGCAAAGAACGATTTTTATTTTATTAAAAAGTAATGAAATGCTTATAAAAGGTAAGGTAAACATAGATCACTGAGTGAAAAATGAATGGTAAATGTAAATACATAGAGGAAAGACAAGTATAATTGAGAACTCTTAGCATGAAACTAATTTCAGGTAAGGGATTACGTGATCTGAAGTTTATCCTTAACTGGAACTGATCAAGACTGTTATAGCTACAGAAACAGAAAGGCAATATTGGATTTAGAAACATGTTTAGCTTAGGTTTGATTCAGAGAACGTAGGGATTGAAGAAACCTAGAAAACATAATAATGTAAATATAAAAAAACCCAATTACCCAGTCTCAGAAATAACATGGAAAAAATTCACAGGGACTGCAGCAAAGGATGAGACATTGCAGAAAATCTTTAAGGCTATCAGTGTAAGACAGCATGGGAATTACAAAATATATCCACTGCATTTAAATGAGAATTTTTTGTAGCTGATGATGTAGTCTTTTGAGGAACTGGACCACAGGCTCTGAAATATGACAGTATAACATGATTCAAGAACACAGAGAAGTATAAAAGGCATAATGATGCTTTGAGCCATGGATTGCTAGTTTATGCAACTGAAGTCTCACATCCACAAATATGGAGGAGTCTGGAAGTAGCAGGGCAGATGGAGGAATCCTAATGCTCCATTCATATCAAGCACCCCTTGACCTGACTGCTCCTAGGTTTGACCTCACAGAACATCAACCCTGTGGTCTGGAAATGAGACTTCTCCATCATCAGTCAATGGGAGCAGCCTGAAGAATGTTGGGGCTTATTGCTTCACAGGCTGTGAAACTCATTGTCCAACACAGAGGAAGGGCATCTTGGGATTGTGCAAGGCTTATTATGGGATGATAGATTCCATTAGAATAATGAATTATTATTCCCATTGTATTTTTGAGGAGACTAACATCAAACTGAGTCTCAGGGAGAGCTAGAGCTGTATGCAACAAACAGTGTTTTACAAAAATGTCCATAACTGGCTGGTCTGCAGTTTCACAGAAAGGACTTCAAAGCATAAGGGAATTATGGATTCAAAAGTGGAATAAGGCACCCAGATGTATTCATTAAGATTTCTGGCCAAATTTATATTTAGAGCATTTCTCATTAAGGCTATGTGATCTCAGAGACCCCTAATTTGTTTTTGTAAACTCAGCCTTTAAACACTGCAAGGAGAGGTTGTTTTGAGAGAACCCACAAATTTTCCTGGTTGTTCTTTTTATTTTTTTCACCTGCAGCAGAAGACAGAGCTAATCCTTTAGATGCATGCAAAACCATGGAGAAAAAGGCTCAATGGACCTGGGTTGCTGCCAGCTTTGATGCCTATGGGGTGCAGCTGGGCTGCAAAGTGGTACTTTGAGGTTCTGAGAGGCCAATTTCTCCTGGCTCCCAAAAACTACTTGAGTCATCAGCACTCCCTCTCCAGACCCAGAAGGGTAATGTCAGGAAATGAACCAAGTCCAAGTTTTGAAGGAGGAAACTACAGAGAGAGTCCCATAAAATAAATTAGAAATGTGATTGTGAAAAGTCAATGAATGTCTGAGAGGAGCAACAATGGAGTGAGTCAGGAGTGATGCCCAAGAGCCCAACCAGACATGTTCCTGACTGATGGCTTCTTGGTCTGCTCTGTAATGAATGGAAATCTTGAATAATTACCTGCTTAGAAGAACAACAAAAAAGACCCCCCCAAAAATGACATCACCTCTCACAGATGAGCTGTGGCATCAGATTTGAGATGGGAACATAGGAAGAAAAATTATTCTGTGCTACAAATCCAGCAGCCTTCACCCCTCATGGGTGATTTTTGAAATCTTGATGTGTACATTGCTTCTTACTAGGAATACTGGGGTTTAAGTAGTTTTGAAAAAAAAAAACAAACCATCTCCAAATGGGCAGAAGGACATAATCCCAGTCTCCTGGCAAACAAGGTATAGTTGCCAGTTTGGCCAGTAGGCAAAACTCCTGAGCCAGAATATTATTTGAAACACCCAGGGAAACTAATTGTTTTGAAAAACTATGGCAAAAATATCTCAAAAGCAGCACCATGAGGGCTGTAGGAAAGGTTTTTCCAGTGGAGGAAGAAACTGGAATATTCAAGCAAGTGACACATGAGCAGGTGGATGGAGTTAGAAGGGTCTGAAGACAGTAAATGAGCAAAGATTTGTAGTAAAATGGGGAAAATAAATGCTCTGCTTCTGTTTTTCTCCAGTGTGGAGGTGGAACAAAGCTGTTACAAATTAGTTGAACAGGCCATTGGTCTCCAGCTCTTTGTGCTTGGCAGAAAATAGAGAAAACAGTGGCGAGGCTTGGCATTGTTATTTGATGTAGCAATAGCTCAGAATCTTCTTAGCCACAGAAGACCAAACATTAGTCTTATTTTTATCGCTTTTTGTCCTTTCTTGGAGTCTTTTCCCCCTTGCTGAGATTAAATAGACCATAAAGCAGAGCAGCCCTGTGAGTTCTCCTCTCTCTCCACTCCCTTAGAACAAGCCCCTCTGAAGTAAATGGTACCTACAGCTAAACCACAGCTACTTTGGGTTGGGCAAAAAGAAACTCACCTGAAGTTAAGCCTTTGCAAACCCAAATCATCACATTAAGCATGGGACTTATTTTCTTTCTCCAGCCAGCCTTTCATGCTACTGACACTCAATCCCACCCTCTCCCCCTGAAAGGCTTGAACAAAAGGGTGGAAGAACCTGTCATTTCTAGAAAACCTGGCAGAAGTGTTGAAAAGGGGGAATTCTGGCAGCTCTGGTGCCTCCCATTTCCATCCCTCCCACTTTTGTGTTCCTCTCCCAGCCTGTCAGATCACACAGGAGACAACAACAGAGAAGGAGTTTTCCACCTTTCATGGCACCTTCCCTGTCACCCTCAGAGGAAGAGGTTATTAGAGTGAGAAATCATGCAAACCAAATCAGCCAAACAAAGCTCTAAAAACAGAGCAGAGACAACAGAGTGGGGAAGGAGAAGAGTAGGGGAGAAGTTAAATAACCTGTTGTCCAAAAGAGAAAAGAAAATAGATAAAATCCCAACATGGAGAGAATAAAAAAGGACTTAAGCAGGGAGATGCTTACAAGCCAGAGGCTTGACAAAAGATCTATAACAACAAATTCACCTTCTGCATTTCTAGTCCTGTTTCATTTCACCCTGTTCTGAGGAAAGTACCAGACTTAGTGAGTTACTGATCATCTCAGTCTTTTTATTTTCTCAGCAAAGTTAAGAATTAGAAGTAGAGGGAGGAATGACAATGAACTTCTCTACATGAATACTGTGCCCTGTCTTCAATGGCTACAGTTATGCTAATGATTAAAATCAGCACAAAATTTTTGCATGTGGGTTGAGCAAGTGCTAGTATTGACATGATTAAACTCTCTACACTTCCCAAAGCAAGATGGTCACATCTCCTTTACTTACTTGAATCTATCCCTGGTGATGGTCAGTCAGTTCTAGATTGCACGGGTAAAAATTGGCCAGTTATATCTCTACAATTAAATGTCAGGGATGGTTATTTGTCAGAGTCTCAGCTTGTGCCAAGGTCCTGCCTAATTTTCTGGTACTGCAGTGGCTGACAGAGAATGTAGTAGCAAAAACAAGATGTCTAAGAGATACTGAGGTCAGGAAAATGAAATTATTAAGAAGAAAAACTCAGGGGGTTTAAAAGAAGTTAGGGTGACCTGATGTGCCTGAAAATTACAAAGCAACAAGAAGCTGTAGAGCAAGTAGCACCAAATCTCCAAGGCATAGGTGGTTGAAGCTGTAAGGATTATTTTCAGAAAGTAGAAAGGAAAATAAATAAGCCAACTCACTAAAAACTTGTTAGTCCCACCTCTGGAAGCTTTGAAATAAAGCTCAGAAGAAAAGAAAAATTTAAAATATTCAGAAAGAAGCCATAATTTGGGATGACATAGGTGGATCTTGTTGGAATAATATGATCGTTTTTCTTTTATTAAAAAACCCCAAATGGCATTGATTTACTCATCATGGTAACTTCAGCAAAGCTGTGTAAAACTGAAGTATAAACCTGGAAGATGTTAAAGTGCAAAGAGGGCAGAGAGCAGTGGGTTTGCCCACAGATCAGGGAGCCAACCAACTGCTACAGCTACTGGTGGGAATTTTTTAGGCTGAAAGAAGGCTGATAATGGAGACTTGAGCACTCAACAGCCTCTAAGGCCCTTTTCAGCTTTAACCATTCCATGATACAAGGAACTACTGGGTGAATCTGAAATTTGGAGTAAGAGAAACTGGATGAAATTCAGTAACATTGTGGACAAATACCAAATATACTGCCATAAATGCAACAATCAGTTGTAAAGGACCAGTGAAAAGGATCTGGTTGGATACATTAGTGGTGGATAGAGTGTAAGTGGAGATGGCCATGAACATAAATTCTACTCAAACATTTATCAGATAGGTAATGCCATTGAACAAGACACAAGATACTGCACTCATATAGAAAAAAGAAAAAATACATTTCCCAGCCAGAGCAGCTGTGTGAATAAGTGAAGAAATTTAGTTCTGGGAAAAGCTTCTTGACTTACTGAGACCAGTCACTAATCTGGTTTTAATCACAGTTAATCTTGTAAAAATGTTGCACAATGTAATTGTCTAAATCAAATCTTACCCAGTTTGATTTGGGGAAGCCCCGTTTCCCACAGCACAGAACATCCAACAGGTCTTGGGAGCCTCAAGTCTGGATCCTGTCCTGCTTCCATGTGTACTGAACAACTCTGGAGAAGTTATTTCTTCTCCTTCAGTTGCAGTTTCCCATCTATCAAGTGGAGATGATGCTACTTTATTACCTGTGCATTTTGAGATTCACTTCTAAAGAGTAACCTCTTAGCTATTAATCCTTTCATCAGAGCTACAAGTATCTCACTTATCTATAGAGAATGTACATTTAACAGGCTCAATTAAATTACTTAAACTTCTTCCAGACCTAGAAGTCAGGATACTGCCCTGGAATGTGTCCACATCCATCCAGGTATGTAAAACAGGTCTGTACCCTCAGGACAGTTCACGGGTTAATAACTTACACATTTCTTCCTTGTGTGATCTTGCCCTGTGCCACTTCACCTTATCCCAATTCAACTTTTTCCTGTCCCAGGAGTACGAGAGAAATAATACAAAAGGGACCAAATAGGTGGTTTGGGCATAACCCTATTTGGGAAAAGGTAATGCATGTACATGCTAGGTTTTGGCAACAGAAAATAGTCCCTAGCCTGTTGTATTCAGTCTTATAGACACCAGGACAGTGTCCAGTGGCTGACATCATAGACATGAAGGTCACTATGATGCAGCTGAAGTCCTCCCCTGTGTTTCCTCACTCCACCTGGGACTGGAGGGGTGGCAGATGTGATGTACTGCTCAGTGTGGGCTGCTCATCTATTACATCTCCAAGAATCTAAATCTTTTGATTGCTTTATCCTGAAAAAGAGACTTTGAAGTATTGGAAGGCAGGAAAAATGAGTGTAAGCAATGTGGAAAAATCCCCCTCCTCTGCTCTTTAAGCAGGGGGGCAGCTTTTAATGCCAGGCCTGGAGCAAGAGATTGCTTGCCTAATTACCAAAGCAAGTGAAAACAGCTGCTCTTGTAGACTGAAAGTTGGAGGCAAAGGGTGAACTGAGGCATGGAGAAGTTAAGTAGTTTGCCTTAGGCCACAAGGGGAAGTAGTGTCAGACCCAATATTAGAAATCTCAAGTTTTTCTCCTGCATTTCTAAGCCTGGATGACTAAATGCACCATCTGGACATGCGTCAATAATTATTTGGGTCTGTCTATTGTTCCAATCCATCTCTAAAATAAACTCCTCTCTTCTTACAGTATCACATCACTTTCGGGCAAAAGCTGTTTTATTTAAGTGCAATTTCTTGCACAGCTAATATTTCAGCAAAATAATTATGGATTAGTGTGGTGCCACAGCCACTGAAAACAATTACATTGCAGCCAGTAAGGATTTGCTTATTTTGAGCAGTAAAACAAAAGCTTAGAGCAAAATCATTGAGAAATAGGTACAGGACTCTTCAGCAAGTTCTCTTCAGCTAGTTATTGAATTAGCTTTTTTGAAAGATAGAGAGGAAGTGGAGAGAAGTGAGAGAGGGGATTTTTGTGCTGCAGTAGTTCAGCACAGAGCAGCCACAAAGAAACAAAACCCCTAAACCACCACAAACACAGGACAGAACTGCAGCAAAAAAATAAACTCAGAAGTAACACTGCCTCAGAACACTCTCCAGAGGAACACAACATTTTTATCCCTGTTATCACTGTGTAGGGTTTTGCAGTTCCAAAACAACATAACAAACTCACATGAAAAAGACCTTCCAAAGAAACCTTTGGACCCAGTTTCTGAAGCTTTTTGTTCTAGTTCTGCTCAAGAAAAACATGTGTTGTTCTCTCAGATCTATAGGCACTGGCAGCCTGCTGTCATCCCACTTTTACCAGAGCTCATTCATTGGCAAAATATACAGATGTCATTTCTCCTTTATTTTTAAAATCTTTGCTTCACACCTTCAATGCTGTTATGGCATGGCAAAAGATATGAACAATTTGAGATAGGGCTTTTTTGGATATCTCTTTTGGATGACATAAGAGAAGATATGTTCATTAGTCCACAATTGTTCAGAGTCTGAAGCAAGAATCATCAAGCTTTAAAATTTGCAAATTGGGCATGAAAATCATTGAACCACAAAATCACAGAATGTCAGAGATTGGAAGGGACCTCAAAAGATCATCTAGTCCAATTCCCTTGCCAGAGCAGGAACACCTACATCAGGTCACACAGGAAGGCATCCAGGAGGGTTTGGAATGACTCAAGAGGAAATTCCACAGCCTCTCTGTGCAGCCTGTTCCAGTGCTCTGTCACCCTCACCCTGAAAAAGTTTTTTCTTTTATTCATGTAGATCCTCCTGTGTTCCAGCTTACACCCATTTCACCTTGTCCTATCATTGGATGCCACTGAGAAGAGCCTGGCTCCATCCTTCTTTACATATTTAGGTCAGTCCTCAGTTGCTTCTTCTCCAAGCTAAAGAGCCCCAGCTCCCTCAGCCTTTCCTCATCAGGGAGATGCTCCAATCCCCTAAATCACCTCTGGAATTCAATTCACCTCAGGAAGTAAATGAGCTCCAGAGCCTGCTCTCTCAGCTAAAGGCTCTGTAACTACACAGGTAGAAAAATCACATGTGAGTGTTCAACACAAGGTAACACAGCTGAGATGTACTGATGGCTGGAGTCAGGATCTCCCCACATTGGAGAAATAGCCAGTGACAGCCTGGCAAGTGCAACAACACAACTGTCTCCCTGAGAAAGAGAGGAGAATGCAGCTGGGAAAACCTGCGAGTTTCTGACGTTCTGCATTAGCTGAGTGATAGATTTTTTGGAAATCCATGCTGGGTAATAAAAGCAGAGCATATATTGCTCATCTGAGCCCGTGTGTACACACCTGCAAGTGAATACACACCCCTTGGAAATAAATGCAGGTACACAAGCCCCAGTTTCAGGATGTAATCTCCATGCAAAGCTAAGCTCTTAAGCATTTACTCCAATCCCACTGCAGTATAAAGCTGCTGCTTAAGAATTTTACAAAAATTGGGGCTGGTATCACCTATCATTAGCACCACAATCAGCCTGCCTATTGATTTCAATAAGCTTTAGGTGGGTCCCTTGCTATCAATATGCTGGGGCTACCTCCAGAGATGGCATTGAAAAAACAAAGCAGAAGAATTTCTTTTCTCCCACAGTTCTCAAGAGGTGGGTTCAACTCAATCACTGGATCAGAAACACTGACATGCAATTTTCTCTTAAAAAAATTCAATGAACTAAAGGCATTTGGTGAGTCAGAAAAGCAGCATGAAAAAGAGAAAAGAAAAAAAACCCCAAACACATACATATCTACACACACTCCTCATCCTACAAGCAGAACACTTTTAAAATTGTTAAAACATTTTATAAAATTGCTTTTATTGTTCCAACCATTTTACAGCCTCACAAATGATCATTGTCTGGTGTGGGGAAAACAACAAAAGGAAAAAAAAAACCCACAAAAAACCCACGTGGAACATTTTACTGTTTATACTTTACCTGGCTTGGTATAAAATGGGTTTAATTTGCAGGTAGTTTGAGCACTTAGAATAATTTTTAATGCTGCAAAGGTGCTCAGTGACAGCAAAACGGTGAGTAGCTGCCTGCCTGTGACAACATTTTAACAATTCTTCTAGGTATTGCTCCACAGCTTAATGCTGCATTCTGTAGCAAGAGTCCCTCTGAGGATATTTACAGTGTAGGTACCTAAGTTAGGAGATTTGTATACTTTGCCTGTCTTTACACTTACAGGGGTGAGCAAGCCTTCTCCAGAGAGCAGTTCAGAGGAGAAAAGTGCTTTAAGTGCCCTGAATGCACCAGCAAAATAATTCGCAGAAAAACATTGGAGAATATTCTGAATTGCAGCAGTTATTTGGCAGATTGGAGAGAGGAATTGAAGTGCACAAAGGTGAGACAAAACTTTGCTCTTCTTTCTGGACTAAATCTCAGCTTCAGAATGTCACATGGTCTCTCATGATTGTGAGGAATACTGATAGTTTTTTAAGGAAGTACTTTTTAAGGTCTAAATATTATCTGTGAGGGGTTTAGTAAAGTTTGAGTGCTGGTGCATGATGAGGTTAATAAACCTCATAGTTCAAGTCAAATGTCTCTATCTCAGGGCATGCACTCCAGAAAGACAAGAGGGCAAAACTAAAGTAGCCTGAATCTCATTTGAACCCCTCTCTGCAACATGTTATGTGAAGCTGCAGCTTAACCTGATGTTTCATCTTTCTTCAGAGGAAACATTTATCTACTGCCTACTACTAGCTGCATACAGATCCATTTTGAGGAAGATGGCTCATTTTTTACAAGGAGAAAAAAGACCCAGTTTTGCTCAGCAGCATTTGTTTGTGAGATCTCTTGTCAGGTTGAAAAATCAGAAAATCTCTCTCTCCAGCACAAATGGAAATGAAGACATTTCCTCAATGTGCATCTCAAGACTGTGAGCTCTTTCTAAGCCTGTACTTGTGTCCATAAAATGTAGCATAAGTGTTGTTCTACTTATAGTCACATAAAGAAAATGAGACAGTCCATAAATCACAACATGAGCATGTGAAGCAGGTTAGGAATTCAGTGGTATTTGAGAAACATCCAAAGATTGCACCTAGAACCAAAGTCCTACTGTTACAAGCAATTTGCAATGCTTAGTCCTTGTCTTTATGAATTTATTAATTTTATTTTGTAAATAGATGTTTACATGTGATAGTTCACAAGCAAAAACATTTCTGATACATGAATAAGCAGAACAAGTGAGGTCGGGATAAAAATTTTAATGTCTAAATGAGGAGAAACATCCATAATTCACACACCTAAGATAAAAAAAAGCCCAACCCAAACAAAAAAAAGCCCCCACCTGACAAACCTACATAAGAGAAGAAAAACTAGGGATGTTGTTGAATGAGAAGCACTTGAAAATGCTTTTGAAAACATTGCTAAGTTGAGTACATCTCCCTTCGAATCATATATCAACATCTGAAATGGTGTAACACAGTAAGTGACATCTATCACCTGCTGATTGGAACACATCAGCTGGTAAAACAGCAATCAATCTGTGCCTATGAAATGGATCTCTTCTCCTAATAAATTAAATGCAGAGCAGGTTAAAGCTGATGCAGCATTTGCTGAATTAAATACACAGTGAGGAGTGAACTCGTTTTAGCAGCGAGTGAATCCGAAAGCCGAGGTAGCAAAAGTGCTGCAGTCCATCAGCCACATCAGCTGCCTGGGAAATGCCAATCACTGGGGCAGGGTGAAGCTGCTGTCAGGAAATGTTTAGGTCAACAAGTGCTCTCACTAACAGCCATTTGCTGCAGCTGATGGCAGGGTTCAGGAGCAGGGCAGGGCTGCCAAGATCTCGAACATCTGGAGTTTGATATTCATAGCTGCGTGAGCATTTGCTACCGAGGAAGAGGTGTGGAAGGATCAAATTAAACATTCTTTAGGTGGCTGGAGTCAGGAGAGAGCACACACTTGTATTCTGAAGCTCACTGAGGAATGATGATGGGATGAACAACTGTGGGGTTTTAGTTTCCTCAAGAAATAGTCATTCAAGGGTAGAACCAATGTTTTTGCCACTTACATACACATCTTTTAATACATATTGATACATATCATAGAATCATAGAATAGTTTGGGTTGGAAGGGACCTTAAAGATCATCAAGTTCCAACCCCCCTGCCATAGGCAGGGACACCTCCCACTAGACCAGGCTGCTCAGTGCCTTGTCCAGCCTATTCTTGAACACCTCCAGAGAGGGGGCATCCACAACTTCTCGGGGCAACCATTTCCAGTGCTTCACCACCCTCACTGTAAAGAATTTCTTTCTTATGTCAAGTCTAAATCTACCCTCCTCCAATTTACATCCATTGTTTCTAGTCCTCCCATCCGATATTATGTTAAAAATTCCTTCCCCTGCCTTTCTGTAGGACCCCCATCATTGATACTTTCAATTGATTGATGCCTGTTGTTGAAATTGATATACATATGTATGTTTATTTCCACATATTTACATAGATAAAATTGTAGAATGCATTGAGTTGGAAGGGACCTTCAAAGGTCACCTCTTCCAACCCCCTGCAGTGAGCAGGGACACCTTGCACCACATCAGGTTTCTCAGAGCATCATCAAGATCTAGATATAAATAAAAGCAAACACCTTCCCCCATGTGAGGTTTTTGTTCTCCAAATATCATGGCAAACTGTGATGCTTCACTCTGTCAAACTGAATGCAAAACAGTTTTCTACTTGGGTTTCTGGAGACAAACCAGCAGCTCCAGAGATGGTGCCAAGCAGGAAACCAGAGCAAAGGCAGCCTGTCAGGCAGATCTGTCCTGCCTGTTTTTATGCAATATATACAAAGGGAAAGGCAAAAGAAGATTCTGGGGAAAGTTTCATTCTTTATGTTACTTAATGGTCATGTCTATTGTACTTTTAGTTATTTGTTTTTGCTTCTTGGAGTGCAATGTATGTGTAGGATAGGTTGGTCATACAAACCAAATGATTTAAATAGTTTTCCTGCCTCTGACAACCAATTATTATTTAAGGAGCTGGTTAGGTGTAGGTCAGAGTATATCAGGAAATCTTCACAAAGTTATTGACTACTGGACAGATCAGTAAAGCAGGGAAATACCAGGGCTACCATTTCATGAAAGACAAATTCCTTCATCACACAGACAATCCAACAAATGTGCAAGGTATGGTGAGCCTGCACAGGTTTGTCCCCAAGAGTTCTTATTAAAACTAATATTTTACATTTCATCTGAGCAAATTACAAGTAATTCCAATGAAGTGGCGGATGCTGAAAGGAAGTGTTGACCCTGTTACCTTGAGGAAGAAGAAAAATTTTCTTGGTTCCACTGAGCAAGAAGGGCATGGCTTAAAGGAGATTTGTTGTTCTTTTTTGAATTCAGTCAAGAGCCTAATCAGACTTCTGGCATGTGTCACATCAACCTAAAGCTCAAGATAAAAGCCACCTTACCCTCATTTCAGAGAAATTAACTGTGAGAGAAGCTGATCCTTTCAGAAGCACAATGCAAACTCCTTTAAGGTCCATATCTCCAGCTGTGGATAATGTGTTTTCCTTCCCAAAGCTCAGTACCAGCCTGGCAATCTTCAAGACAGACAAAACCTCTATGGAGCTGAAATGTGTGACTGTAAGAGGCCTCCAGCATCTCTGGTAGCTTGACAAATAAAGGACAAGTCACCCTGCCTTTGTCATTTTGCTCTGGTTTAGTTATTTCTCTGTTTTTTGCAGTAGAAATTCACAAATAGTTGGAGGTTCCAGTTGCTACTCATTTTCATGCCTAGTTCTTTGGGTTTTGAAGTAGCTGGGCTCCAAAGCCCTGCAGTGATGGCTAGCTGCTAAAATGTTTTTGAAATATAAGACCTCAGGCTCATTTTAGGCACATCCACTGGCCCAATGGCTGGAAGAGAAGAAGCTGTTACACCTTTGAGAGTCCTTCTAAGTCCTAGTCTGCTTCTTCTCACATCAGGGTTGGGATAGTTGGGATAGAGGCTGTACCATGCACACAACATGCAGCTTCTCAAGTGGCTTCATCTCTGCTGCTTGGTGAGTGGATGGAGGTGGGAGAAGTGGAAACATAAATGTGCAGCTTTTCTCTATTCCTCTTTGTGGAAATGTACAAAGTGGGCAGGAGGAGTTGGCTTTCATTCAGGAGAATGAAATACCGCTTTGATAAGGAGGAAGGTCTACTGATGGTTCTGTCTTCTTGACAGGTATTTGGGGAGTTAAGCAGCACCTCCCAGGACTGAGCCCAGGGAGAGCACCATGAGCCAAAGCAAAGCAAATGAATGAGGAGGATTATACATTTCCATTTAAATGAGAGCCAGACACAGCCCTGGCAACTCAGAAATGGATTTACAACTTTTAACAAGCAGCACTCAGTAAAAATAAAAATGACTTCAAACACAGCATTAAAGCTTTTCTCAGAAAAGCTCTAATGTAAATTTTATAGGGAGCCCACTACTGTATGTGCATTTGTTATTTGCATTTGTTATTTTATTAAAAAGTAAAGCCTAATCGGGATTGCCTGGTGCCTGGGAGAAAGAGAACGGGATTAAATATGAAATAACAGTTGGTTCAGAATTCCTACCCTCTCAGGAGGCTTCTCAAATGTTCTGTCATTTTCTTGAGATTTATATATTAAAAGTGTCTGCCCCATCATAATCACTTAACGTGCTTTAAAAAGCACATAAACACAAGGAGGGGGTTTCATTATAGCATCTGGGAGAGACGTTCTTCTCAGCATTGCTCCAATTTTCCTTGCATTACATTCAAGTGCTAAATGTCCCATGGACATCAGGGGGAGTTGAGCCTTTCGGAAAAAAGTCAGCTCTTTGTGAAAAAAAAGCACAAAGCAGACGATCAGCAACAAATATAGTTTTCCTATAAGCTAGGAACAAGGTCTAAATTCAAACAAATAATATCACAAGGTATCTCCTTTCAAAAGTTTTTTTTTCTGTGTGGCAAAAAAAGGAACAAACGTTCAGGTGGACGCTTTGCCTTCCAGAGAATTTTTCCTTTCAACGGTCCTAATTTTGAAGAGATTGTGTTAGTTTTTTTTTAATCACCACTCTTATTCTTCCTCCCATTTCCCTCTTCCTGCACCCACACAGAGAAGTTCTAAATCTCAGCACGAGACTGATGTTATCTTCTCCCTTTTAATGCATGTAACTGCAGAAAGAAGAATGGACAGCTATTAGCACCTTGTGACTGAATGCTGCATCACAGCCTCTTTGCAGCACCTCCTTACCCTGGAACACACAGTTTAACTGAGGAGCATTTCAGAATCCATGCTAAATGTACAGAAGGGGCACTGTCCCAGTCTGCTGTGGGTGGGAGAGTGGGCAGGGTGAAGGTTTAGCCCCTGGCAGAGGTAGTTGGGAGCAGAACCAATCTCTAGATCTTATGGGTTAGGTATCTTAATTTTTAAAAGCAAGAGCAATGTCAAATATTATTTTTTTTTCCTGAGGTAGATTTCATGCCCATATCATAGAATCATAGAAGGGCTTGGGATGGAAGGGACCTTAAAGATCATCTAGTTCCAACCCCCCTGCCATGGGCAGGGACACCTCCCACTACACCAGTTTGCTCAGTGCCTCCTCCAGCCTGGCCTTGAACACCTTCAGGGAGGGGGCACAAGATACCAAATACTGAGTTTGAGTTTACTCATGTGGGAACAAATGTCAGTGTAGGGGAACTGTTTGTAATCTAATGGATTTTATAGTTTTGGCAGACCAAAAAAATCACATCCTGAGACATCTGGGTTTCATGTGTTGCATCAAGCTTTTGGTACCACCATACTGAAATTACAGCCTGAAAAACCCACTGGCTCCTGCTACCTCCTGCAGAACACAAAATTATCCACAGTAATTCCTGAGTTAATCCTTATCAAAGATTTCTGGCTGAGCTAGAGAGGATCTTTCTGAAAGATGGTGGTGTATGATTTTAAAGCCTTCAAAGGAAGGGAAACTCATCACATTGTATATGAAGCCATTCTGATGGTTAATCAGCTTTATTTTAATATCCTGCCCTCTTTTATTTGAATTTGTCTTGCTTCTATCCTTGGCCCTGGGATTTTGTAGTGCCTTGAGCATCAGATTGGGTTTTTACTTGCAGAAAGTCATGGTGTCAGAGTTCTCATTGCAGCACCAATGTTTGAAGCACAAGTTTGGTTGTTCAACCTGCAAACAGACAACTTTTGTACACTTCTGGTGTCACTTTCACTTACTTCTGACATTGTAACCAAAACGTGTCAGTAGGAAGTGTTGGAAAATGTTTGGTAAATTACTGGCTCTTGCTGGAGGCTGAAATCCAGCTACTACATGAAGGGCATCCTTGCCAACCTCACACACACAACATTTAGGCCCAGCTCCCACAGAAGGGAAAGCCAAAATTACATACAAATAGACTGTAATTTGTGTGGAGAATCTGATTAGAAAAGGAACTGGAGGAACTAGATTCTTTATTTTTCTAAAAGTGCTTAAAAGCAATTAAAAACATGCCCTGGTTTTTACTTTTAGCGTTTGGTCTATATGTTAATTACCTTTCCCTGAACAAACTGAAAAAGAACACCTGAAGTTGAATGAAGTGAAAAAACTAAAAGCAATTATTTCTTTTCTCCTCCTCACAATGGGTGCAAAATAAGAGAATAAATGATGAAAATATGGGTAGGTATATGCATATAGTAGGGTGATTCTGGATGGAGGTATAGAAGGAAATTAAGCAAATATCTCTGTTGGGTTGGTGTCATAAAATATTTCAAAGTGAAATTCAGCCTGTCTTATCCTGGAGTCCAAACTTACTGACACAAATGGACAATTTCAATTTTGGTCTAAGGGGTTTTGCCCCTGAGCACTAAAGTATAATATGGTGGAGAATGCTGCCTAGGGACTATCCTAAATACTTAGAAACAATCTACTTCCCTTCAGGACAACACTCCTATCAATGTTGTTATTTAGAACTACTGCATTGAAGAATAATTAAAATGCTTTTTTTGGATGTAGGAAATATTTCTGGATGTAAGGACCTGGAAACCCACTTATTACTTTTTGAGATCCATTCTTATTTGTAGGAAAATATAAAACATTTCTTCCTCATGCAAATAATGGATGCTTTTGGCCACCTATATGGCAGCAGGGAGAATTTATATTCATCCAGCATGACAGCTTTGGATATGAAATAAATGTTGTCATTTATTATTTGTGTGGTAATAACATCTGAATACTGTGATAAGGGACCTACTATGTGTTGAGCTGTAGGCAGTGCAACAGAAAAAAAAAGTCCACAGCTGTTACAAAGCTTGTTTCATAGATAAAATCTACTGGTGGGTTTGGAAAACACGGCAAAATGTGAAGAAACAGCAAAATGGTAAGTAGGAACCACAGTCCAAGCAGAAGAATGCTGGTTTGGAGCTTATTTTGGGACTCTGCCATAGCTCTGTGGTGCTTTTGGTGGGCCATGTACAGCAGAAGAGGAGGCATGATGATAGTGTGAAGCCTCCATGGGCCTACTTTGCTCTGCTCAATTGCATGCAGATGTTTGTACAGGTGTTTGCAGACAGACCCATGTGCTGTGGCTGACCACACATTTGCAAGTCCCAGTCTGAAGGAGCTGCCAGATTGATTTGACACGCTCCATTGATGGTTCAGACCTGCTTTGCTAAAAAAAGGTAAGCAGCTTTTAGATGAGACCTTCCTCATCTGCCCATGTGTCACACAGCAACATCAGGTCTATCTGCAAAAGTCTGTGTGACCTTGTCATATCAACAAAGCTTCACAGCACATGGGACTTTGCTTGTGGTCATGCAAAGTTTTGTGAAAATTCAGAAGGTAAGGAATTAGGAATGCAATTGTTGTTACTTGTGGAATATAGATGAAGAGTTTTGTTTCATATGGGGAGGAAAAAAAAATCCCCACAATGTTAATAATCACTAGCACTTATTTTCATGTAATTTTCAAGCAGGCTCTGTGTTATGCTCAGCTGTGCTATGTATCCAAATGTCTCTGACATCCAGCTGAAGTGGTCAACAAGCAAAGCACAAAGGTTAGGAGACCTTTCCCAGGGAAAACTCAAGAGCCCTTCAACTACTTCTTGCTTCTTATATTTCTTACATAAAATACCCTGCCTTACTGCTGCTTACTCTATATTCATCTGAACTTGGCAACGTGCTGCTCTATTTCTGCCCTTCTAGGTGGATTTAGCTGATAAATCTAAAGATCCAGCAGTCTAGAAGAGTGAAAGTGCAACCACAAACTGCTGAAAGTAAATGGCAGTGTGGAGCACTTTGGGCTGGGGCAATGAGAGTTCACTGGAGCAGAGCATGAAGTGATAGAAAGGTGTTGGCAATTTCCCATTGCTATGAGAGCTGCTGTAAAAGTGTCTCGTGAGGTGCAAGAAACACTTAATGAAATGCCTTGACCTGTGTTATGTAAGAGGCTGGATTAGATAAACGTTAACAAAGCTTGCAGAATTAGTCTGTGAACTGTGGATAGTGCCAGGAAGCAGAATCATGAACATAAATAGAATGCAAACATCCTCCAAAATGAAAAAATAAAAAGCAGATTACAGATCTCTTTAACAGGACCCTCTCTTCCACTATCTAATGTAATCAATTCTTGTTGAATTCAAAACATTGCCCAGTTCTGGGTTCCTCCATAACAGTCTTAGATCAAAAGTGATAGTCCAAAAGAGAAACAGCACATAAGAAAACTAATTCACAAAAACTATGTCTTTCAGTATGAGACTCACTGTGGCAAATTCTTTTCCCTACTGCTATCACTCCTGGTATCAATGCAGGGAAAAAGGTGAAAACGGGAATATCTTCTTTAAGTTTGCAGGAGAGAACAATTTTGAGAATGTAATAGTTCAAATATGCATTTAAGGAGTTTAATTTTACCAGTAACAAAGTCCTCATTTAAAATAATGATCTGTTGTTGATTTATTTTATAGAATGAATCATAGAATGGTTTGGGCTGGAAGGGACCTCAAAGTTCATCTAGTTCCCCTTGCCATTGGGCAGGGACAATTTTCTTCATCTATTTTACGGAGAAGGTGGAGTCTATCTGAAGGTTTCATTGATGTCTGAATATTTATCAAAATGTTTGTATCTCTGCTCTGAAAGGAATTGGGATACTGCAAATATACAGGGTGTCTGTGAAATGAAATTAATTTTACTGCTAACCCAGTGAGTATATCAATAATACACTACGTAATTATTTGGGATGTCATTATTAAAGTAAATTTTATTAAGGTTTTATACTGCCATCTAGTATCTAAGCACCTCCCTCATGTATTCAGCTTTAGTAGAGAAATGCCTCCTTGGGATTTGTGGAGTATCAGTCTTCTGGAGAGGGAGGAATCTTTAGCTTCAATTCAGGTGGGTAAATTGAGATCTAAGAATTTTTCTTATACTTTAAAGGCTATGACTGCAGCCTGCACTGATACAGTTTTGCTACAGGGCTTTTAAAATCCAGGGGCCACATCCTTCCTCATTCTATGCCCCTGATTTTGTTGCCTCTTGCAAGATCAAGCCCTAAAATCTTCTTTGATAGAATAAATTGCCAACGATTCTGATGGGATTTGACAGATGCTTTGGCATCACCAGCCAAAAAGCTGGGAAAAAGTTGAAAAACAGAGGGCATTTTTCCAAGGGATGAGTGTTGAAGTGGGCAAAAGATGGCAGAAAGATAAGTGAAGGGGCCAGATTCTTTCTGCAGTGCAATTTCTTAATCACTCACTCCCACAGTAAGAAACACAAACCTCCGTTTTACTCCTGCTTTAGAGTCAGCCCTCCTGAACTTCAAAAGCAAATAGTGAGTGGTGAAACTTTTCCTGCCATATTACATGACTGGCTAATCAGTGCCCATTACATTGTAAAAAAACCCCTGCTCATGTTCCTCTTGTGGTTTTAACCAATAACACACCTACCAGCTGATACTGTGCAATTAGCCTGCAACTCCAGAGCCTGCCAGAAAGAGCAATAATACTGCATCACACAAAGATCATTATCTGAGGCACCTCACAGGCACTAAATATGCAGAGCTCTGCTGCATCTGCAGCCTGCAAAGGAGAAAGGCACCAATAACTGTGTGCTTCTCATTTGCATTGTTTCAGGGAAAGTCTGGACTGTCAGGACTACCCATGAGCAGGCATAAAAAAAAAGATAATAAAAATTAAAAAACCCACCAGCAATGATTTGGGCTTTTTATTTTTCTTTTCTTCTGAAGTAGTGAATTAGTTCATTATTTTGGGGAAAAATGAAAACAGAATCAACAGAGCTTGGCTGGGTTCTCTCAGTGTGACTCAGTATTATTCAGACCTTGGGCTGCATTTTTACTGCCTTCTCTCATATAAAAGAACACAAACTTTCCTTTAGTGCTCACAGTGGCAGGAGTAACTTTAGATGAGAAAGAGGAATCCAGGGAGGAGGAGGATGCTCTCAGACACTGCAGGACTAGTGAGGGTGATGCCCAGTTCCATAACTTCTTTATAGGAGGATCCTGCTGTGATCCAGAGGGCTTTTCCCCCAAATTCATTGTAGTGAAAATAGTAAATGACTGTCTGAAGTTTTCTTTCCCCAGTTCATTTAGCATCTCTTTGTCAAGCTGGTCACACTCAATGAGTCCTAGCCTGAGGATCAAAACACAGCAAAAATTCCCTCCATTATTCTAAGTCCTTACGTACTCTGCAACTGTGCATTATTGCCATGAGCCAGCAATATGTCCTTGTGGCCAAGGAAGTCAGTGACACCCTGGATTGCTGCTGTGGGGGCAGCAGGTGAAGGGAGGTCATCCTTCTCCCTCTGCTCTGCCCTGGTGAGACTGCACTGAAGTATTCAATGCTTCTAAGTTCAAGAAGGACAAGGAATTGTTGGAGAGTGTACAGAAAAAGGCCATGAAGATGATCAGGGATATGGAACATCTCTCTTATGGAAGACTTGGATCTTTTCAGTCTGGAAAAAAAGAAGGCTGAGGGGGCATCTTATAAATGCTTACAGATACTTTCAGGTCAGGTGCCAGGAAGATGTGGCCAGTCTTTTCCCAGTGGTGCCCAGTGACAGGACAAGAGGTAATGGGCATAAACTTGCTCACAGGAAGGTCCATCTAAACAGGAATGGGAGAGGAGGATGCCAGAGCTCTGACACAGGCTGCCCAAAGATGTAGAGGAATCTCCATCACTGGAGGTACTGAAACTGCGACTGGATGAGTTCCTGTGCAACCTACTTTGGGTGACTCTGCTCTGGTAGGGAGGCTGGAATAGGATCTCCAGAGGTCCCTTTCAACACCTATCATTCTGTAATTCTATGTGACTCTGCGACCTTCGAAGGGAAATCACAATTATTTCCATGGCTATGGAATAGAAAACCAGAGAAGGAAAAATCCCAGAAAAAAAACTGCTCAAAATTTCTCAACTTGCTTAGCAACAACCAGGGGCTGCTTCACCTGAGCAAGCCTCAGCCCTGGCAAATCCCCTGAGGGTCCTTGCTCCTCCTCTGATGAGAACTACAGTCTCATGATAGTTCCTTTGCTACACTGAGGGTAAAAAAAAGGTAAAAGCTGAGGATTATAGATCCATCTGCAGCAACAGTTCATTTAACTTGCATTAACAGTTAAAAATCTTTCAGAGGGAATATATGAAAATTACTGCTTTCCAAGAAGATCTGTTAATTATTATTAGTCAGTGTACTTATAAGGCACCAGTGGAAACTTGGCACTCAATAAGTACCCATTAAACTATGTTAGAGAACATAATTTTTATGTTTAATATAAAAACTGCATGAATCATCTGTTCATTTAACACTGGGTCATATCTTCAGCTGCTATGAATCTGTCAAACCCCAGCAAAAGAGCTGGACACTTTACACAGACCAGGAGCTGGTTTAACAGTTGCTACATGAAAAACAGAATGGCATTTCTTTTCTTCTAACTTCTCACAGAAATTTGGAGTTTGTTCCCTTTTTTGTTGCCCATCTGGCAAAATTGCAATTAGCGGAATTTAGAGCCATGACACTGAATATGTCAGACAGCCCCTCAATCAGGCAAATTTGCAATGTAATTAATAGATGTGGAGGACATGATCTGTTCAAGATCACAGGGATTTGCAGGCAGGAGCAATTCAGATAATTCAGGCTTATGCTGCCCTGTTTTTCCATAGCACCCTGTTAGAAATGAGACATCTTCCTATGGGCTCCTTATACTTAAATTTGTGGCTCTGTTAGGGCAGAAAATGTCATTGCAGCTAACAACACACACTCATGACCAAATTTTTAGCATTCCCTTTGCTGTAAGTGTGGGCTTGCTCCTGCAGATAGAATAAGAATAGCCTGAGAAATTATTTCCATCTGAGTTATCAGCCATCAGCTGAAGTGCTCTCCTGTTTGCTCAGTGTAACATAACCCAGCAGCTTTTATGTTTCCATCAATTCCTGCTCTTCCCTTAGATGTGCAGTAACTGCTCTACCTCCTTGAGTGGTGTTTTTCTAATAGGCATAATGTTGGCTTAAACTACTTCTGGCCTTCTTTAATACCTTTAATGCTTTTCCATCCTGGGCTCTTGTGATGTTTTGACTTGGGAGAAAGGTTGCTTTCCTTTAAGAATTTGGGCTGTATTAACTCAGTGAAAGGTAAATACTGGTAATTTTGCAGCTCGCTTTAGGCTTTGTGATCTTGCAGGCTGTGAGATGAGGATGTTTCTCAGAATTCTTTGGCTGTGTGCTTTCCAGTGACTCAACAATTGCACAAATCATTTCACTGTTTTCTCCTCAGTTCATTTAATTATGACAAGTCTGACCAGAAGATGTCAGGTCCTGGCCCTGAGACCTTACACACAACAAGCACATGGAGGGTGAGCTGTTGTTTCCCTGCAGATTTATGCCTGCATAAGTCAAGCTCAACCCTCACTTATTATGTTAAATTAGATCTTTCATTAGAAAAAAAGCTTCAGAACCCAACTTATAATGATGGAAAGCCCACGGGAATTGTAAAAGCAAGCAAAACCAAACACTTGAACTGTTTACTCTGTAAGACTCCACTGAAAAAAAAACCCAAAAAACCAAACCAAAACAAAAATCTGATTTATTCTGTTTAATTAAAGGACTGCAACTGAGGGACCTAATTTAAAAGTTTAGGAGTTTTGGGCTTCCTGTAAGGTCCATGCAGAGAAAGGCACTAACAAAGTCAGATTTGGGCCCCATGAGATCTAATGAAAAGACACCTCCTCCCTTTGGAAAAAAAGAGGAATAATTAATTCCTGGCGTATGGATACCTCCACATAACACAATTTTAGATGAACTTAGCAGTGCAATTGGCCATTTTCAGGTATTTATGTCAAAATCTTCATGCCTGTATAAAACAGGGATTTCTAACATCAAAATGCAGAAAAAGAAAATGACTGAATCAAATGTCTTTTAGTGAAATATTGAATTTGGGAAATAATTAAATATGCATTGCCAGCATGTCCAATTGGTTGCCAGTGTAATGGAACTAACTCGTTTATATATTTGATGATGAAGCTCTAAGTGATTAGCTATGGAAGCACAGACCAGGATGTAATGAACAGATGTGTAAGATAAGCATAGTGTAATTATAGAAAACCTCTCAACCTTCTTAAAAATAATAATCTTATAAGTGGTTTCCTCTTAATAGCAAAAGTTTGAGGTATATGAATATATATATATGCAAATTCTATACAGAAACCAAGGCTTTCCCTTACTCAGAACGTCAGCTTCAATAGCAAGCTTCTTCTCTCTAAAGTGTTTCTTCACTTTTGATTTCACTGAATGTCACCTCCAGTTGGTCACCTACAAGTTGCAAAGAAAGGAAGGAAATAGTTTCAGAGGAATGGGGCTCTAATCCTGCACTGTGCCCCCTGAACATGGACATGAGATGGTTGCTGCACTGGATGGCACCCTATCAGGTTGAACTTGAACACTGATGGGTAAGAAAATGAGGGATTTGACTGACATTTTGACAGCAGACTGACAAAAAGATACAAGCAAGGAAGATTCATTCTCCAGTTTAAATTAAAAAAAGCTTTCAAATGCTTTCTTCCACAAAAAAATATAATCATTTGCATAGGATGCTGGTGTGCTAAAAATATAGTCCCATAGGCTTCGTTAACTGTTTTAACAGATGAAGTATGGATGTTTGCAGGGTGATGCTCAGTTAGAGGGGTCTTGTTTTGGAAGCTCCAGCCTTGCTATTGCATCCTGGGCTTATGCTGTCTCTTCCTCTTTCCTCAGGAGGCTGTAATTCCACTGAGAAGGAAATCCAGCTCGTGTTTAAATAGGAAAAGTGTGGAAGAGCAAGAAGGGGAAGCAGCCATGCGGCAACTTTTAACACCAGCAGATACATTAGCCCAATTAAAAGGCATCTGGGGAAGACTAAGTATTTATTTCTGGAAAGGAAGGGATGATTTGTTCTAATTCAGTAAATTAAAAAGTCACCATGAATGATTCCATCAGTTAAAAGCTGCACAGAGAGAAATTTAGTGTAAAAGCCTGTGTACAGCCAGGAGCATCTGTAAAACACACAGTTTACACCAAAGGAAAATTCTATGCGGTCTTTGAGGAAAAACTACCTTTATGTCCATCTCTCAAGGTGGATTCAATGAGAGGAATTAAGAGAGTTGCTCTGTGGCCACATGTGATGCATGATGTTATACATCTGCTTGCAGTGTCTGATGTTTTAAAACCTTTTAAAACGTTGTGGGGAAGCAGCAAACAAGAAAGTTCTCTCTTGACTTTGGGGTGTAGGTAGGACCCCCAAGGGGGAGAGATGGGCTCTTCAAAGAAGAGTTCAAGGGATGGGGAGAAATTCTGATGAAGTCAGGGGTAGGACACACATTCTCTTTGAGTGTGAGGGAAAGAAGGTGCACACCATTGAGGAGATTTTAGTAAAGAAGGTGAAGATACAGTAGAAAAAAATTCTTGGGAACCCAGAAAGGAGAAGCTAGGATATGCTGCAGCTCAACTGCTAAAGAACCTGAAATGAAGCACTCATTTTGCAGGGATTTATTTATAAACTGGGATATTTTTACTCTGCCTCAATCTGAGTTGTCCTTACAGGAGGGGAAAAAAGAAGTCATGCATGTAGTTCCTGTTGCAGCAAAAATGCACTCCAGAGCTTACAAAGCCACTGAGGGCTTTTGGGAAAGCCCTCTGAGGAAAGAGACAAGCCCCCAGACTCAGGCTGAATCCATGTCCCAGCACAGTGAAAATGACTTTGCCATTTTTTGCCTTAGCAGTGCCATGTGCAGAATGGGAGTTCAGCAGCTGCTAAAGGCTGCAGCAAAGTGAATTAATTGATGTTTTTACAGTGCTTTGCAAGGCTAGAATTTTATTGTTACGTATTTGTTTATCCATCAACCCATGTTATTCTCTCACCCCAGTAATGATACTCTACAAGTTGCACAGCTTTTCAAAGAGGATGAGATCAGGACATCAGGGGTAGGAGTGGACTACTAACATCTATTAGAAAGTTGCCAGACATTAGAATAAACATGTTAAAGGAAAAAAACCTCCAGAATGTAATATAGTTCAAATCTTAAACAAAAGATAATGTTGATGGCTTTTTATTTTTTGCTTGAAACTCCTCTCAATTTAAGAAAAAGTGATGAGAAATTAATAAAGCACATTAAAATATAGCAAAGAGCAGAATATTGACCTAAAGCAAAATAAAATTGTACTGGTCAGCCTTGGTAGGATTAATCTCTGCCAACTATGCTGTCTGTAGGTTCAGCATCCAACCTCCATTAGTTGTGTGTGCTGATGGGAGCAGCTCCTGGAGGGCCATTAAGCCCATTTCCTTTAGACACACTGTGTTTTGAGAGGTCCTTGAGATGGAGCTTTAGATCAAATGGATAAATAGTTCTTAGTGTTTATTAATAAGAGTGCATTTGAGCCATGGAGAAACTGAACCTGGAGGCAAACTCAAAGGGGAAATGTTTTATGTTTTCACAGTGTTGTCTTTCCAGTGTCCCACAGTCCATGTCAGTCAGATGGATTGTCCAGCAACCACACAGAAACAGACAGTGCTTGGAAACAATGTGAATTAAACCCAAATTGCCAGCAAGTTTAATAATGCATTTAATTGTGTCTCAGGAGCATTGCAATCTTCTGACTGCATCTGGAATCAGAAAAATCAAAAGCAGTACAGGAGAAAATATAAAGTAAATACATGAATTCAATTTTTCATTATTTTGCAATCTTTTCATTAAGCCATTAGTTTATCTTAAAAACTTCTACGGCAACTGTCCCAATAGAAGAAATACCACCCCTTTTTATTCTGCATTTCATTCTATCAGTTCATGGATTTTACTACTATTTACCAACAATGACACAATTAAATCTTCCATGCAGGTGACAGTCCATTCTGCCCTAAGAATTATTGCTTTCCATGATAGGATTCATTAGATGTGTGGAAGTTTTATACTCTTTTTCACAGATCTGTGTTCCTCTTGTCCATATTGTCAGCTTCTAACTAACCAACCAAGCCACTGAGGTCACTTCTCTGCTTTTCGTGCATCTGTAAAATTCTCTGTGATGATTTCTCCCCCCTCCCACACTCCCTCACAATATTAACTGGTTTGTAATTCAATTACTGCATATTAAAGCTTGTAATGCATTTCATTACTGACTGTAATACAATTACAGTTCTGAGTCAAAGTCAATGAACACTCCATTGTGACTGTCACTGGCCCTTCTGTACCATGACTGAAGGAGCTTAGATTCAGATCTGGTGAGAAGGACATGCCTTCTCTTGTTTTCAACGGGATTAAGACTGTGGACTACATCTGTGAATCTCAGAGTGTTTAGTCAAGCTTCAGTTCATATTCTCAGAACAGATTTTAAGTGCCTCGTAGTTTTAGGAAGCAAACTATTCATTTTGGACTGAAATTATGATTATTTGTGGAAAATGCTAAATGTTAGATTGTGGACCTGTTTATTTTCATTCTTTTTAATGATCAGAATGCCACCCTTTGGACTGCTGTGGAGTTCTACAGGCCATTTAAGTGAGAGTCCAGGAACAGCAGTCTTTGGGCTTTGTTTTATTCCATCTGAAGCAGGTAACAAAAATGTGTGGGCAATCATTGGGAGTGGGTTCAGATTCTTTAATTTGTTCCCCACTGATTGTACAGGTTCAAAGTCATTGGTCTCACCCTTCTATTCTTAGAAATACATGCTGTACTTGCACTAGAAAACTAACATTGCTACCTCCTTAATTTTTTGTTGGGGATTCCTACTGAAACTCCAGACATTGTTCAGCAAAAACAACTGTGACATCTGACAGAATCACTACTATGGAGGATATGGAGGTCTATTTCCTTTTAGATTTGATAATGAGAAAACAATGCATACTATAATAATGCAAAAATATCATTATTTTTGAGAACATTTATTGCTCTTTTCCTGGAAAATACAAACCTATAGCAGAAATTTCTAAGTTTTCATACTTCAGCAAATAGGTCCAGCTGTATACAGTAAAGATAAAAAAAATGCAGGAAGAAATCAATTCTGTTATCATTTCAAATGTATGATTCACTACAAGTAAACATATGTTTCTCTTTCTGCTTACTTTTTCTGCACAGTAATGAAGTTTTAGGTAATAAAATGTGTTGCCTGAAGATAAGAAGCATTATCTAAAACGCATTTCTGTCAATTAAATTGTCTTCTATTACTTCTATTGAAGTGCTAACAGACTTTTGATACAACTGATTTTTAAGAATGCTGAAGAACACAAGATGTTGAAATTGGAAAGCACACTGCTAATTTATGATGTTTAACCATAATGGAAATGGAGCATAATACTTTGGAAATTGCTTTTTATTATGAATGAGTTCTCAGCATTTAACTTATGCTTTTTTATTAAGATATATCTGCCACAGAACCTTCCATTTTATCTTGTAATACTGTTTGTGTTCTTTTTTAGTATTTTGTCCTGGTAATTAACCATAAAACTTGCAATGAAAGCAGGCTGAGGAACTGTCCCCCTGTACATTCAACTCTAATGAGCTCATTGAGATAAAGCTCAGTTCAATACTTAAATGCCAATGAACTAAAGATGCTGGTGGTTTAAAGGTTATAATGAACTAGCCCTTATTTAAATGCACACTCTGATGTATAGGCATCCTTACAAATTTGCAGCTCAAGCCAACAAGCCTATGAAATTTAATCGCCATGGACATTTGAACATCTCCTGACAGTTCAAGTAACATTTTATCTCTAGAATTATAAATTATTCTCCAGTTTCTTTCAATAGCTCAGAAATTTCAAAGGAATTCTGTCTTTATATTGGCACAACAGAGGAAGGAGTGGTCTCGTCTTTGTCTCACTGCATGTCATTCTAGAGAATAAGTGAAAAGCTAAACAGCCCAGGCATTGAACATGATAGGACAAGAGGTAAAGGGCAAAAATCCTGAACATAGGAAGGTCCATTTAAATGTGAGGTGGAGCTTTCCACTTTGAAGGTGGCAGAACATTGATACAGGCTGCCCAGAGAGGTGCTGGAGTCTTTGTCACTGGAGATATTGAAAACCCACTGGGACAAGCTGGTGTGCAACCTGCTGTAGGTGACTCTGCTCTGGGAGAGGGGTTGGACTAAATGATCACCAGAGGTCACTTCAAACCTCCATCGTACCTTAATTCTATGATCGTGTGATAATATTGATCAGTGGCTGCCTGGCTAAGGGGACTCTCCTTTTGAATCTAGTGGCATTACTCACAAAGCACCATTTCTACTTGCATGGACCAGTCAAAAGCAAAACCTAGATTTGTATAACTTTATTTTAGCCATCTGTGAACTAGAAAACCTAGTAACCTCATCTAATTATATTTATTAAAAAAAAATCCACAGAGCCTACCATGATTGTAAAGAAATATTTCAACCTTTCTTCATACTTATCAGGAAGAGGAATCAAAAGCTCTTCTCCTTTCCATTTGCTATAAAAGAAATCTAGACAGTCAACACAGATAAGGACTCCTGCATTGATGATACCTGTATTTGCTCAGCTAAAGCCCATCCCAGGAACCTGCTCTACATCAGAGACTTTTGTGGCAAACAGGACATGGTACTTCTTTTGGGATGAATAGCACTTGTAGGGTTGGATGAATTGCTTGTGGTACTGCCTCTATAGGAGGAGCCTGGATAGTTAGCTCAGACTGGCTAATTTTAGATGGCTATAATTAAATGAAATAAATCCCAGCCTAGGGAACATCTCCTTCAGGCCCAAAATACAATGTGTATTTCATGTTTCTGCTGGTGGCAGCAGGTGGCCCAGAGATCAGAAAGATACAGTCCCTTCCCTGCCCTCATTTTGCCTATTACAGTAAAAAAATGGGCAGTGCAGAGAAGAGGAAAGGTGGGGGGAGGCAGGGGAATAAGCAGTGAAGGTATAAAATTGCTCAGGTCTACTGTGACCACCCTCAGCTGCAGAACAATTGCAGCCCGAGGACTGCAACAAAAGCTGTGAATAGTTGCTCTGTCTCTGTGGTAGCAGATGGTGGAGATTATAGTTCTCTCAAGTGCTGATAGCTTCCCTTGAGCAACACTTGTGGGGGGTTTTTTTTAAATTTTTTTTTTTTTTTTTTTTTTTTTTACAGAAGGCAAGCATTTATTTTAAGTGTACAAAAACATAACCTCCCCTTGAACTTTGAAGGAAAGGGGAAGTGGGGTCACCTCCTTATCTTATACAAATATTATTGGAGGTGATATTTGCTACATACACATATAAAAAATGGATATGCATTCAGGTACCCTCTCATGATTTTCCCTTACAAAACAAATAAATATATAAAATGTAAATTCTCATTTGTTAAACTCTCATCTCCACATAAAAATGTCAAATTATATTTAATTTTGTAATAATATTACAACAGTAGTCTTTACACATCCTTGCCTGTGCATACAGAGAAAGTAAGTTTTTAAAAAAAATCTCCCTAAAATCTTGAATATGCAAAATTGAACTTTTTATGCATGTCCAAACGAAAAAAAGTCTTAAAGAAATCTAGTTTTCAGAAGACAGGGGACAGCCTGCTTTCTACTGGAAAAATGATGCTGCTGAAGTTTGGACCCCTTAGGGCTTCTCTAGTTGTGTAAGTAAAAAATCAAAACACTGGAACTCAGTAGGAAAATTGGGAATGTCTAGAGAAAATGGTAATGTTAGACACTCAACTGATCTAAAAAGTTGTCAGCCCACAGGATGTGACAGCTTATATAAGCTGGGAGTCTTGCCTTTTATCTTTGTGAACCCAGCATTTTGAAGTCAGTTGTTAATGCTTCTTCATCAAGACATTGCAGGAGTATTGTTTCAAGAGTGAGCTTAAATTAAAAGTTGGCCAAAGAAAGTGTTTAAAAAAAACCAAACTTGTTGCAAGTTTAGATTTGGACAACTATTAAAAAATTCATCATTCAAGTTCTCAAAGTTTGTTTAATTTTCTTCAGAAGTCATTAACTGAAGAGTAGTTACATTAAATTTCAAAAAAAAAATCACTGAAGGCAACATCAAGGAATAAAACTGGAGGGAAAAAGAAAACATTTTTCCCCTTTGCAACTGCTAGAGTTACATAACAGCTAATTTTCAACTTAACTTTCAAAAGTTCACACAGACTGTTCTCTATGAACTACATAACAGAGCTAAGGGATGATTGCAGTCAAGGCACTCACTGAGGTCACTTCTACCTCCTCTTCCTGGCCAGCACTCTGATTCCTGCCTTTTTTTCTCCTCCCCCTGAAACCTCAAGCAATTTGTTTGCTGAGGCACAGTCCCAAAAGATAAAGTCATGGACATTTACAAATAACATACCTGATTCCTTCAGCTGCAAACACTATCTTTGTAACAGCAGCAAGAGCTCTGGAGAAACTGCATGGCTGAGGGTGGGAGAGGCTGATGTTTCCAAGCTCTTCATCGTTCTCTTTTGGAGTTCCCACTGCAAGCAGACTGACACTTTTTTCCCCTACAACATTTAAGAAACTCCTTAAGCCCCTCTTGAAAACGTCTTGGAAATGGAATGTGTTTTAACACATTTTTGCCTTAAAGGTTTGTCTTCTGCTATGTGTCTGAACATGCAGGTGAGGTAAAGGTGGAAGTTTCCACTGTTTTCAGATGAGCATAATCAAAAATGATGGCTAATGAGTGCTAGTATCCTTCAAGAAGACCAGACAGGCTTTGCACATACAACACTTCCTATTTTCTTCTGAAATTTTAAATACTCAAAGAATCTGCAATCTTGTTTTTCTACCCCAGGTACAGAAGAAGGTGTTTTCAGTGGTTCAAACTGCATTACCACTCTTGTATACTCTTTACCACTTTATCATTACCCTGTATCCTCTTGGTGATTTGAGCTACTTTTAACTAATTATACTGAATTCAGAAGTCATTGTAGAAATGCAATTACCGGGCAATCTTATTGTATTTGTACTATTCTGCTCAGAATTTAGAGAAATTTCCATGCATCCTCTGCATCAGAATGCTACATGGCATTTCTCTTTCAGAGCTTCTAGAGTTCACAACAAATTCTAAACATTAAATTAAAATCATGCTCATGTAGCTCTGTGCAACATCCTTTCTATCTGTGGAAAGTGAAGTTATTTAAAGATTGATTAGTTTATAGCCCAAAGAGATGAGGACATGAACTTTTCAGTGGGTATCTGCATAGGGGCTGACACTGCAGTCATCACTAGAAACTTGGGATGTCAATCCCTGCTTGGTCTGTGTAACTATCCAGCTTTGTAGGTGTCTGCATCTGAACTGTAGGGTCCACTGTGCACCTGAACTTTTTATACAGGCACTTAAACTACATATTTCATCTTTCATGGATGTCTACCTGAGGATGAGATGAATCAAACTCTTTTAAGTGCCCATTCCTCTCCCTGGTCTTAAGAGTTAAAAAAAGACCCACCTAATGTCAGGTATAGACAATTACTTTGTAGACATTTACAACTGGGTGAGTTGAAGCCTACCTGAGGTGCCTAAAAAGCATGAATGAGTTTTTCTTTGCAGCCTCTGTTATCTCTGCCACAGAATAATATTAGATTTCATACATGGAGAACACAAAGAATTAAACGTTCAGTTCCAGAGGTGCTGAAGTTCTGGTAGTTTGGTTTCTGTGAAGGGAAAATCAGACAGGAAAGTGCTTCACAGAGATCTATGGGATATCTAACATCTGAATACTGAGACACAGCCTAACAACTACCCTAAAACCCTGCCTTGACCTCTAGCTCTACAACTCATTTTAGCAATATGATACGTGTGATATGCAACATGTGGTGATCAGCAGGTAATGAGTGGGGAAGTAAGACTGTAAGAGTGAACCTTAAAGGACATACATAAAAAAAAAACCCACAATTTTTCCATATACTAACTTAAAATTAGTTGTTGCCTTTGAGGAGTGTAATCTGGAAACTGTAACTTGTTGTTCTTAGAAAAAGTTGTCTCGGTTGTTAGTTGTAGCCAAAAAGTAAAATGTAAATAATATTAAGAATTATTGAGAAAATATTTTTTAAAAGCAATAAAAGAGACCCAAATTCCAGAAACAAACAAATCACACTTCATGCAACATGAAATTTTCACTGTGACTACTTAATTCATAAAGCTTGGAATGGATCACAGATTTTGAGCATGAGCTGTTATTCCTTTCCTTGGTGGAAAAAGTATAAAGGATGAAGTTTGCCACATGAAAGTGCACCATGTTACATGGGAGATTAAGTTGTATATAAATATAATTTTCTGAGAACAAGAGAATAATTGTGAAAAAAGTAATTAATATTAGCAAACACTGTTCAGCACGGCATTGAAACAACATTCTGAAAATTTATTTCTTGTCATCTACGTGTCTACTCATGCTGGAGACCACTTTTAAAGTATTTACAGTCTAAGCTACATAATTTTAATTTTTTTTCTTGTTTTGTTTTTGGGCTGTCTAAAGGAAACAGCATAAGATTCTTAGATATTATAAATTTATACAGATTCATTTATCATTTGTCAACTGACACTTCTGAGAGTCTGAGTAGACATTCATATTAATTTGTCATCTTTTATCTAACTTTTCCTTGCCAGTATACAGGACATTCTTGCAAAGACATTGATGTTTATCTAATTCCTTGTCCAGCTGTAAAGGACTATTTTTTCTTATGATGATGTCTTACCATGATGAGGGAATCATACAGTGGATCTCAGGGATCTTCCATATGACTTTCCTGGCCAACCACAGCTGTAACTGTCATTATTTGGAGGTCACAACTGAAGTGTTACCATGGTCATGTCAGAAAATGACAAGTACAGTCTCCTAAATCAATAAAGAACAAGTAATTTCTGCCCACTGATGCTCAAGAAGGACCAACTTGTCTGGTGGACTTCCAAGATGAGGCCAGGAGCACTTCAGTCTCCATTTTACCTTGGGAATTGTTTCTTCCCAGCCTTGCATGAGACATCAGCTGATGCTTTGGATTGTCTATATTCTTAAGCAACATTTTTTAATGTGATATAATTCAAATAATTTCCCTCCTGCTGCCTTACTTTCTTGTGCCCCAAAGGCTGTGCCAGAGAGTGAGGTTTTTCCTCAAAACAGTTGTGTATTAGGGTTTCCTCCAAGAACAAAGAAGGATGGAAGCTGCAACCTGTGCCATAATGAAGCCAACTTTGGACCAAAATGATGAGATGCAGCAATAGTGCCCATCCTCGAGTCAAATCAGCAAAAATACCCATGGACAGTGTCCAGCACAGTGGAACACGCTCACTCTACTTCATGTGACAGCACACACTGCTGAAGGAACATCATGGCAAGGGACACTTTAACTTTTTAAAAGTTTTCAGAGTTAAAATTTATTATTTTGATACTATTACAATTTGTGAGACAGCCTTAGAGTTTCATCAGTTCTCACTTACAAGCTAATGGCTGGTAATACTGCACATAGCAGTAAAATTTAAATGAAGTGACACCTAATCCACAAATTGAATGAATGATAATCACATTTTAATATTAAAAAAAGAAATCTCAGCATCAGAAAGATGTTAATTATTAGTCCAGCTTTAAGTAGGTATTTATAACTTTTTAAGAAGATACCAAGGTATGCATCCATTAGTGATATCTGAAGGAAAAAAAGCACAAATATAAATTTATTAGAGAGACTATAATGAACAGGAAATAGAGATGTGTTTAAATTTAAGTATGAGTGCTTTGCTGAACTATGGCTTTAATATTAACTTTAATTTTCAGGAAATAAGGTTGTCTGCACAGGTCTACTCTAATAACTTGCTATTAAAACTGTGTTAATTCATACATAGAACTGTGAAATTATTTAGGCAGAAAGCAGCTTTGAAAGGTCCCCTAAATCCAACCTCCTGCAATGAAAAGGAGCATATTCTAATAGATGAGGATGCTCAGAGTTCCCTCTAACCTAATCCTGAAAGTTCCCAGGGATGAAGAAACAACCAGCTTTGTGGAGAGACTAGGTCTGTGTTTCACCATTGTAATTTTTAAATGTTTCTATCTATTCTAAGTGTTCTCTGTTTTAGTTTATGAAAATTGTCCACTGTTGTTAAAAACAGATCCAGAAGAAGACCTTACAGCTCCAGGGAGGACCTAATAGTAACTTCTCAGTACCTGAGGGGGTCCTACAGAAAGGCAGGGGAAGGACTTTTTAATATGATATCGGATGGGAGGACCAAAAACAACGGATAGAAATTGGAAGAGGGTAGATTTAGACTTGACATAAGAAAGAAATTCTTTACAGTGAGCGTGGTGAAACACTGGAAGAGGTTGCCCAGAGAGGTTGTGGATGCCCCCTCTCTGGAGGTGTTCAAGACCAGGCTGGACAAGGCACTGAGCAGCCTGATCTAGTGGGAGGTGTCCCTGCCTATGGCAGGGGATTGGAACTTGATGACATTTAAAGGTTCCTTCCAACCCAAACTATTCTATGATTCTATGATTGTGCTTACACCACACACTTGAACACTCAGTAGTCACCAGGAGTCATATAAAAAGAAATCTTAATCTGTCCTAAGATACAGATTCTCTGCTTCTGCCCTAGGAAGTGATGAATGATAGACTCTCTTACCTCTCTCCCTTACCTCCACCTTGCTTGTTGGTGGCCCCATCACGGAGTTCTTGCCAGGTTAGTAGTGTCTTCCTTATTTGATGGTCCCAGTGTTGTTGCTATGGGCTAATGGCTGGCAAAGAGGAAGAATCTAAAGCTAAAAACCAACCATAAACACAAGGCTCCTGCTTTCCTGATAAACATTTGTCTCACCTCAGGCAAACCCCACACAACATTAAGGCAAGAAATAGAAATAAGACTCCATCACCCTGCCCACCACCCATCCCTCCCCCTGCCTAACCAGCTGGGCCCCCCAGCCTTTCTCCTCCCCTCATATCCCCTTGGAAAATACAACTCACCAGTGATGTCCTGCAGCACAGACACCAAAAGGAGCATCCCTCAGACCCCACGGGGGGG
>VZTY01006135.1:321213-354719 GCA_013400935.1 Turnix velox
AGACACTGGAACAGGTTTTCCAGAGAGATGGTGTAGGACCCATCCCTGGAGACATCCAAGGCCAGGCTGGATGAGGCACTGAGCTACCTGATCTAGTGCAGGATGTCCCCATGAGAGGGGATGTGGAACTAGAAGACTTTTAAGGTCCCTTCCAACCCAAACCATTCTATGATTGTATGATTAATCCCTTCTCTCTACCTCCTGGCATTGTTCCTGCATTAGCAGCCCAGAACATGATTGATTTCCTCTAACAGAGGATGTTATTAATAACTACCAGCTATGTGCCCTCAAGGACCCCCAGGTCCTTTTCAGCAGAGCTTCTCAGCCGTGCAGAGATATCTCATGTAAGGTGTAGAATTTTGCATGTTTTCCCCCTAGAAAATTTCAAGAAGTTCCTGTTGACTCTGTCTCCCAACCTGTCTTGATCCCTCTGAGTGTCAGCCTTGCTCTTAAGTTCATGACTGGTCCCCAACTGGTAGAAATGATGCTTTAGAATGTTTGATTTTTTTTCAGCAGACTTCATCAAGAATAAAAGCAGGTAAATATAATGTTAGATGTTATTTGCTATTAGAAACATTATTTGAGATCTTCTGCAAAAGGCAGCATTTTCTCACCGGAGTGAAGAGCCCTTAGGCAAAATATTATGATGTCCCTGCTTTAAAAAGGCTTGAAGTTTCAAGTTCTGTCTCATCTCACTGACTGAGGTTGGCTTAATAGCAACAGATAGTGAATGCTGCACAGTGTAACTGAAGAAATGCATCTTAAAGTGCACCAAAAGTGTGAAAAGTTTCAATAAAAATACTTGGCTTCTCTCCTGCAATGGCAGCTGAAGCGAAGACTGAATAAAAGAGAGAGGAAAACAAAGCTTCACAAAGGAAAAATCACCTCCTCTTATGTCTTCATCATAGCTGACTAAAGTTGGATTTCAAAGTACTTTTCAAGCTGTTTGGATACACATCAACTTGTAAGGGTAAAGGGAAGAAGAAAGGGAAGGAAAGAAACTCACCAGCTTTTCAGCCCTGAGCACAAATGAATTATATTTCCCCCCATGTTTCTTTGCAAGTCTTCTCTTTCTTTTTGTAGGGTTTTATTTATGTGGCAAAGTATTAACTCAGCAGCAAGCTAACAGCCACATGGAGTTATGAGAGGACACATTCCACTTTTCTGCTGAAACATGATATTCTTTATGAAACAATAGACTGTACAGAGGAAATAATGATTCCGGGGAGACTGAATGTCTCAGGGGGGTGAGATGTGCAATGGGGCTTTCAATTTCTACCTCAGCACTTTGCATGTCAGCCAGATTAGCAATGAACTGAAATTCCCATCTCACATCTTGGCATTTCCCCTTACTTTGCCATTGGGGTAAAGGAGCACAGGGAAAGGTTTGCTGCTTCTCACTTAGGGAGCAGAGAGGAGACCAAAGTATTTCCCCTCTTGCTCTTCAATACTAAAAGTAAAAGGTTTGTTTCACTGTATTTTCAATCCTCAGGTCCTTGTGGAGAATCTTGATGGTCTCACGAGGCCATTTGGGCTGTCCTCTCTGCAGACACATGTCCTGTCCATGACATCATTACATGCTTCACTCAACAGCCTTCTAATTCCCCCTCGGATGACAGATCTGGATGCAAAATGCAAAAGCAAGCCCAAGGTAATGCTGAGAGGCTATTAGCATAGTCAAAAGAGGCTTGTTACTGGCAGAACACAAGGCAGAACTGGGTGAAGTAATAAATCCTCAATACTGCAAAGAGCTTTTAGTAAGATTTGTGTTTAGACTTAATGGTGAGTGAAGCAGGCAGAACCATCCAGCTGGCTGAACTGTTCGCATGCACCATGGCTTGTGATAGTTTGAGCTGTATTAGAGAGGATACAGGGAGCAGAGTTGTTAAACAAATTGTGAAGAGGAAGTGCCTGTAGCCTGCTTGTAACCCTCTTGTCAGGTAGCCTGTGCTTACCAGCTGAACTACAGAAAGGGCTTTTAGGCTTAGTCTTGTTATATTTAGCTGCAACAGGAGCTTAGATTTTGTTATCCAGTAGAGAAACATTTTGTTTAAGCTCCTTTTGTGATTCATGGAGAGGCAGAGAGGTATTCCAGAGTGTGTATCTTAATCCAAATAAGTGTTCATGATGAGCAGGATCGTTTGCCTTCTGTTATCCCTTTCCATTTCCTAAAAAAAGACTACAGACAACAGGCAGATAGTAGACAAAAACTTTTCCATGGTTTGTATGAGATGAGATTAAAGTCGCCCATAGGTCCACAAAACTTGGATCATGCCCATGAGTTTCCATGTGCTTTAACAAGCCATTCTAAGGAAATTCAAGGCAAGCTGGTATTTTACTAGTGTAATTTTTTCACTAGTTTGATTTTGCATGTGTACAATGAAAGTAAAATTTATTAGAGAAACAGAATTCATGATGGAAAAAAATGGTCAAAGGTATTTGAAGAAGTAATTGAGGGAAGGATGTAGGAAGCTAAAGTATTTTGGAATGCTTTTGAAAATCCAGAACTCAATGGCACAGGATTGATTTTTCTCAATGTAAAGTGTGACTCACAGCTACACACACTTCTACACAGCAGAAAGCACCCTCCCAGTGCTGTTGCTCCAAGACCTGAATGTCTAAGATAGCTGTAGTCTGGCTAAGGAGTCAAAGCCCTATACAGTTTCCCAGCCTTTTGGGAACAAAAAAATACCAGTTATGGAAAATGGGAATGTAGAATAATCCCCCCCATAAATCACTATCCTGAAGGAGTGGCTAAGTAGGTGTTTGTTCCACTGTGCTAAGGGGAAAATCACAGCCTCTTTAAAGGTAAAACAGGGCCACTCAACAACCTTTATTTAAAACTTGCTAAGTAAAAATCCAGCTTTGTAATAATAGCTTCTTCAAGTTTTTCTTTTTTTAAATGCCTTGGCAACCTTTATGCTTACAGGTTTCCTTGTCATCCCATCCACTTCGTTTCTAGCCTTGGTATAAATTTCTCTTAATATGAGAATTGCTTGGTAGTAACAGAGGGCACATTTCAGAGAAGGATTTTGAAATAGGGGAGGAGGAGAGTAGAAAAGATTTTATATACTCTTCCCATCTCTCAGTACCTATTACTGTGACACCTCTGGGAGAGGGACACACTTCAGCCTGATGGTGAAATTGTCTCCTTAGCATCCAGAGGATGTCTTCTGTTTGATAAACAGCCAGGGAGATGGATAAGAGAACAGCTTACAGCAAGCATGGCAGAAATGGCAGCAGGCAGATTCAATTTCACCAAGGGTGCTTGAAAACTGGGATATAATAGAGCTAAATATTATCTGTTGTAGTGTCCTAGTGTGTATATTGACTTGTTTTCCTTTGTGCCAAGAACATTCAGGGTGTCTTTATTATCTGTGCTTGCAGAACAGGGCAACGCTTGTTTGAACTCAATCTGTGGCTTTGAATTTGTCAGGTACAAGAGGACAATTGTGTGCTGCTTTTCTTCTCATTTGAAGTGACAGTGGGTGTGTGTGATCTGGATCAGAAACAGGGGCTTTGTGATTTTTCTGTCCAAACTTGTGGCTACGTTCAGAAAAATCCAAATGTGTTGCAAAAACCTTTTAAAGTGATTAACAATAAGTAAAGCCACAGAAGTCATTACTTGCAGGTCTACTATCTGCTCCTGAGGTAATCACTGCAGGACCAGAGGGCTGGCTGAGTCGAAAAGTCAGTAGATTCTCTGTTTGGTCTGGGGGGGAGGGGAGGAAGCAGAAACTGCAAAATTCCTCTCTCTCTATTATTGATCCTTGGTTTTTTACTGGTACAAAGGGTAATTTTCAGCAGGATCACAGAGTGCTCCTCCTTGATGTTGTCCCACATCTTATTGTGGTCCCTTTGATGTGGGAAAGCAGAGGTCTTCACCTTCCAGGCTGACAGCCTTTATCTTCCACTTTTTGGTTATTTACCTTTGCTGAGGATGCAGGTCTCACTGTTGCCACTGTTATCTTCCTCACCAGCCTTCAGATCTGCTCTTTTCAGTACTTTTCCTGAAAGGAGAGTATGTGTTTCCATCCTGCTTGGGTGGAAAAGCCTGTACATTCTGTACACTAATGAAGAAAAAAAGATATCCCAGATAGTTAGAAGTCTCCTTTAGCAATACTAGTGTTCTAGGGGAAATTAATGGACATGGATGCTTGACAGGGTATGACAGCATAATCCTATAACCTATGATCTTCCTATCTTCATCCTAAGAAATAAGGTGCTTGTTGTAGGAAAGATTGACTGGTGCTTTCTGGACCCAACCAGCCTAGGGTAGATGTGATATAATCATTAGATCTTACTCCATATCACATTGTGCAGTCCTAGCTATTCAGGCTGGAGGGACAGCTATGAACTTCATTCCAAACCTAGAGGAACCTTATCACAATAATTCATAAATCCTCAGATTGAACAGTGATAACTTGTCTCTTTGACAAAGCTGCAATTTTATTCTTTCTTGTAAGAAAAAAAGAAGGCACTGTACATTTTCAATGTTTAAGATTTCCTCGCCTCCCCAATTTGTCTTGTCATTGTTAAATCTTATCTCTCCTTCTTTGTTTCCCCCATTCTTTTTAAAGAATCATAATTGGTACGATTATCCTTGCTATGAGAATAATTAGCCATAGCTTTTTGACACATTAAATGGGGAATATTACATTTTAAGCAGCAGGCACTGAAACACTAAACAATACTGCTTTGAATGGGACCACAGAGAAGAGGCTCAGGTGAAACAAATTCTAATTTTAGCAACTTGAACTTCATACCTTTCTAGAAGAAAATTAATCTCACAGTAGTTTTTGGCTGTGAAATAGACAAAGCTCTTTGGCCTCTTTTTAAAATCTACCTTTGATATTTTGGGTGATGGACGATGGCTGCACAGTGAATCATCCCCTGATGTGTCCAGCAGAGCTTTGCTCTTACAATAAAGTGTTCAATTCCTTTCCTGTGTGGCTGGAAGTCAAATACCATCTCATGCAAAGAGCTTTATCTATCAACACTTACATGTTAGAAGTGGAATCTCTCACCAGAGAGCTGGGCAATGTCACATCACAAAAAAAAAAAAAAAAAAAAAAAACCAAAAAAACAAAAAATCTACTGAGTTTTGAGTGCTCTAGCATTGAAAACTCTGTTCTACATTTAGCAAAACTTCTTGCTGGAAACAGGTACACTCAAGTACCTGTATGATATTTACGTGGTGTCTGATTCATCCTGGCTACTGCCAAAACATCTTCCTCCACTGAATGTAACAGGAATTTACAGTCCCCTTGGAGAAGACTAGTTTGAGACAGTCTGTTCTTCTCACTGAGGTATTTTAGTTGCCAAAAGGCCACCAGAAAAAATGTGTGTGCCAAAAATTCTTGCTTGGCACAAATGCATTACCTCAGTGAATTAGTCTAATAATCACTGATGAGCTCATTTTCCAAGTTAAAAGAGAGAATGAAGGTGTGATAATTCTATTTAATTATAAGGTTTTAATTGTTTGCTAGAACTGACTTTGGTCAGCAGAGAACGGCAATATTATAATAATAATACTAAAACTCTTTCAGTATTCAACCACAGTAAGTAAACAATGATGTAAGTTTGGTGGAACTAATTGCTGTAACTAACATAATTGACACCTTAATATATTGGAAAATAGTATTAAGAAATTATGTAAAAACCAGCATGTTGAGTAAATTAAAAGTGACTTAATTAATGGAGTTATTACTTTTTCAGCTTTTCCCAGGTGTTGTTTCTGCCAGGCAGTTTTAAGCTAAACAAGATAAAAAATTTCTTGCATTTCAGCAATAAAGAACATTGACTTGATTTTTCCTGAAGTAAGTCTGATTTCTATGCTGATTTCAGGAGGATTCATATGAAGGAAACTTAATAAAGCTATGAGTTGCTATTCAGACACCCATCTAATAGATAATACAAACTTTAATGAAGACCTTGAGTTAGCACTTCAAAATGAACTGACTTCTTGTCATCTTGGCTTCTTCAGCTTTGCACAGGGTTACCTCAGCAATAGAAAACATCTCCTCAAGGAGAAGGAATTTCAAGCCTCCTATTTCCATCTGAAAATTAAGGAGAAAACATCCAGCTTCATCTCCTGCACTAAGAAAATAGTTATTAAAAGAACAAATAGGAAATGGCAGTCAGTTTGAAGGACATTATGGGACTGAAAAATATTTCTGGAATTGCTGCATTGATTTTGCAAATTGAAGCAGATTATTTGATGCTCTGTGTCCTAACATCTGTAAGCATAACTGGGGTTAAATTGTATTTTAATCTCAGGTATCTATACATTGCCCCAAAAGCAAGGCTTCCATTTTTCACGTAGTGCATGTAATTGCCTCACAAATTCTGAGGTGCAAGGATTAATTATGATTATGTGCTTTTCATCTGGCACATTGGACCGTAGCTGTGTTACCACAGTATAAACAAAGTACAATAAAATTACAGGTACAGATCCCCCAGAAGATGACTAAAACTTAGCCAGTGCTCTTGATTCTTAATTCTACTTCATTCTGCCAGATACTTGTATTAATTCTGTTGTTGGTTTTTTTTTACTTTTTTTCCTTTTCTGTGCTTCCATAACCCTCTTACATTTTGTTTAACTCATATTACTGTTAATTATAGCAGAAATTTTGCATCTTCTACTTATTTGTCCACAAGGAGATGTGTGTCTTTCCCATGGCTGCATGCCCAGGTGATTGCCCTTCTGAAGCAGACATTGCCACAATCAGGGCAGTATCATTAGGAGGACACTCTCTGTTTGAGAGCACAACTGAAACTGCCTTGCCTTTTTCCTCTCTTTGGAAGGTGTGCTCAGGGTCCTCCCCTGTTAGAGATGCTTTTCAACTTCTGTCACTATTTTGACATTTTGATGCATCACTGGGGAACGCTGAAATAGTTGGTTTGACACTGGTGTCACAACCTTCCATCTTTGCGTGAAAGCATCTATTACTGTATTTCCACATCTAACCACATCCCAGACACTCGTGACAAACCACAACAGTCATGTTAGCCCAAGTGAAGGAGAGAAAATCTTCACAGCTCACTGGCAAATCACCCTGACTCTGCTAAAGCCAGACGTGAGGGCTGATATTTCACAGAGCCTCTTGGTAGAAAAGCAAATCTCCTTGCTAAAGGAGAGGGCCAAGTTATGCGAAAAAAATATGCCAGGTTTTGGGATAGATGGGAGAAAAGAAACACTGTAAGAATGGCTATGCACAAATCAGACGGGTTTATGGAATCTCCATCCTTGCAAACATTTGGAAAATAGTGTGGGTAACATTATCTGGTGTTAAAACTGGCTTTCTGTCCAGCAGAGGACTGGAGTAGATGAAGTGCAGAGATTGCCTCTGCCTAAAATACTGTGTGATTACAGGATTTATTCTGCCTGGCCCTCTCATCAAGCACAGAGGGCACTTCCATAACTAGCTGTGATCCCGTGTCTAACTTTTAGATGATTGAGTTACATGAGATAAAGCCCATTTCTTAGGCAAGTGCAAGAGGAGTGTTCTAACTAGCACTAGGAAATAGATTCACTTCAATAGGAGCCTGTGTGTTCACAGAGGCTGCTGGGTAAGTCAAAATCAGAAATCAAGTTTTCTAGAAATTATGTGTGGAGAATATACACTATGATCTCAGGCACCAGGACCACCAGAATTAAAGGACAGCAAAAAGTATGGGGGGAAGTATTATCCTCAGTATTACAAGGTTTGCATCAGCCCTATCTTCCAAATATTTATAGGTGGGTAAGATGCATTCTGCCCTCTTGGCATAGCTGATTGACTCTTCCTGATGAAAAATAGTAATTTATTCCTTTTTCCATGAACACTCTGAAGTCAGCTCAGCTTAGTATCTCCTTAAGAAAACTGCAGAGAGATATTATAGCATAGTTCATTTAACTTCTGTCCCTCCTTCTGGACATACTTCTTTCTGCCCATTCACCACATGGGGGATTAATTTAATATCTTTCTAATTCAATTTCTTTCTAAAGTTTGTAACTTAATTCTCTCAGATACATAAAGGGGGGTGTAATGAAGGCCACTGTCCACAGTAAGAATTGATGCAGAGTTGCTACTTTAGTATAACTTCATATCCTTACTTAGTGATTTCTCTGTTTGGGCTTCCCTTCAGCTCCATGGGTTTCAAAATTATATGGATACCCTATATTATTATGAACAGAAAATCTTTACATTAACAAGATGACATGTAAAGGAAAATAACTAAGAAGGTGACACATAGCTCTTACTTTGGAAAAGTATCCTAATTTCTAAGTCTTCTAAGAAGATCAGATTTTTATTTTTCTTCTTAGTAGTTATTTCTGGACTTTAATTTGAATGTTGTACACTTGGTGATGTTTCTGTGTTTTCCTTCCTAGCAGTTTTTTGGACTACACTTTGAAAGTTTGGCAGCTGTACAGTATTTCTTTATATTGTGTGTGCTAACTATCAGGTTTTTACTGAGATGGCTATGAAAATCTCAGTAGCAAAGGCTCAGAAAAACAACTGCCCAGATTTCTGCTTCTCTTGTGAAAGGAGAGATCCAGCACATCACTCAGTTTGTCAGCTCAAACTGGGAAATCACACGCATACCTTGAAGTCCCAAGCTCAGTCCTCTATTTCTCTGCTCCTGTCACTCATTGCATTACTGATAAATGTATTTGACAAGATCCTCGAGCCAAGAACAACTTGTTTGTCTGGCAAAATGTCCAGCAAACTCCAGTAGCTAAATCAAGTGACAGTGCTGGTGGGAGAGAGTTGGTGGCTTTGGTAGACCCATTTTGTTGGCAGAAACAGTTGTTTGCAAATCCATAACCATGCTTTCCTTTGGCATAATGTCCTGGAGAACATTGCTATTCTGGATTTTAAAAGAAGTGAGATGTACTCATGATACTGAGCACAGTTTTATGTATTACTGTTTCCCAGCTCTTAAATATCCACCTTCATCTGTTTTCTAAACTGTAGTAGCTGGTGCTTTAATTGTATAACCTCTGTTTAAGGTGCAGAGAGCAAAAGAAGAGCCTGTAGCAGGTATTGGCACATCTGTTCTGGCTTTGCTTCAGATTATCTTGCTAAAGATACAAATGAAGGTGCAGTACCATCCATCTCCTTAGCAGATAAACAGCCCAGAGACTCCTGCTGTGGTCCAAGCCCATGTTGAAATCCAGGCAGCTGCATTTGCTTTGCTGCTGTTCTCCAATTAGCTGACAATTAAACAACTGGTTAATTATTTGATTAACTGGCTCTATATCGCAATTGTTCCTTGTACTCTGTGTAGAACAGACAGGGCTTATTGCTTTCACATCTCATTGCAGTCCTTAGTGGCTTATCTTTTTTGGCCAATCTTGATGAAATTCAGTGCTGAGTACTCTCCAAAATTTAGGATATTTTAGGCACTATATTATGAGATCCTACCTATTTTCCAAGCCAGTGCAGTGCTTTCTACTGCCTATTGCATCTACACATGACTTCAACCAGGCTGAGAGTGGTAAATATTTTGAATTATATCCCTTAGAAGATTACTGTTTAATTTTCCTTTTTCTGGTTCTTCTGGTGAAAACCACCTGAAAGAAACTCACAGAAATCTGAGATTTCTTAAGGACTAATTCAGCATTTTGCTCAATGAACACTCAACTGCCACGACTCTGTGTTCAGATGCATTGAGTTGCAATTATAGTCATCTTAACAGATAAAATATTGCTCTTTCTGCATATTGGTGTGCATGCTAGAGCCTGATTTCAGGAATTTGTTGATGTGGAGAACCTTAAAATGATGCAGTCAATTGTGGAGTTAACCACCCATATCTTCAGTGTCCTAATTCTACACTTATTTGTGAAAAATGTGCAATTATAAAGGAAGATGCCAGTTCTGTCTTTTATTTGTAGGACTGTGTGCCTCTTAAAACAGTTGCCAATCTAAAAAAAGAACTAGTTAATGCATCTCTTGCTGTTTGTTTCAATACCTGCTGACCACCAAATTCCAACTACTCAAATTTTCCTTTGGTATATTGGCTGGAGCATTTGTCAGAGTGACAGATATGGATATAATTTATAGATTTCTAAGTAAGAAAAAAGGGAACATGCATAAATATAGATCTCTACAGTAAGAGTCAAGAATATGAGCCAATGAATGGATGCACTTCGATACACTGTTACAAAGTTCTGGTGACCTCTTAGCCACAATTATTGGCTGAAGGTTCTTAGCTTTTTAAACTAATCTACCTCATTGACTGTGAAACCAAAGGCAGGTTGGAAAAGGAAGGGGAAAGTGATAAACAGCATTTGTTTTACTGAGCAATGCCCTGGAATTAAACTTTCTCTAATGTATAGAAGACTGAACTGGAAATCTATCCAGCAATAACAAGAAAAAAAATGTTTCAAGAGGATTAATCTTATAAGTCTGTTTCAGTAGCACCAGTTCTCAGGGGAAAAGACCTCATATTGACATTTGACAAAGTTAATTTTAGTAACTGATAATTGATGGATCAGTTTTTCTACTCTAATCTGGTTTCTTGATCTCTTGATCTCTCCTCTGCCTCCAAAGAGTGTGCATTTATTTTCCCCAGCAGCTGGATTATGCACAATAAGGATACTTTCATCTATTAAGATTTGAAATGTTGAATGCTCTCCCTGTCCTTTTGCTGGAGATATAAATGCAAAAGTATCATGGACAGGCACAGCATCAAAGGGTTCAGAAAATCACCCAGAGATTCAGAGGAAGAGTGAGGGGCCTGAATTTTCCCTTTTGGCAACTACTCTCTTGATGAAACCTTTACATGCGAGAAGAGAAGTAACAGTCTCACCCACACCATGCCTCAACAGGTCTGTACTATAAATCTAGAATGGAGATTTAAGGTCTTTGCTTCCTTGCCTTTTTCAAAGAAACATATAGAATGGGTTTGATTGGCAAGGATCTTAAAGATCATCATGTTCCAACACTTCTACCATGGCCAGGGCATCCCCCACCAGACAAGGATGCTCAAAACCTATTTTTACAACAGGTTTTTCAAAAGAGGGAAGGAAGAGGAATAAACACACAGTGAATTAGGGAGATGAGAGGTCAGGCAATCAAAATGATGCCACAACCCTTGTCAGTCAGAACCTTTAGTGTTTTCTGTAGGTGCAAGTATTTTTTTAGGCTTTCTTCTTCCCAGCAAGGAAGTTTTCTGGAAGGATGGATGGAAGAGGAAGTTCTGTTCTGCACCAACGTTACCTTGGGGTACTACTAATTTCTGTCACACAATGTCAAACCAAGCCATGGGGTTTGCCCTTCCAGCCCCAAAATTTGGAGATGTGAATCGTGTCTTGCTCTGTCTGTGCAGATATCACAAAGTTTTATGCTCTGTGAAAGCACAAGTTGTTCCTTCATCAGGGATAAAAAGCTATTCTTGCACTTTTTGTGCTTTTTGGAGAAGGAATTCTACAGCATTGGTATCACTACTTAAGTGGGATCACAGGCCCATGAATAAAAGAAACTAAGTGCTATTAAAAAACAAGCCAGTTCCCATAAGCAAACCAACTTTCAAACAGCAATTTTAATGTAAATATTTGGATTAATAATGGACTATAAATCATAACCCATACATAGGAGAAGGCTATTGTAATGCTGAACAGAAGAAGAAGTTTTAATGCTTGGGGACAGTGGTTTGGCTAACATCAGACTAGAGCTGGCTGATGTTTTTTCCACTGAGAGAGTAATTAATTGGTCTAAAATTATTTCCTACACTGTCTGTGACTACTAAATTTTCTAATTTCCCCTGAACTGCCCACCTTCCCCCCCATATACTTCTGTAAATTTGAATGACACTTTGAAAAAAAACTTGTGACTGGAGACCTGATTGGATGGTTGCTTCCCAATTCTGTTACTATGTATTAATAAATTATACCCACACAGCAGTTGCAGTACAAAAGAAATCATGTCTGGGTTTGCAGAGCAGGGATTTCTCAAAAACCCATTTTACTTGTGCCTCTGCACGGTCTTGCTGAGTCTTTTAGCTAAGAGTTAAAGATTTTCAGTTTTTTAATTGCAGTAATATTGCTGCAAATAACTGTCTATACCCATGAATTGTATAAGAAAAATCCTAGAAACAATTATAATTCTCTGAATGCAATTTGGGACATTAGTTTTTCCCCTATTTCTTTTCTTCCTTCTTTCTCCTTTTCCTTTCTCTTTTTTTTACCTGATTATCTCAGCTTTTTTCCTCTGTGAAATGATTTCTTATTAAAAGAAAATAAATTCCTTACAGTTCTTTCTTTTCTCAATTACTTAGAATAAGGAATGAGGTTGAAAAGCAGAAAAAAATGGGGAAAAAAAATACATGCACAACCTGAACATTCAAGGTAGCTAAACTATTGCTATTCCAGCTTTAAAGCACAATGATATTTGAGACTGTGTGGAATTTTTTTTTAGATAAAAGCAAATGCTTTGAGTTTTTCAGTTCCAACCCAGAATAACTGAATTAAACTAAATCATTTGATGGGAATAATAATTTTGATGTAAGGTAATATTTCAGGCTGAAACATTTTATTTTAACTGAGATGCCATTATATAATTGTGTTCATTTTTTCCACACAACCTGGAATATAAAAAGAGAGAACAACCTCATATTGTTGGCTTATTTAACAAAGTTCCCCAGCTTCTTTGTATTTTCATAATGGTGTTTATCTTGAATTTTAAGATACTTTTCTGAATCTATCATTTCACTAATACAAAGACACTGAGAAAATTAATAAAGCCTTTCTACCTCATCGTATAAAAAATGATTTGATAATTTGTTAAAAAGAAAAAAAAAAAAAGAAAAGTAGCCTTTTAAATGATAAAGGGCATCATTATTTGAGAAGGCTTGGTTGCTAGGAGACCATCACTAAAATTGTCCAGGATAACAAATGTTTTATTTTAAAAAGCCCCTGTTAATTAGTGTTCATGTTTTATAGGTAATATATAAAAATACCACACATATGTTGATGTATATATGGGAAAGAACAGGATTAAGATACTTTTTAAAGAAGTAATTTAACAGCCTGGACAGGTACAGAGTGTCATCTTTATTGGCCAAAATATATCTCTAAAATCACTAAATTCCTAGCAAGCAGCCTACCCCTCTTGCTAAGTTCATTCTGTTTGTTGTAATCTTCATCAGTCGTGCTGCAGAAAAAACACAGCACAGAAGACTTCAGTTCATAAAAGCTGGAGCTGCAGACTTTGCCATGAACATAAAGACCAGAAATGTTGAAAAATAAAATGTTGAAAAAAAAAGTTGAAAATAAAAAAAAACAAACAAAAACAAAACTAAACAAAAAACCCCCCCCCCAAAAAAAGGAATGCATGTTTTTAATGGTGTCTGCACTGTGAGGCAAAGTTTCTCAGATACAAAAAGGATTGAGTGAGGTTTCAAAACTTGTCTAGGGCTTGAAATTCATTATATAATCTTGTGTTAGGATCATGTACTCTCCCTTGTCAAGATACACAACCCCACAGAAATCTTCAGTGAAACCTTGTTCCTCAGCCCTTTAAACCATTGAAATATTCCTAAAGTAGTCAGGATGTTGAGGCTGTGTTAATGGGCTGGAAGTGAATGACACCCAAAGTACATCTCATGGTGCAGTTGGGAGAAAAGGCAGAATAAGGAGGAATCCAAGTGCACATCTTTCAAATCTGACACCAATGAAGATTTAAACCCCCACTTGTCCTTCAAAAATTAAATACTTGAGGAAAACATTAAGAATGCTTTCTGCCAAGCCAGGGTAGGGTCTATGGCTTGTAACACACTTCAGGAATGACATTCAAGCTTTAGACAATTACAGTCCTTCTGTTTACCAGCTACAATACACTTTCCTTGGTAAATACAACAAAAATGCAATTCATAATCATTTTATGAGGCAGAAATAATTTATATTTCATTCTCATTGTTGACAACACCCTTTTCAAGATATGAAATATATTGTTCGCAAAATTCAATGGAAATCTAGCAAAATTACTAAAAAAATGTTCCCAAATCTGCACTGTTTAATAAAAACACTTTTGAAAAGATTCCTCGGTTTTATTCCAAAGTCTAGAGACTGTAGGGCTTCATGAAAAGCTTCTTAAGGCTTTAAAAAAATCTGCATAAAAATTAATGGTGCAAATGAATGTAGGTTTGCAATATTTGTATCACAAAGATTTCTGTCAAAAAAACACAGCTGGAAATAACATGCTGTTTGTCGTGTAATTGTTACTATTCACTAAAGCAGAAAAAGCAAGTGCAGAGAGCTAAAGAACTGACAGCCTAGTCATTTAAAACTACAGGTTGTCTTCTGGATGACAATAGTTTTCCAAGTGGAGCCTAACCCATGCCGAGAAGTTGCTTGCTGGATGTATATATAGGATAATATTTTAACACTTTAGTTGAATAGATGGTTTTACTTTTTTTTTTTTTCCTTAAAGCATAAGGAAATGCTGCTCATAAAATGTGGTGAATGCAAGAACAGCAAATGGCATGTTTTGAGCTTTATTTCACAGTGCTTGTTGATGCACAAGTGCCTGGACTATAGATTAATTATTAAAGTTGATTTAAACGTGACAATTGGTGACAGAAGAACTAAATTTCTATTTGTGCTCCAGGACACCAAAACTGGTGATGAGATTTGGTTTAATCTGCAGAAAAATAAATCCTGTTGCATAAGATGTAGCTGCCTGTGTGAACAGCATCTGTGCAGGGGTGAGTATTGTCCTAGTGACGCTCTCACCTGCCTTTATGTTGCCCTTTGTCAAACCAATTTGCAAATTGCAAATATAACAAGTGAGAACATACATAAATGAGAAGCAGTAGGGAAGAATTTAGGAGAAATCAGTACCCAAACTTTCGTACTTGAAAGAAGTGATCTCTTTTCTCTACCTATAAAATGAACTCAGTAATTCCCCCTTGTCCACTAAGTAAAACTGGTGGGACAATAAATATTTTTATAGGTTAGTAGCAGTGAGTAAAATATGGCAGATAAACTATTTCTTACACACAGATAAAAAAAGAAATATAGAATCATAGAATAGTTTGGGTTGGAAGGGACCTTTAAAGATCATCAAGTTCCAACCCCTCTGCCATAGGCAGGGACACCTCCCACTACATCAGGCTTGTCCAGCCTGGCCTTAAACACCTCCAGGGACTGAGGGGGCATCCACAACCTCTCTGGGCAACCTCTTCCAGTGTTTCACCACCCTCACTATAAAGAATTTCTTTCTTATGTCAAGTCTAAATCTACCCCCCTTCCTTACATCTGTTTTTTCTATCCCTCCCATCTGATATCATATTAAAAAGTCCTTCCCCTAATATGGCTGATTCTCTATTCTATTAAAATCATCAAGAATTAGATCTAGTTGATTGTTAGTGACTCAGTAGAATTAACCATTTCTACTGTAATCGGATAATTACTGGCTGGAGCTGGGATCTGCACAAAGACAGCCAAATCCCCCACCAAAACCCAAACAAAGCAAGCACCAGCAAGGCTGAGGTCGTGAAGCTCAAAGAGAAATTTGAAAAGGTTTATCAAAACCTGTCACTAAACCAGAACTTTGTAAAGTACTATTCCTAGTATTGTAATGAAAAAAACAACCCTTCATTGAATAATAATTTTTTTTTCCTATATGCTAACAAAGCATGATCTCGAGTCCCCGTCCAGGTATGAGGCTTGTCAGAGTTGGGCTGATGGTTGGACTAGATGATCTGAAAGGTCCCTTCCAACCTAAATGACAATGACTATGATTATGTACAAACCTCTGTAGATGCTGTAGTAAATCCAAGTTGATTTGAAGGTAAGAAATAAGGCATATTAGATTTAAAAAGGATTTGCAAAGCCCCAACTACTACTACTATTTATTTTGCTCTTCCTGGTTCTTCCCACCTGGCATTAGGCACTTCAATTAAACTCCTGGTGGTTCATGTTTTAGGTGCATTAAATTGTCCTCTGAAGTTGCTGATCTTTTTGTGTTGACCAGAGGGAAAGCCAGGGCTCCTACCACACTTATGTCATTTGAAATGACAGATCTAATCTTCAGTGGTTTGCTCATGGTTTTACAGGTCATAGTTTCTGGATGAGCCTCCATGTTTTATTCATGCATCACCTGTCCATAGTTTTCATTAGGAGTTGCAGTAGACGTTCTACTTGCTTCAAATTCTGATTATGTTTTTCTGTGTTTCAGTATTTTACGTGTCTTTGAATAAGGATTGCTGAAATTAACAGGTCTTTTAACATTGACTTCAACATTAAAATCCCTCCTCTGAAATTTCAGGTACTTTAAAAATAAGTCAAATAATGAAGAGCATAATAATAAAGAAGTATAATTCTTTTCTGACCATGTTCATGACTCCCTGAGCATCATAAACTTTTGTCTGAGATTTTAATAAAGCTTGGATTTGATGATAACTTCATTTTCCTGGCTGCAGTTGTGCAAACACAGTATCAGATACCCCTTGGGAGGTGCAAAAGGGTGTCCTTACCTTTCTTGGCTAGGTTTTATTTAGAGGCTTAAATTCAGATTTAATCAACAGAGCAGAGCATGCTGCTGTGCTGTGTGAATAGCACCAGCTAAATCCCCTTTGTCCCTTAGGTAGGAAATATTTCAATAGCAAAGGATGTCTTAAATGGCTCTTTAGAACTAGACATGTGTATGTCCTTCTGACCAAAGAAGAGAAAAGTACTGGGCAGCAAATCGTCTTTTTCCACAAAACATCAGACTTTACATCAAAGTAAAAAAATAACTGACACGGTTTCACTTATTACAAGTATAGGAAAAATACTTCTATATAATTAATTCTGAAAATAAGGTTTATATATGTTACTAAAGAACAGACGTTTGTTCTCTGCTATATTCTATATATTTCTTTGCCTTCAGCTAGTAATCTTTCTTTGAAATACCATGGAAACAAGCAAATATGCCTCATTAAACTTTCCTTGCAGGGAAGAAGAGGAGGAAAAAATAGGCAGAAAAAGCAGAGAATTTTCAAATCATGGGGTGGAAAAGAATAAAAAAGAAAAGGTGATTAGATTGTTCTTAATTCTTCCAGGTGAAGCAGGATGACTTGCTGGGGAAAAAATCACTGTAACTTACTTCCTGATCCCCCTTTTTCTAAGCTGGACTGTTCTCCAACCATACAGTGCATTATTACTTCACATTTTACAGGCATGCCCATCTCTGTAAGAAATAAGCCAAATCTGATACTTATCAGTCCCTTAGTATAGCTAAAATAAGACTTTCATGTATGACTTTCAAAGAGATTTTGTCAAAATTCCTGTAAGATACTATTTCAAAATGGAAAACTTGCATAAATTACCATCTCTCTGACAGCTAATACCTAGATACGTTTAGAAATATTTCCTTGCTATTGAAAAAGAGGGCCAGAGTTGAGACTCTGCTAAATTTAGTAAAGCTGTGCTGATACAGACCAGTTAAGGACTCAGATAAGGAGAATTATTAAGCCAGAATCTGTAACTACACTCTTTATGAAGGGATTCAAAATTCCTTTGTACTTGGAAGCAATTTCAACTTGGAGCAATATGCCTCTCTCTGAATTCATATGTCATTGGAGAACTTAATGGATGTGCTGTGGCAGATCCACACATTGCTATTAAGTTCTAATCCCACTCCATGTCTGCCCAAGAAACATCCTGCAGCCTTAACTGAGGCGAAGTCTGTGAGGGACATGTCTCCAAATTAAACTCCACTCTTCACAACAGCCCCATAATCATAAAGACAAACTTGGTAGTGAAAACTGTATTGATTTGGCTGAGTTACTGTTTTGCACCCTGAAATCTACTTTTAACAAAAGAAAGATCAATAAATGACTTTCTCGTATCAGTGCATGTTTTTATTTAGCTGGCGGGAGGTGCAATCTATTTCCTAAAGTGCTCCTTTCTAGCATGGCAAAAGGCAAAGGTGGAAGGAGAACCAGAGCAATCAGCAAAGCAGTGTGAGCCTGCAGGCTGCCAGGGAATGGCACGCAGCTACACATTTTCTCATGGGAATTACTGGGGATCCTGGCTTTTGAGGATAAGTTGGGTGAAGTCCTGGGAAATGCAGTGAGTTAGAAGGAGTGTTCTTCCTTTGGGAGGGGGTAGAATGAAGGAGTTCACAAGCCTCCTCTGCTTTCACAACATTCTGCAAGAAAAAAAAAATCCTTAAAATCACTCAGGAGTTTCTTAAAATAAGTTCCAAAACATGGAAAAACAAAACTTGAACAGCAAACTATCATCCATATGTAAGCTGCCTATGGAAGGGGGTTGGAACTCCATGGTCTTTAAGGTCCCTTCCAACCCAAACTATTGAAGGGTTATTTTGGGATGAGATCACTTGGATCAGATCCTGCCCTTGCTGTGGTGATCACAAGATGTTTGAGAAGGGAAATTCTTTACAGCTAGGGTAGTGAAACACTGGAAGAGGTTGCCCAGAGAGGTAGTAGATGCCCCCTCAATCCCTGGAAATATTTCGGGCCAGGCTGGATGGGGCTTTGAGCAACCTGGTCTAGCGGGAGGTGTCTAGTCCATGGCATGGAGATTGGAGCCAGATGATCTTTGAAATCCCTTCCAACCCAAAAGATTCTATGATCCTCATGATTCTATGATCCTCACCTTCCTCATGATGGTAGACAGCTTCTCCACCTTTGGAGAGCTGCCAGTTCATAGCATCCCAGCAGCTGGAATTCTGCTGGAGCTAAACATCATTTTCCCCATTCATGCCCCAATTTTTATCAAAGTTTAATTGATCAGCTCTATATTCCCTTTCCTGTATTAATCCCAGGCCAGATTCAGAGGAATACAGTGTGTGAGTGGGGACAGATTCAGCAGAAAAATACCAAAGAACTAAATCTAGAGCTTGATGGAAGGTTTTAAAAAAGCAAACAAAATTACTGCGGGAAGATCAGAAATATAATAGCATTTAGCTGTGTGCCAAGAAAAGAGATAGATCCTAAGGTGATTGCCTAGTCAAGCAAAGAAATAACTCATGTCAAAAAAATATCCACACTTCGAAAATCATTTGGTAAAGCATCTCAAGCTGTGCAGCCCTGCTGCAGCCACATTACTAATGAGAGGTAAAGTCAAAAATTGTCTAGGATTTCCTGCCATGTCATTGCCTTTTTGCTGACCCACAAAATACAAAATGCCAGTGTTACCAGGAGGGAACCAAGTGCCTATAACAAGATCCTCAAATAGCTGTAGAGCAGGAGAACACAGTGAGTAGAGCACAGCCAGTCATTAAAGATTTGGACCAAGAAAATGTTTTTTTTGTTTGTTTGTTTGCTTTTTTTATCAGGCTTTCTAATTCTATTCCTATGACTGAAAAAAACACAATTTTTTTGAGGGAGAAAGAGTGCCTTCAATGAAAGCTGTTCTTTTTTGAAAGGCAAAGGTGTTGTACTAAAGATTTCAATGTCAAAATGTGTCATTCTGCTTTATCTGACTTCCCACATAGCAAATATTGCTTTATTAGCCATACACTTTAGCTTGATAATTTGTGGTTGAAGTGGAGCACAGCTCAATGTTAAGAAAAGACTAGTGGAAAGACCTCCATTCTTGATGGGAATATTTTAAATGATAGAGGTAGGGAGAGGCTGAAAGGACTTCACTTTTTTGACCTGGAAGAAGAAGGCTTATGGGAGTCTTATCGATGTCCAGAAATATGACATGAGAGTAGCTGGACCTTTCTCAGTGGTTCCACTGCCAGGACAACAGGCAGAAGGTACAAATTCAAATGCGGGAAATTCTATTTTAGGTATATGAATAAATGTTTTTACCATATGGGTGATCAAAAATAAAAACAGATTACCCAGGAAGCCTTGGACATATTAAAGTTTTGAATGGATACAGCTCTGAGGATATGCTATAGATGACTGTTCTTTGAGCAGTAGAGTTGGACAAGATGATCTCCAGAGGCCCCTTCCAACCTCAACCACCTTGTGCTCCTGTGAGCAACCACTTCTTCCTGTAATCTAATAACCACAAACAAATAACAGCTAATTATGCTCCAGAGTTGAAATCTGCATTTATTTCCTATTCAATTTTATCTTCAATTTCTAGCTGTTGGATCTTGGCTTCTGTCTGGCCACTTGATTAAAGAGCTCTCTTCTAGCCACTCTTTAGGTACTCTCAGATCAAGCCACATGTTAACCTTCCTTCTGATCAGCCAAAGGGCATTTCCACAAATAAATACTCAATGTTCCCTGTTAAAATGGAAATTGAGCCCTTAATCTAGTCAATTTGCTGGCATGGGTACTTTACAGTCCAATTGCAATCTGCATAGATTCTGATTGCAATGAGTCAAGTCAGCAAAATGTGAAAAAAATAATCCCCTAAAACACAAAACTCCCATCACAACCCTCACCTCCAAAGCCTACAAGCAATATTAAGTATTACATTAGATGTCTAAGAGTCTATTTAAGATCTTTGAGATCTGGAACGATGTACAAGTGACCAGGAAAATAGTTGACACTGAAAAATGTCAATTTTAAGGGCTAAGGCACAGAATAAAATTTTAAATTTTTTTTAAAATTAGTTTTGGAAAGAAATATGTTGGATTTTTTTTACTATTTGTCTGAAATACAAGTAGACTATAATAAAAAATTGATATGCCCAGTTTAATGGGATAGAGATTTGATAAATTTTGGAATTTGTAATTGTGAACAAATTGATTTGCAGTTTTACACTGAAAATGCACTGCAGAAAGCCCAAAGTGAGAGGTGGTATGCAACTTAGAAACATAGAATTCAGCAATGCATGAAGCCCAGTAGATGGCAACAAGGAAGATCCTGAAACAGGCACAATGAAATATCCTGAAATAGATGCATTGCAAATATATTCCCTGTTAGCTGCAAACTGTATTCAGTTGGTTTTCATAGCAACAGTCCTCATGGCAAATCTTGGAGCATGTGAGCTGCAAGATGGTGCAGGGACCCTGGTGTCATAACTTCCTTCTGACTTCACTCATACCTTCCATGATCTCACTACTCAAACTTGGTCTTAAACTCTGAATTTTGAGGTCTCATACCAAGGATAACAACTAGTACTCCTCAAATCAAAGCTTAATCCCATTTCTCCACAAAATTTTCCATATCTGTTTTACTCTTTAAAAAAAAAAAAATTATTTCTCTTTCATATAATCTCTAGATAAGGGAAGTGACAATGAATAATTTAGTGGGATATAATAACCTTGTTCCCTATGCTGGGGTCAGTGCTTTTTTTGTTTCTGCTGCTACTCTTCACCGGTATGGCTGAAAGGAATTTTGTTTATTTATTTGTTATTGTCTATTGTTCCTGCACCTGTCTGCTCCACTCTGAAAATAGTTTGTTGTTTTCTTAGTTTCTTCATACAAAAAAAAGCAAGTTCAAATAGATTACCTTTTCAAAAAGGATGAAAGATATAAAAGTACAGCTGCTTAAGCAATTAGGGGAGCAGCATGACATTTGAAAGCCTGGAGCTATTGGAAACTCACCTGGCTTCACATGCTGCTATAAACTCAGAGTTCAGTTTGGGTCACTGGGAGGGACAGAAAAAAACACTGAAGCAGAACCAAACTTGCTGGCAAGTTCCTCTCTTTTACAGGAAATACTTAAAAGAAATCCATACTTAAAATATGGATGTGCAGACATTTTGGATGAGGTTCATCTCCAGGCTAGGAACTGTACATGTGTCTACGTGTCACTCTCTAAGCACTGGGAAGATGTGAATGCTTGCATCACTCTTAGAGCAGAGTAAGGCAATATGACAGCCCAGAAAGACAAATTTTCAGCTGACCTGCCAGTGTGTGTCTAGTTTTAGGTGAGCTGAACTGCACAGGGTACTTAGGAGAAGGCATTGAGACAATATAGGATCAACCTAGGGCATCAAACCTCCATTGCTGAACCCCTTTTATTTGATTGTTTCCTTGAGCCAGACTTTCCAGATTCTACTTGTGTGGAATTTTCCTACATACTTGACGCCAGCCTTAATCCAATTTTACCTTACACATCAGCAAGGTCAGAATTATCTAATACTGAATGATCTCATCCAAATTTTATTATCCTCGAGTCCCAAAGCTTCCTTAGGTTAAATAAGCACATGATGGAGATTATTACCTTCCCCGATCGCTTCTTTCCTTCACTGGGAACTTTTTCTTGCCTGTCTAATGCCAAATGAGGTAATAAACTATGTCCACAACTGAAAACTTAATGAATCTCATTGTAAATCAATAAAGAAACTTTTGGGAGCAAAGAGGTACCCTCGTTTTTATTTGATGGAGAGCCAGAAAAGGAATCAGAGAATCAGAGAATCATAGAATAGTTTGGGTTGGAGGAGACCTTAAAGATCATCGAGTTCCAACCCCCCTGCCATAGGCAGGGACACCTCCCACTACATCAGGCTGCTCAGTGCCTTGTCCAGCCTGGTCTTGAACAGCTCCAGAGAGGGGGCATCCACAGCCTCTCTGGGCAACCTGTTTCAGTGTTTCACCATCCTCATGGTGAGCACACAAGTCCTTCCATTTTCCTCCTCAGTTTGCCTCTAGGAAGGTTCCACACACCCCTCTTTCCCCCCATCTCTTGCCTCTGCCCCACACCAACCCTTTTCCAGCCCATTTTCCCCCAAATCCCCCACCCCTGGGCTCACTGGAGACTCCTCCCCTCCCCACCTGTTCCAAATCTCCTACTAGCCTGTTTAAGAGCATTGGGGAAGGGTAGCAGTCACCATTTTCCCCCCTGTGGGATGCTCCTCCTGGTGGCTGTACTGCAGGACATCACTGGTGAGTTGCATTTCCAAGGGGACATGGTTGGAGGAGAAAGGCTGGGGGGCCTGCTGTCCCCCCCAGTTGGTTAGGCAGGGGGAGGGTTGGGTGTGGGGCAGGGTGATGTCTCTGTGTTTCCATTTCTTGCTCTAATGCTGTGTGGGGTTTGCTTGAGGTCAGATGTTTAGCAGGAAAGCAGGAGCCTTGTGTTTCAGCTTTGTGTTTCAGCTCAAGGTGCTGTGGGTGCCCTTCAGCCCTGAGGATGTGGTTTAATCCAGCTCCATCTTCCAGCATCATTTGTGCTCTGTGTCTCTGAGATGAAGGACCAGGAAAAGCCCAATTCTCCAGAGGTCAAGGTTTTTCAAAACCCCTGTTTCATCACATGTCTCTCTGCTGGGGTGAAAACTAGAGATTTCTTCTCTAAACCTGAAATTGGTGGCTTTAAGGCATGCATTTGTTTAAAGACAGACAGACTGTGGAAGGGATTTGTTTAGTTTAAAGGACAACAATTAGTGAACAGTGACCCTCAGGAGAATTCCAGTTTAGCCAGGAATTGAATTTAGAGTCTTGAAATCTAAATTCCTGCCTCAGTCATGAGCCCATGTAGTTCCCCAGACCTCTGCTCGTTTCTCAGCAACAACAATTAGGAAAAGCAAAGAAATCACTTAATTAATCTCCATAGAATTTGCTGTTGTTAAGGAGGATATGAGGGAGGAGAAATCAGAAATGAGAGCCTTGCAAGTGGAGGAAAGAGAAGCACAACAGCTAAAAGCTTCAGGCTGTGGTCTAAGCTCTGGGGGACCCGGGTTAAGTCATCCCTTGGTTTAATTTGCAGTAACTTGAGGTGAAAAACTCTTTTCGGGCAAAGCTGAGTGTCTGTAAATCTAACCTTTGTTTTCAGGGTAGACACACGTGTATTTGGGAAAAATCTGTGGGAATGTGGCTCTCTTCTCAATGCAAAAGAAAGAAGGAGGGAATAGGTGACCTCAAATATATTCAATAGCATGAAATTCTCATCTTGCATTCCTATGTTTGGTGATCTTCTCCACTACCAAAGAGAGGATGAGTTCACAACTTGCTCTGAAGTGTACAAGGCCATCTGCTGCTCTCAGTGGTGGATACATTCCACAGTGGCAGGTAATAAAAGTAATTCCTCATTTGTGGGGTGATTACTGGGCCTCGATTACTACTGTAACATAAATAAAGAATATTAGTAAGCCAAATTACATCCTGAGTGCTTTTACTGGAGCTTTGCAAAAAAAACCCACAAACAACTAGGTTGTAGAGATATTTTGTTAATGGTTAATAAATATTTATTATTTTTTAAGAAGAATAAAACTATATAAGGATGCTACATGGCCCTCAGTGTGTACATGGTTTAGCCTTGCATCTTCCTTCCCCTTCAACTGTTTTTATCATGGTCTGAAATATTCCTGTTTTTTATTCAAGCTGCATAAATCATACTCCCTTGGAAAGACCTGGAATAAGCCAAATGCTGCCATAGACCTGTTGAAAAATCCTGAATGTTTCACTGGACTACTGGCGACTGAGAACATTTGAAGGTAACTGTGACATTTTAAGTGGCTCATCCCATCTATGGGAAGCTGGGAAAAAATCTTTGGACCATAGGCAGCTCCAGAAACAATACTCCAAAAGCTGCCTAATGAGCAGAACTCTCCAGAACTCTTATAAATATTTTAGCAGAACAAGAAGAGCTGGCGACCCTTGATACCTTTTCTTGGAACTAATAAACCATTTAATGCCTTTTCTTTCTCCCTTTACTGAGAATTAGCTTTCCATCTTCCACTGACTCAGTCTTTTCTTACTGTGTCTGGATTGTCTCCTCCCATTGGATTGAAGACCTGATGATCTGAGGAGAAGAAAAAGCAGCGCACACACACCCCCTGCAAAAAAGAAGGACTTTACTTGTGACAGAAGTTTAAGTTCCATTTTCAAGTTTTACATAGAAGGAACCAGTCTGGATGCTGTTCATTAGTTTTCCATGGTCTAAGTGGAAGATAAATACAACTCCCAGTATCTGTGTTTCTGTGCCCAATAATGTGCCTTTCTCTTTAAGGCAGAAGAGACAGGAGGCCTGCAAAAGATCCATTTTGCTATTGATCATACATTTTTTAACCTTCCCTTTTTAAAGAGTTCATAAAACATTAGTAATTCTTTTTCCCATTCTAAAGCTGTCTGTAGAAAGAGGGTGATTTTTTTTTTTTTTTTTTTCCCTGCTTAGGGTTCCCAGGAACAGGTTAATGTGTCTTTAATTAAAATACTAAGGGAAGGAGACAGAAGTGAATTCCCCAAGTTTTACCTTTCATAAACACCAGCTTATTAGATGCTTCAAAACAATCTATCTTTGCTGTGTAGTTCAACATTTTACTATGTAACTGCCTCATGCAGTCAGGTCTAGGAAAACTAAGCAGCAGCAGCTGCTCCACACATTCCCCTTTATATGAAATAAATCACCCAACATTGAATGAACCCAAAGTGAAGTGAATAAGTGGTGACCACTCATGTAACATCTGAAGATCACAGGGTTGGAAGGGACCTTCAAAGACCATCTAGCCCCCTGCAGGCACTGGTAGCCCAGTATAAGGATGAGGAGGTAGATCTGTAGATGTTCTAGGGGAGGCTTAAAATTCCCTTTAATAGCCCAAGATAACATAAAATTTTATCACTTAGAGACCCTTCAGAGCACCAATTTGTCATGTTTTGGGTAGTCAACCTGAATAGCCAACTCTGGTCAGGGACTCACTGCATTCAAACCCCATTTGACATTGCACCTCTGATTCTTGGGGATCTACAGATGTGATCCTGATGCTTGCTGTCTAATTGTTATTTCTGGACATTTCCTGATTTTGCTGAGGACTGTTATCCACATAACCACTTAAACATTCTGTATCTGACAGCTAAGATCACAGTAAGATTTGTGGGGTGATGTCCATGGCACAGCCACATGTGGTCCACGTGGCACATCTGTGGTGCTGGGGGTGTGATGCAGTTACTCATGATATAGAGCTCTAGGGTCCCCTCACACCCCCAAAACTTGGTTACATTTATCAAGCATCGGAACAAGCTGCCCAGAGCAGTGGTTGAGACCCCATTGCTTGAGGTATCTAAGAGATAAGCAGACATATAACTTAGTGATAAGGGTTTAGGGATGGTTCTTGTCAATATTGGACTCGATGATCTGAAAGGTCCCTTCCAATCAGGGGATTCTATGGTCAGAGTTTTTAAGGATGTCTTCTTTGCCATCTAATAGCAATAGGTATCAGGAATTTTATTTATTTTCAACGCCTTAAGTGACTTCTCAGTCATAAAAGACTAGGAGTGCATGTAAGAGCATCCAGCTGCTAACATTGTAGTCCTGACTTACTCTGCAACAGTTGTGAAATTTGGCTGAGTTTGTCAGTTTGAATTATGCACCACAACATCCCTGGATATAATGTATGTGCACAAACCAAAACATCAGTTCCAGGGCATTGTCTTAAGACCCAGAACTGTGTCTTATGCAGAAAATAAAAGGTTTCTGCATTTTAGAAATTTTCCTGCTGGCCCATCTGTACCTGTGACCATCTCAGTTTTAACGGATGTTGTAAGAAACCAGCTTTTAATTTAAATGTTTTGATCCCAAACCAACTTCAGATCTCATCTACTTCTTGCCTGTCTGTGCCTCAAGAGCACCAAACACATGCTTTTTTCCCATGACAGCTTGATATTGAGGGCATTTGTAAAGAATATTTGTAAAGGCTCTCTGCAGTCCATGGAACTTCAGCACGTGGCTAACTGCTGTACTAAACTGCATTGCATGGATCTCATCCAAAGCCTATTCATGTCAAAGAAAGAAAAAAAATCTCCTATTGACTTCAGTTGAGCTTTTTTAAACCAGAAAATGATTATGCACTTATACTTTTAAACATCTATGATGAAAAGCATCAGCAAATACAAATTTATGAATAGGCTCCCACAAAACAGAAGTGTCAGCAGCTGAAATACTGGGGCAGATGGGCTTTAAAGATCTGTCACTCCATCAGCATTGTACAGTTTAAAGGCACCACATGTACTCAGCCTTCTGAGAGGGGTTTGTGGACAAGAAACCCTTCTGATTCATTATTTTTCTAGCCAAAAAGATTCAATCTTGGAACCAGATGATGGCTGGGACCTTTTGCACAAGGTTTTGTGTTCATCAGTTGATGTATCATTGTCATCCTTGTAAACTTTCTGAAAGATTCCATGCCTTTAATATATCACACGTTTCGGTTTAAAAACTAGAAAATTCCTAGTTAAGATTCCACCACATTTTAAGATAAAGAATGTGCTTATTTCTCATGTATGGTTTTAAAAAAATTCTAAGAGTTTTAGGATGGATGTCCTCATTTTCCAAATCAGGAGAAGATAATGCTGGCCAGCAGAACTGGAAATGGAAGTTTCATACTCCCAGCCCTTGAGGACATTTCTTCTTTACTGTATTTAGCACACCAATGCTTGGCTTTTCCCCATCTGGTTTAAATAGAACTGAAATGCCCAGGTTTAGAGTGGAGTTGGTTAAGATTGTTCCTGTGGGCAGCTCAGTGAACCATGAGCATCCCTCCTGAAGTGGTTCTCTTTTTCCATCAACAATAAGCAATTGGATTGCACCCTTGGGGCCTTGGCTAAGTGCTGAAAAATATGCAGGATGAATATAGAGCTAAATATTTGCAATATCTATTATAAGAATAAGAATGACTATTAAAAAGGATCATCTTCACTATCATCCCCAAAGCAAACCTCAAGGGGTTTGGGAATGCCTGAAACTGGAAACTTCATAGCAATTTTCACTGACCAAAATGAAATCTAAAATTATGGGGCTAGGGAGCAATTTCATGAGAAAATTTCTAAACCTGTTTGGAAATTTTATTTTTCAAGTCTCCCACATTAATAATTTTATTTGGATTGAACTTTCAGAGAAAGAAACATTTTCATATGCCTGAGATTTGAACTAGATTTATTCATCAAAAAAAAGATCTAGACTTGTGGAGAGTTTATTACCTATGCTGGTTACAGTAACCAATGAGACCACTTTTTCATTTATTTGTTTTCTTTTTCATTTATTTGTTTTCTTTTGGATGGTTACTGTTACAAATATTATAGAAGAATTCTGTCATATTATAGAAAATTGAAGATTATGTAGGATAGTCTTATTTTATACACCAAAAAATTTATAAGGGGCCCACATCCTAATGGTAAGTGAATTTATTCAATGCCAGCATAATATGAAAATTAAAAAGACAGCATTAGAAGTGTGTGCAACAGTCTCTGAAAGATTTTGGTGAAGTGGTATGGTGACATTTATAGCTACAATTATTTCAGATGAAGTTGAAAGAAATTAATAATGGCTGAAAATAATATTTAAGACTTTTAAGCTATTTTTAATAGATAAAAAGTAGAAACACATGTCAAATCAGAGTTAAGTTTCCTGAAGAATTTTTTTTTTATATTCATCTGCATTTAGCACTAGAGAGTATATGAAGTACCATAATACCCTCATCTGCTCATCATTTTAATCTTTTTTTTTTCTAATATATCTAATCTTTGCTATTATTTTCTAGTGTCATGGTACTTACTGCATCACTCTGTAAATTAATCAAAGGAGCCCTTTCTGACTAAACACATAGATGTACTTATTTCTTTATAAGACAAGGGAAGTTTTTAAAATTCACAACAACATCAAATGTTACTTTCCACTATGTATTATAAAACACTCTTTGGAACATAACATGATCCTGAACTCCCTTTAGCAGTTTCCAATATCCACATCAATCTTATATCATAAAAAATATGACGGAATCAATATTGTGATGATAAACTGTAAAAAATTGCTTTTGTCTGGCTTCAGCAGAAATCACAAGTGGTTTGATTCAGCTTGGGAACATTGCAGCCTGCTGCTTAAAATGAACTGCTCAAAAATAAAACCATGTTTGTGCTAGGTGAAAGTGGAATTCTTTCATTCTTGGTTACTAATCCAAAGTTCTTATGATTTTTTGCCCTTACCTACTCTTCTCTAATGACAAAGGACAATTTTTTTTCCCGAGATTGGATTAATTTGGGATTACAGTTTACAGAATACAGTTGATATCCATCACAAAATAAAACAGCCTAGTAGTATTCTATATGGAAATCCTATATATGGGCCTTTCAGCATCCTCTGACAAAATACTGACACAGTGTCCAAAATACAAGTGAATGGCTTTACTCTCTGAAACTGATAAATGGCAGTGTGTTTTGGAGATACAATATGACTCTTCCACTCCTGATCTACTGGAAAACTTGTGTTAGACAAATCACCTACTAGTTGTAAAGAAAAGAAAAAGTTGTTAGCTATTCCGGGCATTGTACATGAAATATGTTTGGGACTGCTTAATGACAGAGCAATACAACATGTTGAACAGTCCATGCCTGTTTTCTTTGATCTATGATTTATGATGGATACCTGCTGGACCACATGCTGCCTGAAAGCTCCTACTACTTTCCATGGTGCCTTAGGCAGCCAGTAAGCACAATTCAATATAGGCTTGTGGATGGTGTCCTATCACACATCAGGAAAGTGCTGGCAATGAAGATGGCTTGTGCAGAACAGACTAAGGGTGGCTGACATCTTTCATGCTTAGTTATTTACCTTTTCCTGTTTCAAACCCTTCTAAAACCAAATATCCAACCTTCCTCCCATGGATGACATCTTTCATGCTTAGTTACTTACATTTTCCTGTTTCAAACCCTTCTAAAAACAAATATCCCACCTTCTTCCCATGCAACCAATGAAATTTTTGGCTGTAGAAGATAAAATTGAGCACCTACAGAGCAATGTAAGGAAAGCTAATGATAAGAAATTATATTCCCTGTCCAGGCATCTCTGAATGTATTGTGAGTGGCTCTAATCCCCAGATCTGTGCTGAGCTGTCAGGATGAAGACAACATGCAGAAATGGGGCTATTCTAATGATTCAGTCACTTGTGTCTGTGGGGAAACCTGGGCATTTTCAGCACTGTGTTGTCCATGTCCTCTTAAAAATGTCAGTCAGATCCAGCCAGACTACATACTAGTTGACAGCACAAGCTTGATTTAAAAAAAAAAACAAACAAAAATCCACAGAGCAAACATATAGGGGAGAATTAATCTCTCTTACTTCCAGCTTTCAAAAAGTGATCTGTCTAGTGTAAACTAGACCCCTAATTGCCTTCTAAAGTTAATGGAGAGAGAAAACATATTGACATTTCCTGTGTGACTCAGGACACACCATGCAGCATGAAAATGCTACTTCAGGTATTTTCTGTTCAAATGGCATTAAGATATTTCCACTCAGAGACCGCATGTTGCCAACCCTTCTGTTTATTCTCTCAATGATTTACAGCACTTAAGTTGTTCTGCTTCTGTTTCAGTTCTGAGTTATTTGAGGTGAATTTATCTTCCCTAATTGAGATATCTCATGCCTACTGAACTGGATGTCCAGTCCTCATTCACCATTCACACACAGAATCATTCTTCTAGAGCTTATTTGTAAGATTAATTATGGAGTATGCATTAGGGTGAAAACAAACTGCTTCCTGAAAACTAGCAGTTCTTCCTCACTTCTTAGGATGATGCATAAATGCAAACCTCAGGTAGATGGAAGTGGCTAAAGGTGGATGAGATTAATCTTTCCTTTTAAGTTTGCCCTTTGCAATGGTGTAGCTATTATTATTATACTTGGTGAACTGCTGACTTGGCTCCTAACTCAAGTGACCAGCAGTAACAAAGAGGGGAATGTGAAAACCTCACTGAAGGATGACAGAAGGAAAGTGTATTGCTTGCTTTTTAATAATGAGTGGCATTACTTGCTGACTCTTACCAGCTCTTTTTGAGGAATCAGTGCAGCATAATTTTTTTTCTTCTCTTCTTTCATATCACAGTTAACCTATGTGCAAACAAGGAGTAATCTAAAATTCTGCAGAGACCTCGTGGTTATTTCACTGCTTGCATAGTCATGACAGCTTGTGCTCTGGGATTGGATATTAGCAAGGTTAAGACAGTCTTCTTTTCCAAGGGTATATGTGGATGCCAACAGCATGGAATCTCAGAAGATTCAAAAGAAATCTGTAATGAGGACAAAATGAAGGCACCTTGAGCTAATATATTCTGGACAATTAATGTTATCTGAGGACCTGAAGAAATGATTGCTTTATTGTGCTTATCCTAGATGGACTGGTGGATCTCCAGAAAATGAATGAGAGCCTTGAAAACTTGTTTGAAATGTGAATTTGGAATTGGAATTTGGAATTTTGACTTAGGTTTCCTGTGAACTACCTGTAGAAAACCCATCCAGAGGTCAAAAAAAAAATTCTTGTCCCCCAAATTTGTTTAAGTTGCACAAGATGAATGATTACACAAAGAATAAATTGCACAAGATGAACCTTTTTAAAGTTCTGCTGTCTAGGTTATTCTATAGGCTTCTAGGTTATTAAAGACAGAATTTAATTAAATAACACACACGGCTGTGATGAGGTTATACAAGGATTTATCAGTAATTCACTGAGACCACTGTTGCTAAGTAGACACAAAACAGAAAAATTGTGTTCTGATGTTAGGTTTTAGGCTTTCCAAATCTTACACACGGCCTTAAGTTCACATCTTAGGAGCCATCATGAAGCCCAGTATGATGAGCCAGTGAGGAATCTAAACACCTAGAGGAATCCTGACAACAGAGAAGAATTTGAAACTGTAATTGAATTGCTTTCTTACATGTGCATAAACGTGATTGTTGTGATCCATGATACCTGATAGTTTTTCATTAGAGAAGGAAAGATACTGTCTGCTTCCACAAGTCCTTGTAGGTTAGGTATATCCCATGTGAATCTCCCAGGTGTGCTCATAAAGATCTCCACACCATCATGGTTCTCCCCATGAATTGGTGTGGGATGAGTGCTGCAGCACTGGAGAAGAAAGAGCAATGAGCACTGCATCCAGCTCAGCAGCCCTCAGCACAAAGAGGACATGGGGCTATTGGAGAGGGGCTAGAGGACGCTAAGAGGATGACCCAAGGGGTGGAGAACCTCTGCTACAAGGACAGGCTGTGAAAGTTTGGACTGTTGAGTCTGGAGAAGAGGAGGCTGCATTGTGACCTAATGGGGCTGGAGAGAAGCTGGCCCCTTGTGGAAAAACTGGTTACAAGGGCAAAAAGTGACAGGACAAGACATTCTAAACTAGGACAGGACGCTAGTGAAAAGCTGCCCCCTCGTGGAAAGACTGTTCACAAGGGCACAAAGTGACAGGACAAGGCATTTTAAACTAGGGCAGGACAAGGTTACATGAGACATTAGAAGGAAGTTCTTCACTGTGAAGGCCAGGCTTGCTGAGGCTCTGAGCAACCTGATGTAGTGCAGGATGTCCTTGCTTACCGCAGGGGGTTTGGACTAGATGACCTTTGAAGGATCCTTACAACCCAATAGATACAATGATTCCATGAGACAATGATGAAGTGAAAGAAAACTTTGCCTCTGGAAATGCAGAGCTCCACCACCAGGGCATGTTTTCCCCTCTGTGATTTCTCAGTAACCCTCTGGAAACCACAGCCTCAGCAATGTTTTATGTGAAGCTGTTGAGGGAACTTCAACTTGCTTTTGGGTGTGATGGATTAATTCCATCAGGCTTACATGCTGCAACACTTAATGAAAGAATTCTTGCCAACACGGGTGGTCAGTAAAGAAATAGCTTGGAAAAAATAAAAAAGAATCTTTTCAAAGCCAAAAGAGCATGAAAAATTAAGATCTAGGACAAAAGGAGAGAGAGGAAAATAAAGTTTATCTGTAAGTGAAATACACGCAGGCACTACTGCAAAGGAATTTAAATGTGCACATAATGAGCAGCTACACATGCACAAAAGTAGCTGTCACACACTATATAGTATGCATAAAAGCTCCAACAAGTTGCAGAGTGTGAGGAATACTTGCTTCTGGATCAGTGCACAGTCATTTAGTAGTCCTATCAAGCTGACAGGGAGCGTACCCAGGCTGATACACATGAGTGCCCAAGAAGAGTGTCTCTGGATGTCAGCCTCCTGCACGTCAATGAAACAAGAGTAGAGCAGAATCAAAACAAGTTAACAAACCAGCAGCCAGCTTGTTTCTGCTGCAGTAACACAGCCATGGGCTAACTCAGCTTTCTTTTTAAAACTTGTAAGGCTATGTCAGCCACCTCGCAATCACTGACCCACACATGCTGGATACAGGGAGTACGAAAGGTTTGGGTATTTTTTCCCTCTTTACTCTTTTTTTGTCTTTTTGAATTCCGAGGTATCTCCCACTCCACTCTGAAGTGATTGAAACACTGGCTATTGTTCTCTCTCAGCCTTCCCCATAAATCCTTCTTTGTTTGCTCATGTTGGTTAAACCACATTGAAGATTTGCTCTAATAAGCATCGTGGGGTAGTCACTTCTGATCATTTTAGTGGCCTTTTTGAAGGCTTTGATTCATTTTATGGTTTTAATGTTCTCTATCTATCAGAAGCTCAGTAGTCTGAAATACTGTGCTTGTTTAATACATATCAGATACTATCAGTGTAGCCAGAAATTTTCACTGGACCATTTTTATGACAGCCACTACTGCAGGCAAAGCATTACTTTCAGATTGATTAGCAAATAAATTCTTTCACTAAAGGAACACAAACAGGTCATTTTAGGGAAAATGGTCTATGAGTTTCTTCTGTCAATAGCTACTTCAACACACAACTACCACCACAGCAAGGTGCACCCCCCCCCCCCCCCCCCAAA